>JAWPGT010000017.1:0-567846 GCA_034638255.1 Coprinus comatus
TATCTTCAGAACGTCTTGAAGCACTAGAACTTTGTCCATGACTTTGATGAATAGGAGAATGAGGTTGTTGATATTGATGACCTCCTCCACCACCACCAGAACCACCAACAGAAGAAGAAGAATCATTACCAAGAATCATTAATAGAACCAATTTAGTTAACCAATGCGGTTTATCATCAGTTCCAAAAAACGGATCCAAAACTCTTTCTCTTTCACGTTCTCTTTCTTTCCTATCCTCTTCTTCATCAATCTCTTCATTATCATCTTCACCTATCCCTTTTTCTTTTCCTTTTCCTTTTCCTTTTCCTTTTCCTTTTCCTTTACCAATCCCCATCCCCATCCCCATCCCACTACCACGTTCATAATCATGAACAAAACAAGGTAACAAATATTCCGAAGTCAAATTCGATGGAGGTCCAACTTCAACTTTACTTCGATGATAAATCGTTAATGATTTAGCAACGAGATAAGGATCCATAGAAATAAAAACATCTCTCGAAATTCCTTCTTCTGAATCTGAGACCAATTGATGGGACGTTGTTACTATTCGTGTTGGTATTTCTTCGACTATTGAGATTTTGTTGTTGTTGTCGTGTTGACCTGAGGCTATGGCAGAACCAGAACCAGAACCAGGACGAATTTGTTGTTGCGGAGTATGGAATTGAGTTTGTTGTTGAGGAGATAATGGAGGAAGAGGCTGATGTTCAAAAGTTCTTAAATCCAATGATTGTTTCGGTTGAATCGATAATGACGATGATGATTGTGATGTAACGGTATTGGATTTATTCTTGAAGAAGAAATTATCAGAATGAGAAGGTGAAGAAGGTGTATCACCAAGTTGAAGAGCATCCATAAGTGACATCATTCTAGCTTTCGCTTGTGCCATTTCGCTCCATCCAAATCCAACTCCGCCGCACCACTTGTAGCCGTAGCCGTAGCCGTAGCCGTGTCGTGGTTATGGTTGGATCAATAGCAATCTCAGATTCCTCGACTTCATTTCCTTCATCTCCAACCTCTAACCTCTTCAAAACCTCTTCACCCAAAACTTCCTTAACCCAATTTTCCCATTGTCCAATTTCACAAACGGGTAAACCATGATACTTCAAATACTCTTCAACCAACCATTTAACTCTTTCTCTCTCTTTATCCTTCTCACTCTTCCCTTTCCCTTTCCCTTGTCCTTGTCCTTGTCCATTCTCATCTATTCTCGTCACCTCATCACCCTCACCATCATTTCCTTCCACTTCATCTTCATCTTCATCTTCATCAATAGAAGTAGCAGCTCCAGAAACCAAATACCCACAACACCTCATAAACTCACTTTCAAATTTACTTCTTCCAATTAACGTAGGTAATCCCAAAATAATAGCAGAAGCGAATTGTTTCCATTTTTCAACAACATCATCATTTCATCATCATCTCCATCTTGTCCTTCCTTCAAAAAAGTCGTAGCAAAAACAGCTTCATGAATCAACCCTTCAAAAGTTCCTTTTTCAATAACTTTTCCTTGATTATCTTTAACAAGATCAGGATGACTTGATCTTCCCCAATATGCTCTTCTTTTCCTTCCTCCTCCTCCTCCCCCTACTCCTACTCCTGATTTCCCACCTAATCCTAACTCAGTTCCAGCTCCAAATAATCCTCCTCCACCACCTCCATCTTCACGTCCTTTTCCTTTTCCTCTACCTCCACCTATACCCAACATTAACGAATTACTTCCAAACGGATCATCATCCAATCCTCCATCATTACCACCACCGTTACCACCAATCTGATTATTACCACCACCACTACCACTACCACCACCATTACCAACATCTTCATCTTCATCTTCAAGTGAAGGAGGAACCAAAGAAGTAACAAACAACTCTTTAGCACTCGAATTTCTATCACTTGGGATTTTATAAAAACATAATTTGGTCCCTTTTAATTCCATTTTAAAAGGTTTCCAACCTTTTGATAATATTCCTCCTATCCCTCCTCCTCCTAATCCTGTTCCTCCTCCTCCTCCTGTTCCTCCTCCTCCTCCTCCTCCTCCTCCTCCAGCACCACCACTAAAATTCATACCACTTCCACGTAAATTCATACCACCTCCACTTCCTGAACCCATTCCAGAACCAATACCCATACTCAAATTATGAGAATGATTGTTATGAGAAAGGTTTAGGTTTAGATTAAGATTAAGATTTGCATGAAATGAAGATAAAGAAGAAGAAGAAGAAGAAGGTGGATCTGTTAATCGATTTATGAATGATGAATGATATATGATTTGAGATGATCGTTTTGTTTCTTTATCTCTATCTCTATCTTTATCTTTCGTATTCAGGTTCAAGTTTGAATTGGAACTCGTCAAGTTCGTGTTCGTGTTCGCATTGGTGTTGGCGTTCATGTTGGTATGGGTATTGACGTTACTGTTATTTCCAGTATTAACGTTGACGTTGGTGAAAGTATGAGGATCTGAAGATAATAATAAAGAAGAAGAGGAAGAGGAAGAAGGTTCGATAATGGTAGGCGGTGAAAGTAACGTTAAAGATGAAGCAGAAGGTTGTTGTTGATGTTGGTGATGATGATGTTGAGGACTTCGTAAAGGAAAATTAAAAACAGAACGAGTAGGTGTAGGTGTTGAAATTTCATCAACATGACCTGATCCTTTTCGTTTAGGCGTTATAGGTGAAAATCGTGATTGATTCGAATTTTGGTTGGGATTGGGAGTAGGATTAGGACTTGGATGAGAGTTCTGACGAGCGGCGTTCTGATTCTGATTCTGGGATTGGGATTGGAATTGCGGTTGGGACTGGGATGGGGACTGGGATTGTGGTTGGAACGCGTGTACTTGAGTTTGTGCTTTAACTTGAGCTTGAGCTATATTTTCCATTTGAAGTCTTGAAGGAAGTTTTGGCGTAAATGAATGCGATCTAGGACGAACATATGTCATATCCAATTCAAGTGTTTCCTTTCGTTGTATCTTCGTATTGACATCCACATTCATATCCGTATCCGTATCCGTCGTATTCGCATTCTTGATACCAAATCCGCTTCCTCGTATAAGTCCCAGGAGCCGACACCGAAATGGACACAGTGCTCGTTGGCAAGTATTACTTCTCTCCTGTTGATGTTGTTTAAAACTTGGAAAGGGATGAGTTACTCCTTGTGAACCAGGAGCACTAGTTCCAGGTACCATCGCGCTAGCCGAACTACCACTTCTCATCCTATATTCATTAATCTTTTCCTGAAAGCCAACATTTGGGCTTGGAGTACCAGCTGATACAGGCGAACCAAAAGACATGGAACTTAAATCATCAGCAGACCTAGACCATCCTTTCTTTGAATAGCCACCCAGAGCATGAGGCGAAGTAGGGGATTGTTGATGATGTTGACGTGGAGTTGATGGCGTAGGAGCAAAGAAAGGTTGAGAAGGATGTTCATAAGACCCAGGCTGGGATAAGTCGAGTACAGATCTACGTGAGTGGTGTCAATGGTGTATGCGTAGTAGCAGCATGCCAACACACCTGGACACTCCGCCAGCATAAGCATCCAATATCGGACGAGGATCCGTTGGCTTTGAGATTTTATGCTTTCTCGCCCCTGAGCTACCCATCGCAGAAATGGATATCGGGGACGAGGGCGAGGTAGGGACTTTGCCTGCAGATGCGCTTCTGGTAAACCAGGTCTTTGGTTTGAGGAACTGTGCAAAGTTTGAGGATGATGGGGATGCTGAGCGAGGGCCAGAGGCAGGGGACGATGGCTGGTGTTGGCTGTGGTCATTGCTGCTGGACGTGTTGGGCACAAGCAGCGCATTTTGCTGAAGGTGCTGCTGGGCCCCCTTGCGCCTGTTCATCAGAGGGTGCTTGGTGGTCGTGGTGCAAAAGTAAAGTATAAATGAATATAATACAATCATCCGCTATCTCCGTATAGTACTACTACCGCCTTCATCACAACCCCATACAACGTACTACCCACTCCCAGCCCTGTCGAACACAGCACACGCACTCCCTCGCCACCTCCAATAGACATGCTCGACGCCACGTAATCCTCATCCGGAACAACATACACAACCTCCATCTCGTTGCTAACGATACCCTCCCCAACGACCCTGTTCAGACCCTGAGCTCCACCTAATACAGCCCCGACTCTATCCCCAAACCGTTCAACAAGCTCCTCCAACACTTTCTGGCCATCAGCGGCATATCCCGCCACAATCAGAATATTC
This sequence comes from Coprinus comatus, assembly GCA_034638255.1. Lineage (NCBI taxonomy): Eukaryota > Fungi > Basidiomycota > Agaricomycetes > Agaricales > Agaricaceae > Coprinus > Coprinus comatus. The sequence goes on from JAWPGT010000017.1 coordinate 4,211, forward strand.
GCAAACGCATCAAACATGTAGATCTTCAGGTCATTCTCTGTTGCTGTCGACGAACTCAATTTCATCTGTTGCAGGTGTTTACGCGTAACCGACCTCCAACGGCCAGCAACCACGGGCTCTTCTACAAATTCACCTCTATCATTTGATGGCTGATTCCACGATAAGGCAATTAGGGGTTGACTTACCACTTTGTCTAACCCTTCCATAGATATCATTCCAGAACTTTTCATCTTCAGGGTTTTCAAAACACCAACTACTCACAATCCATTCCACATACGCTGCCATACTTGCTTGTAAAGCCATCTTCACTGTCTCTTCTCCACCATCCAACAACATTTCTACCATACGTCCTCCAAGAATTTCAGTCACACTGCTTACAGCTTCATTCATCTCCTCTCCCTGCAATGTCTGTGATAGCCTTCGTCCCTGGAATGAAGAACTAATGATACCCGCAACTTGATCGATATCCTGATTCAACTCTTGTACAAGTCGCACTACCTCTTCTTTCTCTACCTGGTCTTGGTCTCGTTCGAGGTAAGTCTTCAATTTATTTTCAACACCCTTCTTCTCTTCTTCAACACATCCAAGTCTTTCTCTAATCTCCTCATTCTCCTTCCTCGCATCACTCAACTTTTCATTAAACATCTTCACATGCTCTTCATATTCCTTTCTCAACAAATCATTCTCCACCTCTTCATCCTTTCTCAATTTCTCCACTTCAACATGCATACCAAATAACACCTCTCTCTCATTCTTAACCTCTTTATTCTCCTTTCTCAATTCCTCACAAACAATTCTCAACTTATCAACATCATTTTTCAACTCCTCATTCTCTTTCTCTAAAACCTGTTTAACTTGTCTAATAACCAAAACCTCATTTCTTTTGAATTCTTCCAATTCCTTTCTAACCTCTGCCAACTCTTTATTCAATCTCAATTCTTCCATTCCAGGTTTAGGCTCCAGCGCTTCCATAACAATTCCAATTCTTCTCTCTTCATCAGCTTCACCACCACCACCACTAGTATCGTCACCCGTCCCTATTCCAGTTCCAGTTCCAGTTCCAGTTCCAGTTCCAGTTATCCTTTTCACTCCATTCATATTCGAAATCCCATTCGAAGAAGAAGAGGAAGAAGAGTTCCATAATGAAGAAAGTGCTGAAACTATATATTCCGTAATTGAAAACATTTGTTCTTCTTGAGTGTGGTCCGAATTGGATGTAGAAGAAGACGAAGATGACGACGACAACGATAGTGAATGTGGGGTTGATGTTTTTGATGTAGAAGAACCTATTATTGGTGTGATAGTTCTTGAAGCTACAGTAGCAGTAATAGCGGTTGAGGTAGTAGCGGTCGAGGAAGTAGTAGAGGTGGAAGCGGAAGTGGAAATGGAAGTGGAGGTAGTAGTGGAAGTAGGTCTTCTGCAAAGAAACCGAAACCGAAACCGAAATATAGAAGGAAAAGGAAAACGAAGAGAAAAAGGTACAGGTAAATGGGAAGGAATAGAAGAAGAATAAACGAAAACAAATGCAAGTACAGTCGCTGTCGAACTAACAATTAAAAACGTAGTTCCTAACAATCCTCTCCTATCGTTACTGTTGTTGTTATTGTTCAAATTGATGAAATAACTGCCGTAACTGTTATAATCGTTGAAATTGAAATTGAATGCTCTCAAACTGTTATACAGTCTGAGTCCAAGGGTGGTAGAGAGTTGGTGAAAGTTGAAGTTGAAGTGGTTAAAAACACGATCACCAGCAGTTGTACCAGCTGCTAATGCCAAAAGGTATTAAAAGACGAGTCTTAGCTAGTTAAAAATGAAACAACAGCCCAACCACAACGTGGTCGCGCAGTGGATGGTTATAAAGAGAGTTTGAAGGGCGAGTGATGATGATGTGTGTGTGTGTGTGGGATGAATGAATGAATAGAAGGAAAAGGGATAACACACACCGTAAGTGCGCAATGTGCTTAAAGTAAAAAGAGTTCTACAAAGAGAGAAAAACGAGGTCTTTTTTGATCAATCTCTCAACAACCTCGACTCTTTGAAACGCTTACGCTTACGGGTACTTTCAATTCACCGGTCCGAAATGGGCGCTTTCATTTCCCTTTTTTTTTTTAACTGTCTCCTCTTTAAACCCCCGTGAACCATATATTCTCGCACGTATGTCATCTTCCTACTTCAAAAACATTTATAAGCCCTACACATTGACAAAACCTCAAGAAAAATGTTCTTCCAAACCTCAATCCACGGCAAAAGAAAACCAAAGTTGTAAAAAGGGTCTCCATGGCATGGTCCGCACGAGGCATCCAAAGGATCTAAAAAAAAACGTGGTGTCACATCAATCCCGATCTCAAAAGTACTCCGAGTCAACCTTCCCTCAAAACCAAATCTTTCTGCGGTCTCTCGCAGGCGCGTGCGCAGTACCTTTCTCTAGGAAATGAAGTTTCAGCTAACCTCGAGCATTAAGAGAAACAAGGCGGCCGCATTGTGATGGTTCAGATGTGCTCCTTTCAAGTAGTAAGTTAGACCAAATTAGTGGTTTGAAAGGAATGACATCACAAATCAAGGGATGTTCCTGAATACTCGAATCCACATGGAGCAAGGGTGCGGCAAGAAACGTCCAGTCGAGTCAAAGTATTACTGTACGGAGGTACGACTTGGAAGGGTACATCTGGGCCACAACACACGGGGTGACCGGTTATGCATTGCAGAGTACTTGCATCATTAAGTTTAGGTTGTTGATGGCATTCCGTTTGATGTGCCTCGTTGTGTATATATGCTAATGCCTGTTGGTGAGCAAGATTCTACCTTAACCTTCAAGCGTTTTGATCATTGATGGGTAATTATGGGCTTGGGAAACGTGGACTTGAAAAGGACAGCGGAGTATCTAAATTAAATACTTTTACGGACTCGTTCTCATCAGAATGAACGATAAGTCGCGAGAATAGGAAATCTTAGGGCCATATGGACGGTCCGCTATTATGGTACAGTGGCGCTAGAAGTCACATTGGGTTAAAGAGCCTGGATGTTACTGCTGCAAGATACACTCTTCTCTACAAAACTTTCATTTGTTCTGGATGGCGCAGTTTCTGGCATTATTGTTTTGTTGACACGCATATATTAGTAGGGCTGCTGCCGTACCGTATACGGTTACGGCCGTGTAATTTACGGTCATAATACGGCCTTTCCCATACCGTATAATAAATATTTCAAGGTCGTTACGGTACGGTAAAGGACATCTTACGGTACGTACCGTATTTTTACGGTATACGGGTAAGTTTATCACCATCATTATTTCGACAAGGTCATTGAGCTGGTGTTGGCTTGGTTCTAACCCGGCGTTAACTTATTAAACATTCAAGACTCAATATATAGAGTTATAAACATAGAAATCAGATAAAAATACAAGTGTTGTTCTTGTAATTTTTTTTAAAATACTCTAGAAATAGTGGATGACTGTGCCATTGCGAGAGAGTTTATGTTACTGATTGAGGAGAGACTGAGTGTTATGAATCGATGACGTTTCGACGTACCATTGATGCTATCACATGATGTCATGACCGACTACCGTCCATACGGCCGTCGACGGGCAAAAAATACGGTACAGTACGGTACACTCCGTACCGTCAACCGTACCGTATTGAGGCTACTTGATCGCTCTTACGGTACGGTACCGTATACCGTATACGGGTGGCCCGTAAACTGTATTATACGGTTACGGGCGGCAGCCCTATATAATAGTAATATATAAGACTTGTTAAAAGTGTGGTATATAACTTCCGTAAACTGAACTGAAAATGACACTCACGGAATCGATTGGCATAAATTATACGTTTAGTCACGTACTTAAGCTAATATCAAGCTGTTGTATGCGCACATGTATACTGCCATAATTTAGGGTAAGGAGGAAAAGGAGGGAAAAGGGAGAACAAAAGTGATAACAAAAAAGCGCTTGTTCTTAAATATGTTGCCGCTAATTACGTCATAGCGTTGATTACCTTCAAACGTTCACTACCGCTCTTCATTCGCTGGGCAGTGCTAGATATCGCAAAAAAACATTATATATCAGGGCTAGTAGAACTACAACATAAAAGTACAATTTAATAGACGTTCTGTGGGTAAACCAGATTTTCCTACAAACACAGTCTCAAGTGCTACATGAAACGCATATTTAAGTGTGAGAATCAGAGACCCAGTTCTCGAATGTTGACAAGAGCACGACACCCGCCTTCACAATGGGTTCCGCCTTCACTGATGGTCGTCGCTTATCCTGTTCATAATACTCTCTCTTCTTTGCCCAACATAGTCCCATACCCAAAGTACATGCAATTGTTCCTTCTACATCCTCCCAAGTATCCCCCACCATCACTGCTGCTCTCCCGGGGTTGAACCTGTCTCCGGAATGTTGTATATACGGCCGTATCTCTCCTCCAGATGGGAAATTATATCCAGATCCCGCACTAATGAGAAGCTCGCCGAGCTCTACGCATTTATGCACGAGAGGGCGCATATTTTGGCGAAATGTACTATGCATCTCATTATACACCTTCGGATTGACAATATATCCACATAGAAGCGGAAGGGCAAGGAGGGTATCTGCAATACCCTTAATCGCTCGGTCTCGTTCGCCAGGAGAGATTGTATTGAATACCTCCCCTGGACTCATCATTCTCCAGCGTTCAGCAACGGATTGCACATCTACCAAAGATCAATTATATGATTCATTGCTCTTGATTTGTCGAAGAAATAACATACTTGAACTCGTGTGTGCGCCTTTCTTCATCATGTTACAAACCAACTTGGAGCAACAATAAACCATGATTGCACGCCATCCCAATCGAATAGGCTCAGGATTCTGACACCGGAGTTGTAACAGAAAGTGAAGAACGGAGTGATGAAATATTGGTTTTAAGAGGTGCATCCAGTTTTTCTTGTCTTGTTCGTTTACGATATGCTTGCTCTTGACATGGACAGTAGCAACGGAAGACAGACGCTCTATCTCCTCATTGATACATTCCACAGCCCGAACAACTTCGACGTTGGAAAGCGTGTCGTTTGGAAAGTGAGAGGATATGTTCCAATCAAATGACATAGACCGTGAAATATCGCTTTGCAGACGCATAAGCTGTTCCTTCATCTCGTCCGAGGTCTCTCTCGCCTCTTGCAACTCCAACCTTAACCCATTAAGATGTTTCTGTGCTATTCCGAAGTCTCGCTCCACCCGTCTGAGTTCTTCAGTTATGAGAGTTAGTTGATGATGCTCATAATACAAACTACTATCCAAGGAATTGTCCGGTGGAGTACTATGGCTTCGATTGCCAAACATTGAGTGTCTCACAGCTTTCGGCGTGCTCTCGGGTTGCCCACCAAAGGCATGGATACCACCCATGTCAAACCGGTCATTCATATCGTGATGATTTGGGTTGAAGATTAGAGGCGAGACTAGTAGAGGTGAGTTGAATGGAATTGGGAATGAAGCAGGCATAATGAACGGGTGTAAGCAAGAGTGTGGAGACTGAACGATCTTAAGGCTACCTCTACAGCTATTATGCTAAGTATAAAACAAAGGCTTGTTGTGTCAATGGACATGTGATGATGAGCATCGCCTTGAACCTTTGTACCCCTTCTAGCGAATACCTCAACTAGGGAATGCGTTTACATATAGAGACAGAAACCCCGAAACCTATTCGCACGCAGCACTTTAGCGGAGGTACAGAAGTGTGGAGATGCTGCGGAAGGAGTCAGGAGAATTCGAGAAGGTACTATAGTAGGTTAGAACTTGAGCATGTAGGTGAGTCTATATTTGTGAGGGGACGTCATTGGCTGTGTAATATGTATAATTATAGCCTATGGGGGATCATGTGGATTCTGTGTGGCTGAGTATGTTTATCGCGGAGATGAACGTGAACAAAATTTAATATGATTAAACAATCTTGCACCAGTCGAACGCATACTACAAGATATTACATAGTGTGGTACATAGTTGTTAATAAAAACGAATTCTGGCAGTATTCCATGCTCTTAATCGAGTCTTGAGTCTTAGGAAGTAACCCATCACAGTAACTACCGCTACAAACCAAAGTTCTCCTGTAAATCACGACATGCTTATGCTTCGGTTTCAAGTCCAAACTTCGGTCAACTCTCTAGGTTCCCTTTCCATAATTTGAACAAAAAAAGAACAATAAAACAGAAGTACAATGTTGAGTTTTGCACTGCATGTTCGTAAATCGGCAGACCACACAAGATAGGACCTTGTGTGGTCAGAGGAAACTCCCCCACACTGTAGTCACGAGCACTATGTGGGGCAGAATTAAAGTAACTCCCTGATACTTCTCTGCTCAAAACCATCCTGAAACTGTTCAGTATAACAGTATGATTTCGTGCCACCGTAAAAGATTCAAGTAGCAATCTAAATACCTATTTTATTTTCCACGACATTTCAAATTGACCTTGTTCCCAAAATAGTGCATGGAGGAATCTCTTGTAGTTCCCGTTTTCAACGAACTATAAATAAATAAAAATTAATAAGAAGACTAAGCGCTAAGCATTGTAATCTGTGGTAAAGGGAAAATAAGCGGAATTTCTAGTAGCTCGTGTCGCTTATAAAACTAACAGAAGTGGCATATCGTTACTTATTCGATATCACAACTTCGAGGAAACGTAGATACTAGACAAGCGGTTGAAGATTGTCGCTAGGAGAGTTATTGAGAGGTTGCCAACTGGCCTGCGGCCGCCAATGCGGTGTTGCAAAGGTCCCTTTAAAGGAATCCGGGCAGCTGTGTGAGCTTGATAACACAGATAGAAATACTATGGTTTGGGATCCAAGCACAGTGCAATTGGATAGACAATATAGGGGTGATCGGTCAACTTGACGCGTCACTGTTGAGGTGGAGAATATTTCAAATGCATTGTGCCGGTACCAAATGCAAGGTAGAAAAGGTATAGGTGATGAAGCAAAACCGTGAAACAACTATTGCTTCAAGTTCTCGGCGAGTTGAGGATTGGAAAATAGTCAGAAAGTACTGGACCTTGATTCGGAGTCCAGGTTCGTCTGTTCAAGAGACACTACGAAATAAGGCATGTAATTCATCAATAAAACTCATAGAGAAATTTGGTTCCAAGCCTGTCTAAGTCTACGCGAGTTATCTCATTATATTACATAAAAAACTGTGTCTAAGGTCCGAGGAGGTACCTGATACCGTGTATTTATGGATCGACTCAGTCACTCACAACCCTGAATCTCCTCAAGTGTGTCCCAACTTGGACCGATATTTAACACCACTGTAAGTGAATGTGCATTCAAAATGAGACGTAGTGTCTAAGAAATACACGTGCGCTTTGATCATGTCCTAACTTGACGTCTATATTTTCCCAATAAACCAAAAAATCCAGGATCTGTGGACAATCATGCCACAGTTGTAAATTAATATATTTGCTTAGACATTTGAAGTGTGTATAAGTACGCTGCCAGTGGGGGAGAAAATGTAGTATCCACCCTAAACACATTATCCCTATTCCACCAGCTAAATCACGATGTCTCCCGCTACTACTACTCATGCCATCAACAAAAACGCGCACTACCAGCCAAATATTCAAACTCAAGGTCCGGCAGAGAGTGAGAACATCGATCCTACCTTTAGCCAACAACAGTTGACGTACCCAGACCAGGTTACGCCAACTTCAACAATGAAGTCATACATGGTCCTACCGCAAACTTTGACACACCTCAACTTGATTTATTAATAGCCCACCTAAATTCACAAAACCTAAATTCACAAAATCTTTTCGATCCTTCTCAATACGGAACTTTTATGCAGAACCTACAGTATAATATTAATGCAATGTGAGAGGTCTTTTCATTGTTCTCCGACATGCGCTAAGGTCTCTTCTAGTCCACAAGCTTCAGATGTTAATCGTTCAGCGAGCGCTTCTGTTCCGAACCATTATCCAGATTCACCATGCCTTTGACCTACGACATGAATCCCGCATCTTTCAGGATAAATGGAAATGGATATTCGAGTTCAGCACTGCCTCCATCGTATATGGACAGCTCTCTCATGAGCTTGAATCTTAACCTAGCCCCGCCTGCATATAACTCTTCTATGAACTCTTATTCTGGAAACTACCGACAGTATCTCAACACTCAGACCCGTAGTATCAATTCTATACCGCGATCATTTGACAATTACTATCCTATGAAGACTAGTGGTGCTTTATCTAGGAATTTCGGCCTCAATCATCGATCTGTACCGTCTACTAATCCTACATCCGGACTCTTAAATCCAGACTTCAATGTTAATAATGAGTGAGTATCTCACTATGTATACCTCATTCAAATATCTCGCTCACATTTGTGTTATCCCAGTATTTTAACCTTCCCTCTAAACATTAAACCCCGTCACAAAAGGAAACAAGTCACAGGACGCAGTGTTGCTCGCAACATCAAAGATCAACTCCTCAACGTGCCAAGGACTGAAGCATCCAGACGTTCGGGAAAGTCCAACTTAGTGGCATCCACCCTAGGTTCTGTTATAGTTTGCAAATGGGATAACTGTGGTGCTATTGTCGATTCAACCATTGAATCTTTGGAAATGCATATGGATATGCATGTTCCTACGGCTAGTCATGGGGACTATGTGGGTTGTCATTGGGTTCATAATGATGCAACTGGTGAAAGATGTGACGCAGAGGAATTTCTCAAGTCATCACTCGCGAAGCATGTTGGAACTCACTTGCATAAGGAGGGACAACCTTCACCTTATGTGGAGCAGTCGCTGTGTTGCTGGAAGACGTATGTATCTCGTGGAAGTGGGCAGAAACATCTTTCGTCGTGCAGGAATGCTGTGTTGAATATCAAGACCACGAAGAGGATGCAGAAACGATGCAGACTTTAATATGCTATACTTGTCTACCTTATATGCCAATTATGTTACACATGCAATAGAATATGAATATGTGTTATTTCTATCATATTTCACATGATTACTGTAGTTTGCATTCTATACTTACTTGGAGTCACCAAAAGTGATGTCGCGTCGCAGATTTTCCCACGGACAATCATTGATGTATTACTCTCCTGCAACTTTGGGAGATAGACAACAAAGTTGAATACATATGGAGTATATTCTACTACAAGATTACCTATAGAATATAATATTAAAATTGTATATGACCACCCCATGCAGCCAAAACAGCCTTGACACGGTCTGGCATTGTTCCAATGAAATGGTCAACCCGGTCAATTGGTAGCGAGTCCCATGCAGCATGGACTACCAACTTTAATTCATCCACAGTGTTTGGTTGATGTTGAAGACCACGTAGGGATGTTGATATGCCAGATAGGCTCGATGGGATTTAAATCGGGAGATGATGGAGGATGATATGTAAGCGGGATATTTTTAGCTGCAAACCACTTCTTCGACATTTTGCTGATGTGGCTTGGGGCATTATCCTGTTGAAATTTGACATGGCCCCGGAGTTCATTCATCCTTTTGTAGAAATCAAAAAGATATGGTTCAAGAACTTGTTCTTGGTACCTTTTAGATGTCATTCCTCCACCATGTCCTCCCGGATAGTCTAACACAACCAAAGGCCCCTTCCAACCCTCTATGATACACCCCCACACCATAACTCATATGCTTGATTGCTTGAAGGTTGGGATAAGACATTCTTCAAGAAAGGCTTCATTGGGACGACGGGTTACAAAAATACGGCCCTGATGATCATCAAGACAAATATAGCACTCATCAGAATAGATGACACGTCGAAAATTAGCCATCGATGAGATACTATTGATTCGTGCCCAGTTCAATCGTGCTCGTTTGTGCTATATAATTATATTTCGCCAAAAACACAACATGTCATTCAACATGTGAAACAATCATTATGTAAGCGACATCACTTTTGGTGAGTACGAGTACTTACTTTCTAAGAGTAGTCCATTTTTTTTAATTCAAGGGAACATTGGCACTTTCTTATGTTGGTTGATTAAATGTATGTAAGCTTGTGATTTAGCGTATTCTGAATGCGCGCCAATATAACACCCGTAGCGCTGGTATAAAAAAGACATTCCATACACCGTGCCAGTTCGCAAGATTCCCGTATGAATATATGCGTTGATCCGGTGGTGGTGGCGGTGCAGCCTTTCTTCCTGCTTCCGCCTGGCTTCTGCTACATACTTATCTGGAACTCAAGCGAATGAAGGCTTTTTTCTCGCATATCGAACTATCTGTGCGGTTAAATACTTCTATATTTCATCTACAGTCATAGATCTCCAATAACTGATCACAGAAGGTCTACACTATCAACAATCCCCCACACCTCTCTGAGAAGCTCCAACTGTCTGATCTGAAAAACTACTGGATTGGGCTTATCATTCAATTTCCACCCAGACAATTTTACACGATAAGTACATGAAGATTATCATAGCACACTAGTATAGTTATTTACTGAAATAATATGATTCAGTCAATTGGGTTCCCTTACACATAACTGTGTCAAGGGTATTGTTTCAGGTATCAAGACAACCGATGCTGATGAGATTTCAATCGATTACACTTCTTGTTACATCAGCATCCGACGTCAGCTAACTAACGTATCGAGAGCGTTTGAATGCTGCATAATAGTGGACTTTCAAAGTTATACCAGCGCGAGTCGTAACCTACCACTGGGTATGTAGGTGTATTGTATTCAACCAACGTGCACTTAAAACACTGTCATGGTCAACGTCCGATTCGAAAACCTGTGCTGCGCGCTCTGTCGGCCTAATAGTTAAGGCACCCGTGGTTGACGCCAGCAGTACCATGCGTCCCTGAAGTGACTGGTGTTTTCATTTGGTTTTCATTTCAAGTTTCAAGATGGTTCAAAAGTCCTAGTTTAAAAGGTTCCCGTATTATTTTCTCTACAAACTCCACGTACTTTTTGTGTACCTTTAAATCTCCAATGTTCCTTCAACTCTCGTTTGCCCTTCTAGGCGTCAACTTGGCTTTTGCCACTCTTGGACCACACACACAACTTGTGTTGACGAACAAGCAAATTTCTCCTGATGGGTTTCGACGCTCGTATGTTCTGTTTCTATGTTGAATGTTCGACACTTTCTCTCTTACATCGTCAATATCTAGTGCCATTGTTGTGAACGGGAACCATCCTGGGCCGCTGATTCAAGCGAACAAGGTCGGCCACTTATCCTACCTCGTGAATCTATAGTAAACGAAAGTCAAGGGTGATGACTTCAAAATTAACGTCGTTAATCGACTCGCGGATCCTACTATGGAGAGAGTCACTTCGGTGGTGAGTGAGGATCATTATCTCCCGATAACATATAAAAAACATTTGACTGAGTAATGGGTTGTAGCATTGGCATGGTCTCTTCCAGAGAGGTACTAACTGGGCAGACGGTGGACCTGGTGTCAATCAATGTCCAATCTCTCCCAACCATTCCTTCAAGTATAAATTTACAGGGGGAAAGAATCAAGCGGGAACTTTCTGGTATCACTCTCATTATTGTAAGTGAGGAACGCACATTTCAGCACGCTAAAGCAGCTAATCATTCTTTTCAGCTGTTCAATACTGTGATGGACTACGGGGACCTTTAGTCATATACGATCCTAATGATCCGTCGAAGAATCTGTTTATGATGGTGTGTTTCTGATTATATTCGATCGACAAAGTACAATTCGGCTGACCTTTTGCTTATTATAAACATAAGTTGATGATGGTAAGTACGGTTTCTTTTATGCCCCTTGCCCCAGGTCTTACATTTCTGTAAATAGAATCAACCGTTATCACATTGACAGACTGGTAAGTTATCCTTTGAATTTATGAGCTGGGATTCATTATCACACTACGTAGGTACCATACCCCTTTCCCTTCGATAAACGGAATACCTTTTTGCGACTCTACGCTCATAAATGGAAAGGACGTTATCCTGGGGGACCTAAGGCCGACCTTTCTGTAATCAACGTAAGAAAGGGAAAACGATATAGATTCCGCCTTGTTGCCCTCACTTGCGAAACCAATCACCTGTTCGCAATTGATGGCCACTCACTTCGAATTATTGAAACCGACGGGCAGAATACAGTACCTATTGTGGTGGACAAGATCAGAATCTTGGCGGGTACGTCACTATGTTCTCTCACCAGAAGGAAGTTGATTCAGTTCCTCTAGGCCAACGATATTCATTTGTGTTGAATGCTAATCAAGACGTTGGTAATTATTGGATTCGAGGCCTGCCGGAAATTGGAAAACCAAAGGTGATAGAAGGCTACGAAGGAAGTATCAACTCGGCGATACTTCGATATCGTGGTGCACCAATTGCAGATCCCCAAACCAGTGATAACGTGAACGCGGTCCTCCTCAATGAAGCTCAACTGGTCCCTGCACAGAACCCTCTTGCACCAGGGAAACCCACTCCTGGTGGAGCCGATTACAATGTAACCCTGAACTTTGAACTTGACATGACTGCTGGTATCCCACAATTCAAGCTGAACGGAGAGATTTATCAACCCCCAACGGTCCCGATTCTTCTTCAAATTATTAATGGCGTGCGAAAGGCTGAAGAGCTTCTGCCAGTGGGAAATATATTCATGGTCCCGCGTAATAAAGTTGTTGAGGTTACTATACCAGGGGGTATTATTGGTGGACCCGTGAGTTCGATTCCCATGGGTTGATGTTAATCTTTCCTAATCTGAGGTCTTCAGCATCCAATGCATCTCCATGGTGTGAGTATAGGGGATTCTACTATCATGTACTATTCGCTTACCTATCGAATAGCATCATTTCAGTGTAGTCAAGAGTGCCGGGAAATCCAATCAACCCAACTATTTGACACCTGTTCGTCGAGATGTAACAGGTTCTCCTGTAGAGGAAGGTGATTATACTACAATTCGTTTCACAACGGATAGTCCCGGACCATGGATGTTTCACTGGTGAGTAGTGTCGTTCATTTCTGAATCCGATCTAAATGATATATACAGTCATCTGAACAAACATAACGCATTGTAAGTTTCAACGGCAATTTGTGAATAAGTGATGAACTCATTAGCGTATACTAGCGGCATGGCTGTTGTTTTTGTTGCGGATATTGATGGAATTGCAGAGAAGAATCCAACACCTAGTGAGCAGTCTTTGTTAGGCTCAATCACATTGACTCTTAAATTATAACAGACGATTGGAATGATTTGTGCCCCATCTACCATTCCCTCTCCGAGAGCGAAACGGCGGTGGAGATTGTTCCTCTTGTAGAACATTAAAAACTAAGAACATTCTCTTTTATGTCAGGACTTTGAGATAACTGGATAGTAATACTACCAATACTAACATCACTTCTGTCATATCGTGATCACCCATTATTAGTATACAATAATGAACGTTAATGAACTGTCGGCTTCACCGATCGCACTACCGACTAGAAGTGTTATTACCCAACGGGCATTGGTGTTTAATTTCTGATGGTTCTGAATGAAACATGAACCTAGGCTATGAAGATGAAACCAACAAGTTCCACTAATGCTTTATACATGCAATACCAGTAGCACGCGCGTACTACTAACAATAAGACAAAGATACAGTTGTAGTGTCTCTGCATGATCGAGCTCGCCCTTCTTTAACTACAGCTGCCCTTGAAGCACCACCCCAGCTGGATGCCCCATATCACCTAATCTAACACCCTGCTCGAATACTTTCAAGCCTATTTCCGTACTTCCCAGCACAAGGAATCTTTCATCATTTCCCGCCTCCGGTATTAAGCTTGAGTTCGTTTTAGACATCTCGGATTCATCAAAAACGGTGCCACATGGCAAGTAAAACGGGCGTAGATCATAGGCTCGAACGTGTTGTTTGATGCCCATCCGGATTCTCTGGGCAAGCTGAAGCAAAGCCTGGATGTCTCCGCGTAATGACTCGTCATCTATTAGAGCTGTCTTTCTACCTGCGCCTGTGATACGAATAAGGTCTTTGATCGCTGTGTAGACGTTTTCCGAGAGCTTCTTCATATCCTCAGCCTCCGATGTCTTTTGAAGGTAGTGTTCGAATGTTATCTCCCTCCATTTTCCAGAAATCCTCTGTTCCTCTAAAAATATCGTTTCGTTTACAGAATTCTGTTAAGTTGAATTTGTGATTGACTTACCCGTTTCAACTATACACTGATACAAGTGCGAGTCAAGGAAATTGTTCACCTTGTCGTTGCCGATCTGCCATGCATTCATTATTGGCATAACGGAACGACAAAGTAGCATCTGAATAACATCTTTCCATGTGCTTCCCTTGTTCGCGTTGATACGTTTTGGAGTTTCGAAGATGGGGATGAACTCGTCACCAAGGATTGCTTTGATAGTCTCTCTACCAGTATCATCGAGGGAGAATTTTTTGGAAGCAGGGTTGGCCACTTTCGACGCTATGTCTGCGATGGACTTGTTCAGTTTGTCGATATCTTGCTTTATTTTGTTAGGGTAGACACTGTCAGTAGTATTGATGAAGTGGCTGGCTTCATGTAGTTCCTTGGAACGCGTCTCCAACAAGGCCTTGGTGGGTCGTTCCGCTTCCGCCCTTTGTTGAAGCTTCTTCAACTCTTCGCGATCACTAGCAATTTTTTTTTGTACATCTTGGTCCTGTTTGTGCAATTGAGCAAGTTCAGAACGTAGTTGCTCCTTTTGTTCCTCCAAACTCAGAGCAACTTCCTTCTGACCGAGCTCTGCTACCTTCCTTTTCTTCGGCCGGGTACTCGAATCAAAACTATCCCCCCGTTGTCTCTTATAGAGTGACTTAAGTCCTTTAGAAGATTTCTTCTCTCGTTCCTCGGATCCACGTGGCATCTCCCGTGCTCTTGAACCTCCAATTTGAGCCTCATCCACAGCCTCCATCTCTTTATCTCCTGTAGAAGACACCTCTGTATTGTGTTTAAAGCAAAAGCAGAGGATATTGAAGGGACCCATCACAGAGTAGTGGTATGGAGGTGGAAGGAAGAAGGTGAAGGAGTTTAGGCGCTCAACATTTCTATTATTATAACTGAGCCTCACGGTTCAATTTTGCGTAAAGCTCAATAACACCGCGTCCTTCTTTTCCCACACAGATAAGCAAGTATGGGATTGAACAAGAGTAGACGTTGCGAAACATATGATTAGGTAGAATTGGAGTAATCTACTAGATATCTATAAGTTAAGAAGATCACCAGACAAGGACACGACAACAAACATCAAGGAGAAAACAAGAAAACAGAACACTTCAAAAGTATAAAGGGAAGGGAATCAAGGAATCAGGTAAAGGTCCAAAGTCTTCAAATGCAAATTCAAAGTCAACTTGTTCTAGCAATATTGGAATCAGACATTCCCTCCCCATCGTTGTGTTTAAGCTCTCTCTCTTCATCCCCCTCCTCTCGCGGTATACGTAGTAGATTCGTCGCATGTAAATTGCTTTCATAGTGCATGGACATTACCTCTGGCTTGATACTTTTTCTACAAACCTCACATCGATGAGGTGGGTGTTCAACCTTTGTTGATCGTGCAGCTTTCTTCATGTTATCCTTCTTGGCTTTCCTCACTGCGTCGGTGTTCAATAGCTGACTCTTCGGCCTCGCTGGCTTTCCCCTTTTTCCCCCGGATTGGCTTGTTCTCTTCTTTCTTTCTGGTGGGCCCCCATACTGTATGAAAGTGAGGTCGACGGGTCGTTCTGTACTTGGACGTCCTGGACTATGGGCTTGGAACTGTGGTTCAAGGGGGTCATTGGCTTGGAGGCGAAAGCTGAATTCAAATGGCACAGTGTTAATATTATAGTGACTTCTACTATATTGTATAGGTACTGGCAAGTTGTGGCAACGTACACATGATGCTGATTCTGGTACGTTGACGTTGACGCCACAACACTGGAGTCGTAGGATCCAATCCCACTTGAGTAGTTGCGAGGGTCATACTGGCACACTTGAGTTTGACTGAGTTGCCATAGTGCCTCTTCACGTTGAACTTGAGCACTTTCATAACGTTGTTGAGCTTGTTGTATTTGGTTTACTGGTAATTTTCTTACATCAGACATTATCACTCAAATTGGACTTAGAAGATAACGTCTCCGGATGCGCAAACACCCAATGACGTGATCTTCAGAGCCTAAGTGTTAGTTATGTATTATAATTCATTAGACTCACCAAGTCTCATCCATTCTAGACTATAACCTTCTGGAGAAGAGCACACGAATGCTTCGAATGGAGACAAGGGAGCTTGTTCATAGTTGTTTTGCTGTGGACTTGGATCTCCAAAGTCGGTGCTGTTAGAGAAGCTAAATGTCAAACACAATAGTTAAATACTATAAGAACAAGAATCGGTACCTAGGTATCGTAGGTTGTGCCAGTGAGGCTGGGGACGGGCTTCCGCTATATGCTAACTCCGGCACGTTCCATTGATAAGATGAAGTGCCATCGTCATCTTGGTTGATGTTATCCCAGTAGAAGCCATTGAAGTCAATGGAACTGAGAGTATGGGTAAGAACAAGGTTCACTTCAAATACAACAACAACATCAACCCGTACCTTGTATCAGCCCCAACATCTTCCGGTGTGTGACTACAAAGGTCGAGAGCACATCCGGGGTTGCTCCATGACGACGGGAAGTATAGATTCATGATTTGTTCTGGTGGGAGAGTGAACGTTTTGGGAAACAAAGGTAGGGAGAGTAAAATTCATTTATACCCGATGACCGTGGTTAATCCAAACAAATGATGCACGCATGTATTACACTATGAGCTGGTTTTCAGAGGAGCGTACTGACTCAGTGCAAGCTCGGGACTCCCCAATTGAATTATCCTGCCCCTTCCGGTAAGGAGTACGCAGAGAACACAATTCACTTTAACTACCCTTTTGCTTCATCGTTTTAATGAAATTAAGAGTCCTTGAGGATATAGATATGGTCCATAGTACTAGTTGCAAGCAGAATGCGATTGCCTTCAAGTATCATCCCAGAAACAAGATGAAATCCCCTCGTTTGCAAAAGATGGAAAAAGGCGCTCACTTCGTTAAGACACATTTATCAAACACAGCATTGGCATTCGGTCAAGCCGGTACTGACGCGTTTTCGCGGCATGAGTCCATTTTAGTAGTGTAAGTGTACCTAGAGTTATATTAGAAGTCCTGATTGGTTGTCTCTGAACACGCGGCGGAGAGTTGGAATGGAATCAACCTGGTTTTTTTTCTTTCCCACTTTTTCCAACAGAACGTGAGGTTCGTACACTGCATATCGAAATTGAATAAGATTGTTTTACTTTGGCCGTTCGGGAAATCAAACCGTGCCATGATTCTTGTCTAGTGTGTTGTTAGCAGTTGCAGACGTCCGGTCGGTTCTGAAAAGAAACTCCCATACACAAAGCGATTGTAGTGTTGTGTGATTTGGCCGAGGCAAGAACAATAACCACACAAAGGCAAGGTCACAAGCACAGAGGACCAAGTCCAAGCCAACAACAGAAAAACAATGACAATGCAACCTTTGTTGATGACAGTTCATTAGAAGCACTTGCAAGGCACCCTAATACACTAGAAATAGCCTTGAACAAGAAGTCAAGGATTTCGTGACGACCGGTTGTTTAGCAAGATTATAAAGACATGGAGCCCTGCTCCTTGTTCTCGTCTAGGACATGTTAAAAGAATACTTAGTACCATGCTCTAGGGAGTGTTTACATTGAAGTGTCTGGAGTCAGTGCTGTCTGAAGAGTAATTTTATGTTACTCCATTTCTAAGTGTCATCGAGTTGAGCGCGAAGTGGAATGTACTAGCGTGATCGTATCAAGATTCAAGAATGTATGAGCTTTGGTTTGATATCAAGCTATCCGAGACAAATGTTACTTCAACTGCAAGAATTCAGACCCAGTTCAAATCCTCCTTTTTTGGTGACTATCGGAATCGCTTTTCTTGAGAGTAGGCCATAGAGAAACTACTGCGGAGTGCTAGCCGCTGAGTATACATAAGCGCCCATAGTTGTCCATTCGGCAGTATAGTTAGCCAGTCCATGCTAGACAGAATCTCGAATATGTGCATAGGGTATCAACAGTAGTGAGCTGGAAGCTAGCCTAAAGACGACAGCACATAACGAGTTTTGTATTTTGTCTGTCGTCGTTCTATCCAGGTTTGTCAGAATTTGAGATCATGTGATTTGTTGGTGATGTGACCTGTGTCACAGATCAGGAAATACTCCTAACTTATCATCCATCACAATCCTCTCATTACGCGATGTCCCTCAAAGTACCAAAAGCCAACCAAATACAACTCTTCAAAGATGGATACAAGGTGAATATATGCGTTATACTACATACATATATGCGCTGATCAACGCGTCAAACAGCATCTACAAGGTCTAGATGATGCTGTTCTACGCAATATCCAAGCCGTGAATGAGTTGACGGATTTGGTGCGGACAAGTTATGGTCCTAATGGTACGTGTATACTTAATGATTAATGCAAAGAAAATACTGATGCGTGCTTTATGTGTAGGCAGAAATAAACTGGTGATCAACCATCTTGGCCGGCTTTTCGTAACATCGGATGCTGCGACGATTATCAGGGAGATCGAGGTTGTACACCCTGCTGGAAAATTGGTAGTGATGGCTTCGCAAGCACAGGAGGCTGAGGTGAGCTTAACTCTTCTGTTCTATGTTGAATTTTCCATTTTCAATTTTCCTTTTCATTTTCGGATTCTTTGATCTTTTCGTCTATTTTGTAATACCTTTTAAGGAAGGACCGGAGAACATGGATACTCATTTTCTTCTTGCTTTTGTACTTTTCAGATGGGTGACGCAACTAATCTCGTTATCATCTTCGCAGGGGAGTTGTTGAAGAAGGCGGAGAGTTTACTAGTGATGGGCCTGCATCCGAGTGAGATTATGAAGGGTTATGAGTTGGCCCTGACTAAAACACTAGAGGAACTTGAAAGTGTGTCTTGATTAATCCATTTATATTTTTCATTCTCATTCAATCCGATGCTATACAGAACTTTCGACATGGAAATTACCTCAAACTCTGACCCGCGACTCGCTAGTCTTGGCATTGAAGCCTGCAATTGCATCAAAGCAATACGGTCATGAAGATGCGCTTGCTTCCCTGGTCGCTGACGCTGTTTTATCGGTTATGCCCCCAAACCCTAAAAACTTCAACGTTGATAATGTCCGCGTTGTCAAAATTATGGGCGGTAATTTGTCTGGAAGCAAAGTTGTTCAGGGAATGGTATTCGGCCGAGAGCCAGAAGGTATGCCTTCTCACAGAAGGACACATATCCCACAGAACTTAATGTGCGCGAACAGGTGATGTCAAGAAGGTCCTCAAAGCAAAAGTGGCGGTCTTCACATCGGGTTTGGACGTTGCCCAGACAGAGACAAAGGGAACTGTGCTAATCAAGAATGCCACTGAGATGCTCAACTTCACAAGTGGTGAAGAGAAACACATGGAAAAGGTGCCTATTTTTTTTAACTCGAAGAGTGACGGATCTTAAATTATGATGCAGATCTTCCAAGAAATCGCCGACTCTGGCGTCAAGGTCATCATTGCTGGCTCTACCGTTGGTGAACTTGCCCTTCATTACCTCAATAGACTTGGCATCGCCGTGCTCAAGGTGCTTTCAAAATTCGAACTTCGGAGATTGTGCCGTGTGGTCAATGCCACCCCTCTTGCACGCATGGGCGCTCCTACTCCCGAAGAAGCTGGCTATGTCGATGTATTTGAGACAACAGAAATTGGTGGTGATCGCGCGACAGTACTTCGCCAACTTGTACAAGGTGATGCCGGCTTCGACCCGACCACCCCAGGAGAAAAGAACAGAACAGCCACGATCGTCCTACGAGGAGCAACCGCCAACCATTTGGATGACCTTGAACGCGCTATTGACGATGGTGTCAATGTTATCAAGGGTTTAATTAAAGACGCCAGAACAGTACCAGGTGCTGGTGCATCAGAGATGGAGTTGGCCAAGAGAGTTGATGCCTATGGAAGTGGATTGAAGGGACTCTCTCAACATGGGGTGAAGAAGTATGCTAGCGCACTTGAAGTTGTACCTAGGACATTGGCTGAGAATGCTATGGGTGGAGCTGAGGGTAATGAAGTTCTCAGTCGGTTGTGGGCAAAACATGAGATGAAGGGTGGAGAGGCTTGGGGTGTCGACATCGAGGTTTGTTTTTCAATCTTTCCTTCACGAAACACGAGTTTTCTAACATCAATTGACAGAATGAGGAAGATGGTACACTACAGGCTGATCGTCATAAAATCTATGACTCTTTAGCAGCCAAAAAATGGGCACTAAAGCTCGCAACCGAGGCTGCTGTTGCGGTACTCAGTGTTGACAGTATCATCATGAGTAAACCTGCGGGAGGACCAAAAGTTCCACAGCAATCAGGCGGCTGGGACAATGATGATTGAAACTCAAACTCAAGATTGTAGATGTACTTTGTCGCTCTAATAATCAAATATATCTCATGTGATTGGGAGCCGCAACACAGGGTGTCAATATTCTATATTCAATCCTCTCCTTCCCTCCCTTCTAAAATAACTCCTTTGTGTCGGTGACCTGTTGAATAGTGTCGAAACAACATATATGGCCTGATGGTCTAGTAGTATGATTCCTTGTTAGGGCGACACCGCAATTTCGAGGAGGTCCCGGGTTCAATTCCCGGTCAGGCCCATATTTCCACATTTTTGCAGAGTGAGGGAACTTCACTGTTTCTTTTTTGTTCCAAAGAAATACCCTTTAAGGAGTGGTGTCAGATACCTTTTTCTGCAAAATTTTCTATACAGTTGCCAGATGCACATACATCCCCAGTCCCAAGTTGAACAACTCTCCACAACACAAACCGAACCGCCACATCATAATCCTCTTGGAATTACGTGTATCCCCTTGGTTGCCCATCTACTCCAAACCCATCAATGCAGCCCGACAAGCAAACATAGAGTTAATGGGTGAGTCGATCACCAACAACAGTTTGTGTGGGGAAAACCTTCCCTTCGCGGTGCCCCACGTTTGAAACTATATTCCAACAACCGAACCATATTGATATAGTATGATATAAGAGCCATGTGGAACTTAATGGCGGTTATGGATTGGCGATTATAGAAGAATACTTGGATTAAATGATTTGAGTATTTTTCTGTCTCATAAAAGAGGGGGTAAACTGAAGCCTGAGTATTTGGAACTTCAATGAAGGTCTGGTAGTATATGCTAGTCCGAAAATGATGAATGGGTCTCTTCCAAGTTTCCTATTTCCTCGGATTTTCTTCGCTGTCGGAATTACGCGTCGTCCAGACACAATCGACCTCCTGTTCCCCGAGCCCGCCCTCATATCTCCATTCAGAAGTTAGAACTCACCTCAGGTTACATTTCCACAATCAATAACCCCTCATCTTCTCCAAAAACCAAATAGCCTACTCTGATTCAAAGCGAATAATACACTACATAACTTTAGC
Organism: Coprinus comatus; assembly: GCA_034638255.1. Lineage (NCBI taxonomy): Eukaryota > Fungi > Basidiomycota > Agaricomycetes > Agaricales > Agaricaceae > Coprinus > Coprinus comatus. The sequence goes on from JAWPGT010000017.1 coordinate 25,622, forward strand.
TTAAATTTTCTCCGCGACACTAGTATGACGCGATACCCTGGACCTTATAACCTCCACCAATCATACAGATATGTTCCTAGGGTTCCCGCCAAGATTATATTCGAAGTTTCTTCTACTGAATTGTGGAACATTATCGGAAAGACGATGCTCACGTCAACGGAAGAAAAGTAGACAAACGGATCATCTTTCGGTAGAAAACTGTGTGGTCTTACCATTAAAATCCGGTGATAATGTGGAGCCCTTAACATCTAAGTCCCGCAAATTAGCCTCATCTTTAATTCGAACTTCGCAGTTATCATGAAGGTCGCCTTGGCATTTCGCAAAGTAATTTTTCTCAAGATAAACACAACTGAACCAAACCATTACTTGATAAATGTTAGACACTGGAAGTAATATCGGAGTAATAGATTGAAAACCATGCCAGTTGGCACTTTAACCATACCGACTCACCGACTTTGAAAATGATGCCATGCGACAAATATAGAATATCTGTAGTTGCGCGTAAAAAAAAAAAGGGTGCGGCATCTATTGAGAAGTTGGAGGAGTAATGTGGAGAATCTTGCGGTTTGTTGAGATGCGCGTCGTTAGAGGTCGGATAGGGACTAGATATGAAATGTTATAAAGCTGGTCAAGGTCAAGCGTTTACTTACCCAGTCAACTCTCCTAAGTGACACAAAAATGAAATTCCTCACCCTCGTCTCTCTCGTTGCTATCGCACAAACTGCATCTGCTCACTGTATGTCACTTCGCAGTGCCAGCTAACCTTGTGTCGTCTCTAAAACCTCTCCAAACAGATATCTGGAACACATTGATTGCTGGAAGTACACAGTCCACAGCTGCTGTTCGCCAGCCAGTAAACAACTCCCCCGTTACTTCAGTGACATCGAATGATATTCGTTGCAATGTGAACCCAGGCGCCGCTTCTGCAACTGTAGACGTTGCAGCTGGATCTACCATTGGCTTCAAGCTCGACAACACTCTTTACCACCAAGGTCCAGCAGCCATATATCTTGGAAAAGCTCCCGGAAGCGTTTCAAGTTGGGACGGTAGTGGTGCCAACTGGTTCAAGATCGCCGAGTGGGGTGCCACTTTCAACCCATTCAAATTCACGACCGAGGGCCTCAGCTCCTTGTCCACCACCATCCCCTCTAACACCCCTGCTGGTGAAGTATGTTGTCTTGTACTATATTCTATGAATTGCAAGCTTATTTTTCAATTTAGTATCTTGTCCGTATTGAGCATGATGCTCTCCACGTCGCTGGTGCTCCTCAGTTCTACATTTCTTGCGCTCAAATCCGTGTTACCGGTGGAGGAAGCGGAAACCCATCCAAGGTTTCAATTCCAGGATATGTTTCTGCCTCCGATCCTGGTCTTACTGTCAATATCTACAACCCCGTTCCCACTGCTTACAAAGTACGTTTTGTTGTAATTTCATCGAAAACATGACACCAATCTGACCAATTGTTTCTTCAGGTTCCCGGACCCGCTGTTTGGCGCGGTTGAGATGTTGTATGTTGTATTGGTGCCACAATGTAAATTATGTATTTCAATTAAGAGTTTAACACTGTCCTTCTATGCCTACATAAGTCTGATTGATTACGTCCCGTCCGAGAAACCTAAATTTTTTGTATGATGCCAAATTAAATGGTCACAAAACCAGAGTCAGTGCTCGTTGCGTTTGAAATTGGACTGAAGACACAGTGCAAATTGGGTCTTTACTATCAAGCCAGTTCGCCTGCTTATTGCTTGTCCTCAATCTCATGACTTGACAACGTGTGTACGAGTGCTTCTTTAGCAATTCATACAATATATGTGAGAGTCAACATAGTGCTCGTGACTACATCATGTTGTTCCTATATGCGTCTATGTCTCTCATGTCTCTTATCTTAGCCTCGGCTTGTCGTTAGTTACTCTAGAAACATTTCTCCAAATAACAAAAAGATTACCCGATTATTCTCATAAACTCAAAAGCATAGTTCACTGACAGTTTCCCCACAGGTTCATACATATATAAACAGCAAGTCAGAATTATGGATAATCCAAGTTGATCAACAATCGCTTTGCTTCAACATGAGGTTCACTTCAATTCTCAGTCTCGCTGTGATTGCCCAAACCGCATCTGCACACTGTATGTTATGGAGTATAACTTAAATCGATACGCTAATCAACTCTGTTTGTGACAGACATTTGGAGTACCTTAATCGCTGGTAATACTCGTACAACTTCAGCCGTTCGTCAACCTCTCAACAACTCCCCCGTTGAGAGCGCCTCTAGCAGCAATCTCCGCTGCAACGTTAACCCTGGAGCTGCCAGTCAAACTGTCGACGTCTCCTCAGGTTCAACTGTTGGATTCGTTCTCGATAACACACTCTACCATCAAGGTCCAGCAGCCATCTACCTTGGAAAGGCTCCAGGAAGCGTCACAAGCTGGGACGGTAGTGGTGCCAATTGGTTCAAGATTGCAGAGTGGGGTGCTACTTTCAACCCCTTCAAATTTACTAGTGAGGGTTTGAACACTTTGACAACTACCATTCCTTCAAACACCCCTGCTGGTGAAGTGAGCCTTGAAACTTGTCTCAGAGATATTGATATTAAAACTTCTATATTAGTATCTCCTCCGTGTTGAACAAATTGGTCTCCACGTTGCCGGTGCACCTCAATGGTACATTTCATGCGCTCAGATTCGTGTTACTGGTGGAGGAAGTGGAAACCCTGCCAAAGTTTCCATTCCTGGATACGTCTCAGCATCTGATCCCGGTCTTACTGTTAATATCTATTATCCCGTTCCAACTTCCTACAGAGTGAGTCTATTTTTAACTTGAGCTCATACCCTGTTATTAATCGTTGGTGAAGGTGCCCGGCCCTTCTGTCTGGCGCGGATGAGCGGTACAGAACGAACTAAGATATTGTTATGTATCTAGTAATACTATTACTGGGAGGAGGGTATTGATATTTACATATTATTTGTTGACATTAAATGCAAACAATTTTTGTTACAATTACACTTGCTGTTCACCGCCTCCACGCTTCATGGATGCTATAACTCAGCTCAAAGAGTTAAGTTAGTGAAGAATGCCGACCCAGATACAAGTTCAAATTGCCAGAATTTCCTCTTTTAGATTGACTTCAAAACCCCACCAGCATATCCGAATAAAACATCGAGATTCTGCAATTACTTCTGTATTCGCACATGGAGATATTTGAGTCTCGAATGATAAATGGAGCCTTCCGGTCTCTTGGTTACCTTCCAGGTTCCTCAGGCGTACAATTTTGTAGAGTCAATAAAGTTTCTTTGAGCTCATATACCTTTTCTCTTCGTTGGCAGGCTCAGTTTCAATTTCAATTTCAATTTATCTTCTCTACTTGTATGACAGCTAGTAGGAAACTGAGGTAATGCAAAATATCTCTAGAGTTGCAAGGTTTCTGTTAAGTTCTATTATTATAAGACTGGTAGTTCCTCGATTAAGGGAACAAATATATTGATTGTCGATCGTGGTGAAGGTACAAGTCTGATTCACTGTCTCGAATGATCCAAAAATCCAGTTTCAAGCTACCAATCCACTTCAAGATTCAACCACTAGGGTAGCTGTTCTTGAGAACAAGAAGAGCAGGCCGTGACCTTGTGGATATTGGAATTTGAAGATCGGTGTTGGCTATCCACATAAAACTTCAAGCCGGGATGTTTATACCTACGAATATCATGCGAGATAACTTGAATAATTCCCAGTTTTTTGGACGAACAGGAGTACTTGTTATCGTTTAACTGACACATGATGAAAACATTACGCATCGCTACTTTCGAAAACTCGAAATATAAGATACTAAGAAAATGCTCTGGAACAAGAAAATTGCAGTGGTATTCTTTTGTATGCTTACTATCACACTATAAGTATACCGTGCTACTCAGAGGCTCAAATTTGAAGATATATTGTTTCGGACAAAGAATATTTGGTCCTTTTACTATTTTTCTTCGAGAGTCGAAGGACTGGAAAGATAAACTGGCAACTCCAGTATCTCCTGGTGATGTTCATTTTTTTTAAATGAACATCAGATGCGAACGCAATAGTTTTGAAGGAGAAGGTATCTGATTTTGAGAAATTTGTGTGGGTTTTCTACATGCAACACGTGAGTAGTACTTTTTTGCTTTCTTGTTCGTGCGAACTCATATAAATGATAAATATTTTATTAGTTGTAAATGTTGGAACTACACCTGATAGTGTGGGATAGGAAACCTCGTGGTGGCCATATCCGGGACTGTGACCGGATATGGACCACCGGACGTGGTGATCCAGGCGATGCAACGGAAAGGGCATAACGGCTCGCCCTTTCGATGCATCTGGTGGTGTTCCAAGGGAAGGTGGGTGGGAAATAAAAATAGTTGAGAGGTGTAATAGGATGTAGACTGGTGTAGTGAATCAGTGACACGGAGGGATGATGGAGTATCAACTTCGTAGTTGTACGTGCTACAGCAATGTGTCACGACTTGCAAGATCACGTGAGATTCTTCTCACAAGAAAACGCATCTGGCATCGCATGCCAAGATCCTTCACTCCTATTCAATTCGCTCTACTAAAGATTCAATTTTTATCTATAGAAAATATGGTATCTATGATATCACACAGGAAGAATGGTTGATAATTCTTCGTTTCGCCGGCAATTCCCTCAGGTCAAAGAACTCGCAGTCAGATATCTTCAAGAAATCGATATGAACATCATCAAGCGTATTAAATCCTATCAAGACAATAATGTGGCAGCGAAATATCTATTCCCTTATTACGTCCAACTCACTTAAAGAGAAGAACTCCTTGGACTTGATGAATCTAGAGCGCTTGGTCTTGAAACTTTGGTTCTCATACATCATACACGCGAACGTTTACGCGCTCGACCTTCACAAAATGATTCTGACCCTAATCGCGTCATAAGTCCTATTCGGGAAGAATTGGATGGTGCTGCGGTATTTGATATCGTTGCTTCGACGTTCAACCTCTCTTTGAAGGATGTGGATGTTACCGATGGTGAGTTATTTCATTTATTGATGTCATTTTCTTGATCGTTGAATCTTTTTACTATGATTTAGATATTGCAAATGGAGAACCTGGCAATGGTCTTGTCCCACCTAAGAAACATAAAAAGCCCAAGAGAAATACGTAAACTCTAGGACTTTTGTGCCAAGTTTAGCACACTGGTTGACAAGTTGGTGTTTTGTCCTTGATGCTCATGTCTACTCGTGTATGTACTTTTGTATATCTTTGATGATGATTATAAGGAGCAGTGATCTATTGATCTACTTTGATTATCATTGACATTGCTACAATGCTACAAAGAAAATTCGGCATAGCCAACAAGCCGCTATGCTGGGAAGCTTCCAGTTTCCGAATATAAATACATCACTTCGAGATCCCAGTTTGCGTCAGTTTAACTTTGAACTTGCTGCGCAAACTTGACAACAATCCGAACACGTGGTATACACGCAGTAGGGAATCTGAACGGAACTCAAAGCATTGGAAGCTTCAGGAAGACTATGGTAGTCAATGTGCGGCGAAGTAAGAAGTCAGTGACACTGATTTGAGGTACCTTCGTTGCTGTATTGGAATCAAGGGTACAAATCTGGGGATGCTAACTATTGTACAAGCGGTATAGTTGACATTACCGTCTATATGTTTAAGTTTATGCTTCACCCTATTGGACCTCTATTCTCACCACACATCTTTTATCCCCGCGAAATAACACGAGGTCCTTTCGAAGCCTACTACACTCTGCGTGTCTATACATGCTGTTAGTGTGGCACGATTACGAATATGCTAGAATGTTCGAGCTTGGACTCGTGGAATTTGTGAACAAGAACGAAGTGTATTAAAAGATGATCCTTCTGCTAAAGTGATAATCAATTCCCTCTTTTCTCACTATTTGACTATCCACAAATTCTATCTACTAAGCTATGGTCAATTCTCCAGTGTACTCTCCACACCCCAACTATCATATAATTGGTGGAGACTTAAACCTGATAGTAAGCAACTAGCCTTCATCACAATACCAGCCTGAGAATAGCATCAACTCATCGAATCGAACTTTTGAACGTTATAACAGGTTGGGAACTTCCGCTTCCGCGTACACTCCCATTTTTTCGTTCGGGAATCATCGGTCTGGTCGGATATTCTACTGAGCTCGTTCATGAAAGATCCCAAGGCTCCTGGCCATCGTGACAAGGACCCCATCACCTTGGATGTTGATATCTCTTCCCAAGATTTTGCCGATTTACTTTGGGTATTTTATAACGAGTTAGTACATTATCAGACCGCAGGATTATATCTTTGCTGACAGCAAGAGTGGCTGTATAGACACTACGGGATATACGAAGCCGATCTGGACAAATGGCTCTCCATTCTCAGTCTAGCAACCAAATGGCAGTTTGCTCAAGTACAACGTTTCGCAATTGATCATTTGGAACTTATCCCGGGAATTGATTCAGTTGACAAAATCAAGCTCTACACGGATCGTCATGTCCCACAAGCATATATTGCTCCTCACTATATGCAATTGGCTTGTTGTCCCAAACCCCTTTCTTCCAAAGCATTCCACATGCTACCTCCTGATACAATGTACCGTATCGTTAGAGCACGTGAAATTCTTCGAACACCACCTCAAGAGGATGTTGAAGTATCATTGAATCATATCCGTGAAGGGCTCAGTGATACTAACATCCGTGATACAATTTTCTCTGTGTTTGATATCCCACATACTATCAACTAACGACCAACTGCATTGATGAATCAGAATGGGTAATGTGTATTTAATCTTGATGAATATTTGAATATGCGCTTATATTAACGTTTCTCGATGACAGGCTATAGCAAGGATCTCTATTTAGCGGTGTGTTAGTGAAGTGGATGTACATGGATGGCATTGAGAGATTAATAAATTAGAACAGACTGTAATTTTTGCTTCCTTTGTTTTTCTGTGTAATATTTCTTGTATTTCACGTTTCTTGTTTTTTGAACACCCTTCCATCCGGCAGCAGGCTCAATGATCGTTAAGAGTAATGTCATCGACATAGGGACACAATCTAAAGGATATTAATACTATTTTTAATAGGCCTGAAGGCTTGACGTGTAGCCTATCCGTGGTGAATGAACTTTGTTGCTCGTGGTTGGCAGTCTTTGTTGGGTCTTCAATGGCCCCATTGATGCTTCTTATAGAGAATTTGAGTAGATGTGGCTGGGGTACAGATTGAAAGCGAGAAGTTATGAATCTGAGACAGTAAGGTGGGATACCAATGGTGGCTGTTAAAACGTGCAGAATAGGCATCACGTAGATTCACCACGCTGCATACATGCTATACAGGCTCCCTAACATGAGGTCCAAGTAGTGTTAACACTTACGCCGATATCATATTTTCGCCAGCCTGAATATAAAAGTATGCAGAAGACGTAATATCATACTAGTATGTACTCGTATATATCTCTGATTATGATTATAAGGAACAGCGATCTATTTTGATTCTTTTCATCGCTACAATTGTACAAAGAAAACTCGGCAGAACCAGGTCGGTATGGTATTTTTAGCTGAGAAGCTTCCAGTTTCCGATACTCATCATTTCAAGATCTTTTGTACTGCGCAAATGTAACAACCTGGCCACGGGAGTCATTAAAAGACGGTTCTTCTACTACCGGCATTTATATTTAGCCGGGTTTTGGCGGACCCGTTCATTAGCGTCAAATACTACGGTGTCATAATCGTCTCCCTCTGTTGTCACTATCTCACTATCATCAACTTTATCCTGTAAGCCATGGGAGATGAGGGCAAACCTCCATCGCTTGTATACACCCGGCACACTCAATACCACATCCATGGGGGAGACTTGCACTTAATAGTAAGCAATCGTTCTCTTTCATCACAACTCAGTACTCAGTACTTAACAATCAACTTATCGTACCAGGTTGGAACTTTTCGCTTCTGTGTACACTCCCATTTCCTTTTTCGAGGGTCAGCATTCTGGAAGTCATTACTGAAGTCATTCATGGAAGACGAGAAAGCGCTCGGTCATCATGAAGAAAAGCCCATCACTTTGGAAGATGACATATCCCCTCAAGACTTTGCCAATCTTCTCTGGGTATTCTATAACGAGTGAGTACGCATTTGCACTCTTGAGTTGAAAGTACAATTTTGTTGACACAAGAACAATATATGTAGACGTTATGGAATATACGAAGCCGATCTCGAGAAATGGCTCTCTATTCTTAGTCTAGCAAGCAAATGGCAATTTAATCAAGTCCAACGTTTCGCAATTGACCATTTGAAACATGTCGAGATGGATTTAATAGCCAGAATCGAGTTCTATACGGATCACCATGTCCCACAGGCTTATATTGCTCCCTATTACAAGCAATTGGCCCGTCGTCTCAAACTCCTTACTCCTCAAGAATTCCGCATGCTATCTCCTGATACGAAATATCGTATGGTTAGAGTATGTGGAATTCTTCATCAACAATCTCACATATACTTTCGCGTGATTTGGGGCTTTGGTGTTTGTGTTTTTTGGGTCTTTGCAGTCCTTCTCCACACCTTTTGGGGTCTTGGTTAAAGACCTTTGGCTTAAAAAGCCATAGGTCTGTTGATGAAGTCCCCTATGCTTTTTGAAAAGTTTTTCTGTACTTTTAATTTCCCCTAATGCACTTGTCCAAGTTAGTACCAGGTCCTGATGTTCGAGCTCCGCCTCAAGAGCATGAAGTACCATTGGTCCTGCTAGTAGTTCATTCTTTTAAAGCTCCGTTTCCGTTTGAATGTCATGGGGCTTCTGGCACGACTAAGCGGTGGACGTTGGGCTGTGATATTCTCCTTCTAAAGGTATGCCCACATGTTGATTCTATATCCTGATTTTAAGAGTTGAAATTCGCAAAAAAAAACCTGCCTGGGGCAGTTGATGTGGACGTGACGTGTGCACATAGTCGATAATCATACATTTGATGCCATCAAAATACTCTTGACAGCTGACCTTCGTGTTTCGAGTCTCTGCTGGTCATTGGACAGACGTTAGGCCCGAGACACAATATGTCAATCATTCATATTCAGCTTTGGCATATGACAAGGGACCGACCTCAACTTCCTGAAAGGATTCAAAGGAATTATCATGGCCTCTGTAATGTCACTATCATGCTGATTGTTGACCCATCGTCTGGGGCTCGACATATAAAAGGTGCAATCTGTAGGCAATAGAAAGTCAGAAAGCATCTTTCACTCACATCTCACAATGGTTAACTTCTACTCTACTGCTGTCCTCCTCGGTGTTGTCTCTGGTGCTCTTGCCACCCCTATTGCAAGGACTACTGCAGATGTTTTGTCCGCCATCGCTGATGTCTCCACTGCTACTACCTCACTTGACGGTCTCATTACTGCCTACGCCAACCCCGGAGGAACCCTTTCTGCTGCTCTCGTAGGTTTCTCAGTCTCTACCCCCAAGCCAATGTCCTAAACAATCAATCCAGGGAATCCACAACAGCGCTGTTGCATTGAACACCAAGCTTGGTACCGCCACCACCGTTGCCAACGTATGCTTTTACATCCTATATATATATATATGTCATACATAATGCTGACCATAATATTATAGAATAACGGTGCTGTTGTCAGCCCCGACGCCGATAGTATCTTGGCCGCTATCCTCTCTCTCGAGCCCACCATCGAGCACGCCCTTGTTACCATCGTTGAGAAGAGGCCCGCCTTTGTTGGTAAGCCACATTTCTTTAAAGAAAGCTAACCGTTGTGTACAAATCTGACAAAAATATTCCCATTCTTTCAGCCCTCCCCGTCGGTGGTATCCCCGCGCTCGTCAAGTCTGACTTGACCAACTTGAGGGCCTCTACCTCCGCCTTCGCTGACTCTCTCATCAATAATGCTCCCGTGAGTAATCAGCCTCGTCTTTTTCCTTTACGACACAATATATAACATTGCTCTTCTATTATATAGGCTACCATTGTTCCCGAGGGCCAAGCATACAAGACCCGTGTCCTTGCTGCCTTTGATGTTGCTCTTGCTGCTTACTAAGTTTCCTGCTTTCCATCTTACGAGCGCCTAGTACCTTGGATTGTACATTATGTCAATGTAGTATGTAACTTACAGTGTAACACCGTCACTTGACACATGAAACTGTATTATTTTTTTCAAGACTCATTGAAGCATGTAATTAATAAGTAAATTTTATAAACATGTTGTAAACTCAATTATAAATGTTTATGAATGACTTTGGGAGAAAAAGATAAAAGTGAAAAAAATCTGAAAATTGAACTACGAGAGGGTCTAAAATCAGGCCAAAAAATGTCAACTGGCACACCGTGACCTTATGTGACACGCGCATCAAAATCCATCATCACCGTCTTCATCTACTGATTCTTGAGTGTACAAGTTGTCACACATTGCGAAAACTACTGTAGAATGTTCGAACGGCATGCTATTTACGTCAAGATTTGCAGGTATATAGTAAGCATGCTTGACAATTGGTGTGCAAATTTTGAATCCGTTTTGATTAGAAATGGGAAGGATAGAATAACTATAAAAGTCATCTACTTTTGAGATTTCATTGATCCCCGATTTTTTATCAGTAAATTTCTTCTTAACCATGCATTTCTCACTCTGTAGCTTTCATACTTTTTATACTGGTACTGATACTATGTACGCCAATTTACACGATTTTTATAGAATTAAACAATAAGGGGAGAAAATGGAATAATTGATCGTGTCAAGTGATTGTGGTGTGTCAAGTGACGGTGTTACACTGTAAGAATCAGAATTCTGTTCCGAGTATTCGCAAAGATTCGGCATGGCAGGGTCGTAAGAAAACTCTCGCGTTGTTTCACTGGGGTGACCAGTAGCAAGTCCCAACCTACAGGCTGTATGGCCATTGATTTGTCCAGATCATGTGTGCCTGGCTTCTGAGCCGACTTGTGCACCTGGCTTCTACCCTATTCACTTTACAAGCCCAAATCCCGACTGTTGGGTATGTTGCTACTTTCTCGGAGGAGAGGAATCGTAAACAGAGTGCGAAGTATACGTGCCGTTCTAGTGTTATCAGAAGGTCATTTTTAAATTACGAGCATGAAGTTGTGGTTGTGCAAATGGAAGTCTGTCCCCTTCAATTCCTGTTGTGAGGCCCGTATCATGAGAGAATGCCCTGCGGTCTGGGGTTAGTAGGGTAGGCTTTCAACTTGAACAAGACTTCACCACACATTCACTATCCAAGGAAGAATTCTAGCGTGATGTGTGGTGTATGCGAGTTTGACTTTCACATCAACTTTCAGCTTAGTGTGTGACAAGGTTCCACAGTTTTGTAATATAAACATCCAGTTGAACTTGAGATGATATATTCATACTATACGGGTATTACGAGGACTGATATGATATGTTTTTAGTAGTCATATAGTCATATTAACGCACTCACTAAGTCAGGCTTGTTCGAGTTCCAAAATTCCTACCACCTATCACTATCTGTATCTGTGCCAAACTTATCCTCAAATTTTTTGTATGTGTCATTTCCGACCACCCCAAAAACGACTCTATCAAAAGAATTGGAAAATCTCGCATTATCCCCTACTAATAGCTCCGCCCAAAGATCAACGACCATATCCACCTTATTCCTGAACACACCTGTTCCGAAGCTGCCTAGAACAATATTTTTTACTCCTTGAATCTCAAACAACTTCAATATTCTCGCCATACGCTCTTTCATAACAACCTTTATCTTTCCTTCCATCTCTCCCACAGTATCCTCCCCACCTGCACCTGTTGGTTATGCGTTGTTGGAGCTTCGAGCGTACCACTCCCGCATTAACCGCCGGAGATGTCAAAACATCTATGTCATATGGCTCTATCCATTCTCCTTGATCATTCCGGAACACGAGTACCGAAGGACTGTAGATCATGGCATGTGAGTAGTATGCATCATTTCTTGGTGTTATGATTCGATGATTATAGTCATAAAACTTCCGTCCTGTTGTAGATGTCAAACTGTGATAAAGTGTCGAGGAACGTGCGATTGATTCTTCCTATCAAATTTTTAATTAGAGTTATTGTGGAATTTGGTGATAGATACCTGCGCTGAGGATCCTGACAAGAATCCACCTCCCGGGTTCTTTGCAGATGCAAAATTAAGTACACCAATAGCATGTGAACGATTTGGTATATCACTTTCTGGAGTCGCTTTGTCAAGTATCCCTAAAAGTAAAAGTGCTGCTTCTAAAGATGTTTTTTCCACCGCCCATATCCTCGTACGTGTATTAACTCCAGGGGGAATCTTATCATCTCTCCAAGAAGATAAATCCGAAGAATCGTGTGCATAAAAGCTCGTTTGTTCCTTCAACTTATTAACACTGTCCTTAAGATCGAAGGTCTTGCTAGGAGTTATAGAATCTGCTTCTCCTAGGGCGCTTGGAAGTATGTAAGAGCCTGCGTCAATTGCTTTGAGACTTTCATCGGCAATACGAGCGAGTTCACCCCGTGTGAGTCTTGTTTGATTCTGTTAAAATACTGATTATTGGGATCCGATAGAAACGGATATACATATCGATGTAAGCTCACAGTCATTCTGGCCACTGATACCCTGATCCCCTGCCTTCCTATGTGATGGAGAGGTTCAAACATTTATGATCGTCACCAGGTCGTGACTTGTTCGGCCCATCAGAATATGTTTGATCTGAGGTTACCAAACGGTCGTGACGTCATATCTAATTCCTTTGGTCAGAAAGAATGAGAACATCCTGGAAACTCAGAAAATACTTGATAGCAAGTAAATATAATTATGTTGTGGCACTCCGACAGAGTATGAAGGCGCCTAATACTATGTGAAGCTTGCAAAATTCTATGCTTACTACTACGACCTTAGCATTAAATCGCGACCACTCCTTTTCGGAACTTGAAACAGATATATGTCTTAGATCGCCGTCAAGTCGTATACCACGTAGGTCAGTATGTACATTACTAACCACGAGCCTCTATCATTTGAAGCTACTATCGGGGGTAGTTCCGAAAAGTATGGAGTATTAAGCAGCATCCAAATCCATTCAGAGGCATTTCATCCAGGTTTTATGCCGAGTCCGAGACAGCGAGTTATTTTTGGTACTTGATTATTACAGAATTAACAACATCATCACGTCGGCCTATCTGAGACTATCTGAGAGAGAAGTATTAGAATATGCTAGACAAGGCTTGAATACTCCGAGGGTTACGACATATATACAACATAACCCACAATCATGGACATCAAGTTCTGACCCGGGCTAACTGTGTTCGAACCCGACTCTTTCTACTTGGTACATGTGATGTCAACAATTCTAACAGTACCTCTCACATTGGCTAGCCACTCCACAAAACATTGTATCAAAGGGGAACGATGTAGAAAATGGTGATCTTATTCAGCGAGAATTACATGTATGGTGTGACTCGCCTTCATGGACATGGGTAATTTCCAACGCCCAACGTTCAACGAGGAACTGCTATTGTGAATATTTTTACATTTCTGGTTTCAGCCCAAGTCCAAAATTAGCGACAATGTCTATTTAAATCTCCTACTTGACTAACACTTCGGCTTTGTGTGAATCCCGTATATTCTGGGAGAGAAGTCAGGACAAACTCCATCACTAACATAAATCCATAATGTATTATCCTTCGTAATCGCACCGAAAATCAGCGAGTGAAAGATGGTCTCACCCGGTGAGTGTGAAACAAACTTGAAGCTTCATAGTAATTAAAACTCAAAAATATGTTGAAAAAACAAACGACTAAGCTCTCTCTTTTCCATTTAGTTGTAATTGTATATCTGATACTAATTCTCCTCAATATACCAATGTTTCTAGTGTGCTTATACCCATGGGATCGTCATCTTATCAATCTAGTCAGGTTAGAACGGAAACAAAACTTAAGCTCCATATGTTGACTCATCGGACATAGTGCGCCCGACACAGGACGAAACGTTCAGAACTTGAAACCAATAATAAACCTGGTCCAGCGAGAAGGAGAAGGGAGAAAAACGTGCCGAACTTGAAGCAGTTGTTGTTAGTATAAAAGGACTAATGGTTCAGAGGTTCTTCCTACATTACATTCACACTCGTAACTGCGTGGGTACTTCTTCTTCTCGTGAATACTCGTCAACTTACCGCATTACTTGACAGAATACATCATGAAGTTCACCACCAAGTTGTCCAGTGCATTGACTATGGCTATTTTGGCTACCGTAGCTATTGCAGCACCTGTAGCCGAACCACAAATTCCTTGCCCAACTAATTGGCCATCACATGCTGGAATTGGTCCTGTTTGCACTCCGACTAGTAGCCCTTGAAGCGTGATCTCTAGCTTCCCAGGGAGTAGCATGTGGATGTATTATCATCTCCAAATACATGGGGTGCAGATTGAAATTGTATTAATAATAATTTGAAAGCACCTACACTGAATTATTACTTGTGAACAGATCCGTCGTCATGTCTATGTTCCCTCTGTATACCTTACTACTAATCATTAACTAGTTTCTGCCTAGTTCCTGGGAGTTCATTCTGACAGTAGTGTGGTAATATGCTATATTGGATTTTGTAGTTCAACGTTCAACGCTTCAACTGACCAGCCAACTATCATTCAACAGTTCTTGTACACTATGTCATAAGCTGGGATCCCAAGTCAAACATCTACGCATAACTGGAGCAATACCTGGAATAGCATTTTCATTCACTTCAAGGTCCCCCAGATAATGTTCGAGTGGTATGGGTTCGTAACCGCAGTTTACTTAAAGAAGCGTAGCAATAAAGGAGGCGTTAAGCCCGGAGCTTTATCATAACAAATTGATAGGGGTTGTATTCACCTTTTCTCATCAAAATTGTTATTTTTACCTCCACATGCTTGGAGAAATTCAACCGGGAATGGCCCAAATGGCTTTTCTATATATTTGTGAATGGAGTTCATTTGAGCAAATTTAAGTATCTTGATTAAAGGTTCGACGTTCGGTAAGAAGATCAAACAACTTGGGATAAATTTAGCATCTCGAGATGCAAAACGTACAAGGCATCCAACTGTCCAAATACGGTGGGCTGTGCAATAGTAGAATTGTAGTGATTCCTAAACCATTCAACTTCAAAAATATACGATAGGATGCGAAACGACTACCGGCGAATCGGTTAGAAACAGTGCTGGTATGGTGACTTTGAAAACAGTAGGTTAACGGTTCGTTCAACTAAGTAATACAGTATACCATTATCCCTCAAAGTCTTGCAGATGTATTAGGTGCCGATGGAAATTATATAACAATGTTTGGAATATCTACCTGACAACAAATACAGGTCTCGACTGAACAGCAACAATATAATCGTCACATGTCCAAGAAATGTAAGCAATTTTTAAGTCCTTTTTACTGACTTTCTCCAGGAATAGTCAGTCCAAATCATCAGAAAAAGAAAAATTACAAATTCTCGTCCCTCGACCTTTATTCGAAGCTGGTTCTTCTTCCTGGACGTAGTTGTGTTAGTAGTTCCAATGACGCGGCATCATTGGCACTGGGTGTTCTTCCATGTCCGGGTTAACGAAAGTGGGAGTCCAGCCTGTTGAGCTGATCCTTCACGTCGATGTTCCCTTTCACTTGTATTTGGTTTTTGTTGGGCGGATCCGTCACGCCGATGTTCCCTTTCATTAACCGGTCGTTGTTGAGGATATCCTTCAGGTCGAAGCTTTTCATCACTAGTTGGTCGTGGTCTTTGTTTTTCCCTTTCACTACGTCTCCGTGGCTCAACATCACTATCAAGAGGTCTCTCTGATTCCCGATTCCTCTCACGTCTAGCCTCTCTCGCATCACTACTCCTTTCTCCATCTCTTGCATCCCTTTGAGTCCTAGCCTCTCTTTGATCTGCACTCCCATTCCTAGAACGTTCCGTAGAGTTGGAGTTTTCAGGTTGATAAGGTGGTAATACATCAGGTACCGGTCTTCTGTTATTGTTGTTATTATCGTTTGTCGGATAAGCAATATCCATTCGAGCAACGGGTTCAGGTTGAGTTAAATAACGAGCCATAGCGTAATCTTGTCTTCCACCTGATGTAGGTATAGGTTGTGTTCCATCCGATTCACGATTATATGAATTACGAGCTGCAGAAGCGTTTGCATGGCTTTCTTGAATTATTTCTTCAATGTATTCGTCGTCGAATTTGTTTCTGCTTCTTTTTCCAAAACAGCAAGGACAACCTGTAAAATTGAGAGAAAAAAAACATGGTGTTTAATTATTATTATTGTTAGAACTTCTTTTGGAGTTGTTGTACGCACAGCCGGGTGTAGCTGGGGTTCCGGTGCTACATAAAGCTTTAAGTTATTATAAAACGTATTAGATATATTGTTTCCTAATTCATTTCTCTCTTTTCCAATCAACGAAGTTCTGTACTCACAAAAGATTGAACAAAAAAACAACAACATATCATACAACAGTCATCCGACATATTTGCAAGTTAGGAACGTAATCTCGGAAGAAGAAGAGAGATGTAATGAGCGATGGTTACGTGAGGATGAGAAAGAGAGAGAAAGGTCAAAGAGGTCGAATAAGCCTAGAAAACTACTGCCGGAGGCGTCTTCCTAGGCAAAAGAGGTTTTGGTAAGAAAGAAAGAGGTTATAAAGTGCCAAGATGCACGCGTTTGTTGGGTGGTAAGGGAAAAACGTTCTCGGGTCTGTCGGGCTATCATCACCGTCCTGTGCATTTGTATCCGATATGTAAGAAAGATCTCACGACTCACAGATGTTACAGTATAAACAGGTGTGAACTTCCCTTGATAGTTGATATCTTAACTTTAAGAGCGAGGAAGGCAACTTAGGCAACACAAAACAGGAGTTACTACCGAAGGCAGTGTTAGTCGTTGTTAGAGGAGATCATTGTTTTTGGCCATAAAGCCTAGTGATGACAGACAGAGTGATGGTAACATAGAGATGTGTCATCACAACTTACAATTAAATATATTGAATTTTATCGAATTCTCGAAATCATTGGTTGATGTCGATGACTCAATTGGGTGTGTCAGGACCCTGGACAATTGCCTATGAGGCTAGAGCCGAAAATGAACGAGAATGTCGGGATCCGGCCGTCAGGCCGGAGGCAAAAATTCTTGAAAATGAACAAAATTTGGCTCTCAGGACGGCATGCCGGATCCGGAAACGTGAACCATTTGAGGATGCTCTCAGAGGCCGGATCCTGGTGAACGGAGGTTCCCCCAGACCTCATATACATACCACATCATGAGGTTAGTTTGTTTTTGTGTAAGTAATCTGGTCCCGTAGATTTTTGTGACTTGTTCTAAGATGGTTTTTGAGTGTTTTACAAAGGAATATTTGGAAAATTATAGTTTACAGACTATCGTAACAGGTAGTAGCTTAAATTGTGATAATTTTGCAAGCAACGTGAGCAGAAATTGTTGCTCCAGTCTCTAGATAAGGTATACCACCTCCACTATCACATCATGGATATTATTGATCTCATAATCTCATTGGATTCTCCCTGACATACAACAACTTTGCCATTTATAAAACATTGTCTAAAGGTTGTTGGGAACATTGAAAAGGCCTCTCGCTCAATTCACAAAAAAAGGTTGAAGATGAAGGAATGGAGGATGTTTAATTATTTAAATACTTGTTAAACATCCACCGTAATGGGTAGTACTCGAAACCGATTTTTTAAGATTTTTTAAAGATTTTTTGAGGCCGGATCCGCTAAGATGAACAAAAAAACCCAATTTTCAGGGGAGGCCGGAGGCAAAAATGAACAAAAATCGGCCGATTTTGACGATTTTTCGATGAACAAAAGGGCAAAATTTTGAGATTTTCGGCTCTAGCCTCACAGGCTATTGTCCTGGTGTGTCGCAACTCGTCAGGGGGCACTTATTTGCCAAGCCCTCACTCACAAGCGAACACAACAATGAGTATACATAACCACAAAACAACAATGCATAGTGACACAAAGGCGACACAAAGTAAATAATACAGTCAAGAGAGCAAGAGTATGTAGAAACACAATGGATCAGGAGAAAAACAGAAGTGGAAGGGAAAAAGGGAATACAAGAGAGAGGAATAGAAACGATATTGTTCAAGTGTCTCTACTACTACCGCGTCGTCAAAAGTTCATCAAAAATCATCATCATCAACGTAAAAAAAACATCCAAGATCCAAAATCAACCCTTTAAAGCAACCTAGTCTTCTCGACTTGAACAGTGACCGGGATAGCGATGTTCTACAAAGATGTAAGCAAAACAATATCCCGACCATTGAACATAGAAACAAATGAAAGTGAAAGGATTGGGAAAGGATGGATATGAATTAAAAGTCAAGAGAGAAAAAAGGTTGTGAATTCGTGGGGGAGTTATTGGATTCAAATAATCCAACGAGGTTGATCAGGATAATACCCATTCCCATTCCCAACTACAGGTTTCCCCTTAACAACATTATCAATACCTCCACTTCCACTCAACCCATTCCCAATTCCATTTTCACCAACACCATGAGGTTCACATCCATAAGGTGAAACCGAAATAGATCCATAATTATGTTGAACCTGACTCACCTCTTCACCTTCCAATTTAATACGAGCTTCCAAAGCCTTTTGACGATTCCTCCTAGCAATGACTTTGGTAATAACAAAAAGGCCCAAAAGTCCTACAAAAGCACAAATACCGCCAAAGACGGATTCATGCATGGGGCTGATAGGTCCAGATGGGATGGTGTCTTTGAAACCGAAATCGGAAAAAGTGGAAGAATCAGAGGAAGATGGTGAAGAAGCGGATTTAGAATTGCAGATTTCTTTCCATTGCTTGTTACTAGTGATAGCAGCGTTCTAAATAAATTAAAATTAAAACAATAGAATTAGAGAACGAGGAAATGAGGATTTCAATTATAAGGGGACGGGCTTACTTCAGCACGGTAGATGAATTCAGTCAAGGGGATATCAGAGTGGTGACCGAAAACGTGAACATCATGGAAAGTGTCGCTAGTACCATTCTTGAACTTGATGCGAAGGAAATCACGAACATCAGGGGGAGATCCGCGACGGAGTTCAATAGCAATTGCAGAGGAGAATTCGGCTACACAAAAAAAAAAAAAAAAAGAGTTTTGCATCAATTCAAGTTCGCCTATACCAGTACATAGAACAAAGACGGGAGAGAGAATACTTACGAACACCCTTGAAATGAGGATGATCACTGATGACACCAGTTTGATGGAACAAAGAAATGAAAGGTTGATAAGTAGTCTGAACCAACATAAATTGAAGTGGGTCGCCATTGAATGCAATACGCTCGAGTGAAGTCAAGATAGTGTGCAAGAGGGTACGACCAGCAACTTCAATAAGAGAGAAAAGATCATTAGTTATGTCATTTCCCATCTTGTTGAGCATTTGTTTACTTACTGTTACCAATACCGTTGATATCCTTGTCAGAGAAAACACCAGCCTCGTGGAAATCAGCAAGATGACGAGCTTGTTCAACAAAAGTAGGAGGAAGACGATGAGCATAGGTCCTGTTATGAACAAGTTGAGAGTTGACGAAATCGAAGATCTATTCATTTTTTTCATTTGTCAACTTTAATGTTCCGTATTAAAGAGGGATGGTGACTCACATTCCAAGCATTCTCGAGTGTAGTAGGGCGACCAAAGACGTAATCCTTGATGCTCTTGAAAAACGGTTCAGCATCCTTTGCTTTAGCCTTGAAAGCATCAGAAGCATAAAACTTCTTGATATGCCTTTCGAAAGCAGGACAATTGGTCCAACTCTCTAAGGAGCGATCGTTTCCAGGTTCAACAGTCTCCACTATATTTATAAAGTTTATCAGTACAAATCCCCCACAGTGTACCAATTTAACAAAAGATGGGAATGACGTACCGGGAACATATTGATAACCGCCAAGAGGAGCGACAACCGTACTCTCATTAGCCAAAATAATCTTGTTCTTAGGAGTAGGAGGGAAAAGTCCTTGAAGCAAAGCAATAGCAGAATCGAAAACTACAGTTCCTTCAACTCCAGCTTTGACTCGAACTTTAACCTCGGAATTATCAACGAGGTCGGAGCGGATACCCTCGATGTAAGAAGGTGAAGAGCTTTCAAAGTAGGTGTCGCGAAGAAGAGAGCCGAGGCGGTGAGAGTCAACCTATTAGAGTAAAGTGATTTTAAAAGAGATAAAGAGGGAAGGAGAGAAAGAAGAAAAGGGAAATGAGTTAGAATGAGTTTTTTTTTTTCCTTTGTTAAAACATGGATAATAAAGTATTACTCACCTCACCGAGAGCAGTGGTCTCAGTATTGGCAGCCGCATAATTATACGGGTCTTGGTAATAATTGTACCTATCACCGTTACGAGCGATGATAATAACGCCGAGAACTCTAGAGAGCAACATGATATAAGACAAGTACGAGAGATCTGGTTATGTAAATTGAAGAGTGCAAAGAGTAAAAAAAGTGAGTGAGTGAAGTGAGGTGGTATGATCCCCTGGGAACTACAGTTGTCCTTTTAAACGATTTGCACTCAAGTTGATGGTTGGTTGTTACGCCGCAATACAATACAGTACAAACAATGAGATGTGAGGTAAGGTAAGGTGAGGCAAGGCGAGGCGAGGCTACAGTATTTTGATGGAGGCAAGGAATATGCATGGCTTGATGCAATGATGGGACAAGGACAACTTAACAATTTCCTCCGTCATAACCGATCCGAATATGCTATAGAATCAAGAATTCAATTTGAATTACACTCTTCCTCGCTGGGTACTATGCAAGCAATCCAGTCACCTTCCGGTGAACACGTTGGGATAATAGCTGATTTTTTGTTAACGTTCAGGGCCGTAAACGCCCACCACCACAACCTCTCCAATCAGAATTCTATGAGGGAGCAGTGAAACATGATAGGTCAACGTTCCATTCCAGAAGGCGAAGGCGAAGGTTGGTGGGGGTGAACGGTATGAATTGACTCAGATGTGGTAAAACAAAAATAGGTCGTGATGTCAATGAAGCATTGAAGCGCCTTCTTTTCATTAATGACTGCCGAAATGTCGCGTGTTATATGAATGGCGTGGAATTAGGCCTAGCAGTTGTGATCATAGAAGACCAATATGCGCGCCTAAAGTCGAACATATACATGTGGTTGATGTTGACCTTTTCGTCCTTGAAAACACATCACTTCTTCGGTACATGCGAAATTGAAACACATATACAAGAGTAGCTCGGCGGAAATGGGATGGGCTGAACTTCTTCCCCAACCATTCTGTGAGGGAAACGAATTTAATATCTTGTTTCAGTGTGATGTGCATGCAGGCAAACACGAGGAATCAACTATTGCTTATTCTTTATTCAAATCAGGCAAGCATAATCATTACACGATGCCCGGGATTTAATTATATCTAGGAGGTTTTACGTTAAATCATTCAGGATCCATAAAGAGATAACCTCTAACCTACCTCAATGAACCAATGAAGCGCGTAGCTTATGGTGTAATTATTTATTTCTTCCGTTTACCTTTACCCCCGCCGCTTCTGCCCGTTGAAGCACCACCACCAGATGCTGGGGTTTCCGTAGCACTACCCTGAGTTGCTCCTCCGCCCCCTCCTCCACCCCTCCTTCTTCTTCCCTGGTTGTAAGTTGTACGTTCACTTTTTTTTAACCATCTTTCTGGATCTGGAGGTGGTGTGACTCCAGGTGTTACACCAGCAGGTACACGAGACATTCGAACTTTCTTTGGTTTATCAACAGGAACAGCCGGCTGTGCAGAAGCTGCGAGTGTAGCAGCGGGTATGGATGGGCCTGGTGCTGGAGGGGGTGCATTTTCGATCACATTGGTTATTGAGGCCGGAAGTGCATCCATTGCTCGAAGATAATCTTGGTTTATGAAATCAAGATGTTTCTGAGAAGCTTGGAGATTGGTTAGAATATCGGAGTGTTCCTCGGTGTTCTATAAGACGACTTGAGTTTCAATTGGTCCTCGAAAGTATAGCAGGCATACAGGCTCGGTACTATCCAACAGCTCATTATACAAGACGAGTGATTGCTCGTACAAACCTTGACGGTAAAACTATAAAAGAGATAAGTATATCGACAAGCCTAAGATTGTCATTGAAAACGTGCCAATTGCGCCTCGAGATGAGCCAAGCCTCGATCATCAGCATCCTGCTGCTTCAAGGACTGTATGAGCTGCTGAGCTTGAGAGTCATCGTGAGATCGATACAAGGCATAAGCCCGTTCAAACACAAAGTTTGTCTTGTCTCCGTCGATTAGGGCTAGAGCCAATTCATATTGATCCGTCTGAAGCAATAGGAACAGTTTCGTAGTCAAAGCATCGACATCACCCGGTAGAATCCTAAGGACTACACACAGCACCAATTAACACTCATTAATACACCCAACAAATAAGTAACATACTCTTATCGCAAGTCTTTGTAGCATTAACAAAATGACCCCCGTCGATTTGCGAACACAATAATGAAAAAAGACGTTTTACTCGTTCTTGCACCGAGTATTCTTTCTTTGGCGTCTTCTTGGGTGGTTGAACCTTGGTCTTTGGCTTATTGGGTTTATTCGGTGGAGGCATTGCTGAGCGTACAATTCAAAGCTGCATGCGCTGGCCATCATCACTATTCCCACGCCCCTTGTCCACTAACTTCCATCCCAGCAACAACCCACAAATGTCTTCAGAAGAGTATGTATTCCTATTCCTTAACAAAATATTCCATAAAATCTGAACCATTGATTAGGAATGTTATTAACCCAACCGTCGAGGCTGATGTGGTTGACGCGCCAAAGGTTGCACCGCAGGAACAAAGAAAGAGACCACGATTGGATCTGTCGACAGCTGGTGACAACCCTAGAGAACGAAAACGCGGTAAAAGCATGTTTGGTATCTTACTGGGTACCCTAAACAAAGCGAAGAATGAGGATAAGGCAAGAAATGCTAGTGAAGCTGTACGTTTTTACCGCACATACCCTTTTTTGTATTATTAATACGACTATCTATTAGGCAAAAAAGCGACAACTGATTGAGCAGAGACTACAAACAAAACTACGCAAAGAAACTGACTCTGTTAGACGCGCAGAAGAAGCAAAAAAGCATAAGACAACAGCTAATCGAAAGGAGGAAGAATTGCAATTGAAAGACTCTATTGTTCGTCCCCACCCCACCTCCTTTTTTTTTTTCATCCTTCTGACCATGGAATTGATTTTATAGTATAAACTAAGAAGAACACGACTTCCATTACTCTCTAATTTTCTATCGACTTCCGACAAAATCCCTGATGATATTAATGATGATGAACCCTCTTCAAATCCCCTATCCCAACCACCAAGAACACATCCACCACCTCTTTATTATCTACCTGCAATCCTAACACCTGCTCAAGAAGCATTCTTAGCCAAACGAAAGGCAGAGGTACGTTTTATTTCACCTTTTATGTGTTACTCCTGAAAAGCAAACATTGAAATATAACATTGAATTTTTGTCTTTTTTTCTGGATTAGGTTAAAGAGGCAGCGGAGAAAGAATGGGAATTATTCAAAGAAGAACGAGCGGCTGGTGTTACAGAAATTAACGAGCTACGACAAATTTCAGCAGAAGAACAAGCAAAAGCTAAAACTGAACGTGAAGCTCGTCAAGATGATATGGATATGGATTCACCTCTAAATCCTCATCCTCATCCTACGACATCAAGAAACAATACCGGGATTTCAGAGGGAAAATCTGAAGATAAACAACCTCAAGACCAATCGGAAGCTAAAATGGACGTTGATGATTCTCCTCCTGTAGAAAAAGTAAACGAAACGAAACGATCACAATCACCCATGAAAAAAGCGGAACTTGCTTCGATGCCTGCTGATGATGATGATGCTGTTGAATATTGATTTTTCACTCTAATTAAAAACAATTATGATTAGTTTGTTTTGCTCAAGGTAAATACGGTATTTGAATCTCAAAGAGCTCTTTTTAAAAAATTAATTCAAACGAATGATTAGATGTTAGCCTCCCTGTGTATTCCTTTTTGTTAGTGCGTTTCTTTTTCCTTCTTTTATCGTTGTGGTCACTCTGGTTGTTGGTCATTGTTAGCCTTATGAGATGTGTTGTTGTTTGTTCTTTTCTTGCTTGAAGAGAAAGAGAGAGAGAGAGAGGTTCAAGTGACTTTATGCACATGCATATTATGGTTTTTTTTTACTACTGATTGTTACCGTGCTTCACTCCTGTTTCTTCTTTCAGTAGCATCGTTTCTTATGATATATGTTTTCTTTGGCCTGGACAAAACATACTTGGAGCTTTATGTCTGCCCACACTATTTAAGGTCTTAACCCAAGGGAAGACTCTACTTTCAACGAGTTCAAGTTACCGTATATGACAATTGTAAGATTTTGTACTTTCTCGCAGTGGGTGTTACCTGGTACCCATCCCTGATGTTCCCTAGGTGAAGCTCTTCATAATCACTTTTTTCTAGTACATGATATTCAGAATTTCAGGGGTTTGCAAAATGCTCGAGGAATTTAATATTGTTATTGAATATTCCCTCCCTACTACCAAATCCAAGTCCTAAAACCTAATCCTCACACAAAGACACGGATTTTGAACTCATGCCCCTCGGGCGTGACGCTTGTCGTCACACGGTCTGGGAAGAAAATGGGTTAGTCACTCAGGGGTCACGGAATGGTGCTTTTTGTGACTAACCGTGACACTCAAGGGTAGGTCCTTTCCAAAGACATATATTTCTGGGAAACACCAGGAGATCCTTCTCGGAATCCAATTATTTTCCCAGTTTCAAGTGCACCTTACATAGGATAAACATCGGATGTTCGAATATATACTAGAAAATACTAAGTCAAAAAAAAACAATGATCTGCGGCCTACCACTTCAAAACTTGACACAACGCGACCGCTTAAAGCAGTAATCCCGAACTGTACGCATGGACACACCACTGAACCTCTCTTTCGTTGAAATCATCATTTGAAGAGCTTCTCAATTCCGGTCCGCTCTCACAAAGTAGTACACTGGTACAGGTGCAATATCAGTATCTCTGATCAAGATCAACGCCGTTGTTCTTGGACGGTGGTAATAAGTCACCGACGACCGTCACGGTGGTCCGTACTAACTTTGTGCATGAAAGGAAGCATATACAACTTCTTCCTTTTTGTTCAGGTCCGTAACCGGTTACGCGACCTATGATATTCAATTACTTTTATAGAAGTACTCAAGGTTGTCAAGTTTGTTCCCATCTGCTATAGAGATTCTACATCTTCTCGAATAATTGTAAAATAATCTCACGATTGATCCACAACAAGTCGGGTCCGTAACTGGAGGAGAGGATCTAGGGACTCTGGACAGCTCCGCTCTTCTTTTTCTCTCTTTCCACTGGGCTGGTATGGTCAATGAACATCAATATCAATATTCGGTACACGGAACGGAATCTCCTCATCGCATATACTTTTCTCATCGTCATCGTCATCATAGCTATGCACTATCACAACTTCAATAAATCAGAGATTCTATTGAATTGCACCCTGCGATAACCTATCAATTAGTTATAACTCAGAATACAGTAGAACGTCTACTTCCATGGTATCCGTATGACGAAAGGAACAGCAATCATAACACAAATCAATCTTTTACCATCATCCAGTGCAAAATACATCTCCGATACCTTGAAACTTCATGAAAAATAGAGCATTCATCCAACTCATTATCACAACCATTCTCCCATTCTTCATCTACTGTTGGATGATCGCATAACCATACATCAACTGCAACGGAGGTCGCCAGCAGATCAAATGCCCTTGGTCAAATATAATCAGAACTATATATTCTAGGTTCACCGGATATGAGGATGACGGCAATGGAATATCACAATTGGGTAACATGGACTCTTACAGCTATTTCATCATGATACCAGTTATGGCAGTGAATTAGCAACAGCTTTTCTTTTTTGACATAACTAGGGTAATGAAGTACTGAGCAGTAAAAAGACATTTGCCGATAACACAGACAATGATACTTATGCCATTGCCAGCCCTGGGAAAGAATGGACAACTATACATGCCTATTTCAGTATGTTGAACGGTCTTGTATTTGAAGAAAAAGACAATTCTCTCTGGGGATTGGAACTTGATGAATTGGTTAATTTGGTTCTACCTGATATATCTGTGGGAGGTATTCGTAGAATGACAACCTGTAGGTGCCTGGATGCTATTAAATGTTGGATATAATTTACCCTTCATTGCGTTTGGACGTTCATTCAACAGAATGGAGGTTGGTATAGGAATGAATATTCATTGCTTCAACACTTGACGTCGATGCATGGAGTATATGCGTTATATTCATCTTTTGCATATTATGGCGTACCGTCGACTACTGTCAAGCCTGTAATATCTCACAGGAAACCCAAGTTGGAGGAGTGGGAGAAGAAAGGGGAAGAAAGGGAGAAGGAAGCTCCGGTGTTAGAAGAAAAAAACCATCTGATCAACTTTCGACTATTCTACTCACTTCCCAGTGCCAAATGGCAAATACAGACAGGGAAAAGGCACAGTTGCCGTCGCCCGAGACATCTCGTGCCTCTCCAAACATCACTGGACAGAAGAAAACTTTACCATACACAAAACCTATACATGAATGCACCGAAGATTCCTACAAAGCCGTTATACACGAGTTGAACATATGCCATCATGGTATATCTGGATATTGCATCTTTTCCCTAATAGTCTTGCTAGAGCTCATTCCAGGTGTGTGACGATTTGTGTTTCTATATATGACATCAAGTTCACTGCTGTTCAGACCATTCGTGGTATCTAGAATGGTTTGACAATGTCAAAAATGCCGTAGGTTGAATTTCTCATCATTTAATTGTGAAGCACAATCTTATAGATATCCGTATCTAGTTTTTTGATATTGTCTATCGCATACTAGGCTACTACTCGGACAATCGTTCATGGGAATTTCTGGTTTACGTATTGGATTTTATATATTATATATGTCAAAACTGAACTCGAGAAACGTTTCTGGATTTCGTTGATATGGTTCATTGTTCTTCAACCTTGCTTGGTTTTCTGGTAAAGCTCTTAGGGATAGGTTTGACAGGTTTCTGGGAAAGGTTAAAAAGCTATCAATTACCACCGTTGTTCCTTACTTTTCATGCTCTCAGATAATACTATGACTACTTCATAACAATCAGGTGCATGTAAAGTAGATATCTCTGTACAAAATAAACTTTTATTTCACCGCTGCTATAAAGAACTTGAACACATAATCATGGTATTCCGTTCTTCGGACTATGTGCCTTGATTCTTTATTTAGAATTAGAATTCTCAGAGAGAAGGAAATAATATATTATATTGCAATGGAATTATTGTCAACGAGAGTTCGCCGCCCCGCTGACCATATGTATACCCCCCTAAAAATCTTCAAGAAAACAAAATGTTCCATTGTCATAACTGACATCACCAAGATGGAAGTTGAAGGAAGTTGATGCAAAATGGAAAAACTATCACTATTTCCTAGTAACGTCCCACCATGTGACAACCATGAAGACCCAAAAATCTGGGATTGGCTCTCAAGCCTCAAGGCCTCAGTTGTCACACAGTACCCCAACTTCTAAGAACATTTTTCTCCAAAAATTCCTTCATGATGGCACAGCCTTAGCCCCTTGTACAATCAGCGGTTACGTACACAGAATGGCTATTTATAGATTTTGATCATTCACTTAACTTCCAACAATTGAGGGTAGCCCCAAGATGTGGTACAACCAGGGTACAACGATGATAAATAGTATGCGCCATAAGTAAAAGTGGAAGCTTGTCTGATCGTCGGAATGTGATTGAGTCCGTTGTGTTATGACGATATACACTCGAGGGTTATAGAGTAAATTGGTAGTCGGCCGCTTGTGGCGCGTCAAGCCTCATGGCGTCATACCTAAGCAGTTTATAATCCAAGGCGAGCCTGAACTTGGCCTGAACCCACTCGGGAGTGCAACTCGGAAATTCGGTAACGGAGACTCGGAAGTAAGCCGCTAACCAACAAGTTGTTACATCTTGGTTTCCATCTCATAATCACAGGTTAGATCTCTCTAAGTTTACGGTAAAATCACCCTTACAGCTTGAGGACTGAGTGAGATCTGCCAAGTGAGAGTCGAAAGTCTCACTCGGCCGCAATGCGAGTGGTGTAAATAGTCCACATTATGCCATCCTTTCAGTATCCGATAGGATTTTCACATAGTATAGTACACAAGTGACAACAGTGGGCGCTCAGCGCCCAGAACTCTTGGAGATAAGTATGAGATAGTTATGGGGCCAATGGACACATTCGTGAGAGACCCGTTGTATTGTAATTTGGCAGTTCCGTTTGTCTTCGATATTCAGTCTTCGCCGAAGCTGAGAACTTTGTTGTGTTTTTCGTTATATATAAAAACAAGCTATCTATAACTAGGCTCTAAATTATGATATGCTTACCCGACATACGAGAGCACATGTAAGAAATAGAATCATGTGAATTATAAGTAGACTAAGATTGGTATTTTTTGGGGATACATACTTTTTCTCGGCGATTGGCATGGACATCTAGTAACTACTATCCTGAGCTATCTAGCTAGCAATAGTTAATGACAGATTGACACAATAATGAGCAGGTCTCCGCCGAAAGGAAGCCCTAAATAAACACACATATCCTCGGCAGTTGATTATGGAATTTGTTGTAAATAATATATACCACCAATATATAGAGACTGACAGCCCGGTCTTTCAAGAAGGTAGCCCTGAATATTTGCGAGTTGTCGTTTGAACCCTCGTTTCAGCCGCCTAGGCTTTATGCGCGTGCTCAAGTAAGTGTTACCTAATATTACTGGCAGAGTATTGACCCTAGAGTACTACCGAGGTGGTCATGAATAACTTTTAAGCTGTTACCTACAGAACCACATGGACTTTCCAGGTTCTAGGGCGCAGTGGGAACACAATAGGAAGAATGATATACATTTACCAATGGTTTGACAACATCCTGTCGACGGGCGGTTCATTCGTGAGTTGTAACTTGTGGGTTGCTTTCTTGTGCATAAAAAAAATACCAATAATAGCCACTATACGGCCGATGAAACACCAAAAATGAAGTCGTCCGACAACTTATTTCCCTGGGCAACTTGATAAATAGACGGGAAGGGATTAACCCTGTCAATCAACTAATAAACCATGGAGAAGCTGTTCCGCTCCAACTTGCGGATGCGGCGGAGAGATTTGAGATGGGAATGGGCCTGGGCATACACAGGGAACCGCTTTGTTGGTTTTGTATTGGAGACGTTGGTAACAACGAATCAGAGGTCCCAGAAAAAATGTGTAAATGGGAATAATGACAATTTACCATACCAGCTTGATATATTGCGAGAGATCGGAAATCCTACAATAAAACAAAACAAGGTCTCCAGCTTAGATATATTTATGATTTGAATGAATACGTACTTATGGGGGTCGACGGCTCATGTCCACGCGCAAAATCTACGTCCGTTGTTCTTCTTAGAGTTTCTAATCGGCTCTGTTGTTTAGCAACCTAAGCCTTGGGTGATAGATTCCCCTTTTGCTGAGGTGATACGGTAGGATATACCGATCTCCTTGGCTTAGTCCGGAGGCGAGGAGAACGTGCCTAATCACTGGTACTTACTGAAGATAATTGCTTCTGGGCGGTCTCGAAATACTTTCATTTCCACCTTATTTACCCGTAAGTCCAATGTGTATGAAAATATATCCAAAACCGACCTAAGTAATAGAACAATTTCTTATATTACTGATTCCGAAACAATTCTCGGAAACGATTGTAGTCAAGAAACAGCAAAACTCAAGCTCTCAAAACGTTTAATACCTGGAACGATTAGTTCACCGAGTCACCATTACTTTCTTCCAGTAATGAATATTCGCGCATACAATTACTTACCGATCTTATTCGGCTTGAACTTGGTTAGTTCAGGGTAATGCAAACCTATTACGAACACATGGCGAGATATGAATAGATGGAAGGTTGAAGTGGAGAGAAAACAAGGTTCATGTCCGGCATGCCGGTTCCCGGCAATGGCCACTTTTTTGACCTTTCCTAAAAGCAAATCCCCGTTCTCCCTAAACTTTATCTCTGCTCAAGGGTCCTTCTTACCTCGAGGCTTGAGAGTGAAGCGAATAACACTCTACTTAATTGTGGAATAAGTTACGCCGAGATGTTAGTTGGATCACTGAATCTCAGAAAAGGATATTAATGGTTCTTCGCATCAGGGTTTGTTCACAAGATTATAGCGGATATCTCACGCGCCTAAACATAGTTACTTGGTCTCAACGATTGTGGAAATGAAAGTTCAGAAATTGTGGAAATGAAGCGAGTTCTCACCATCTATAGTGTATATTAAAGTGTTGAATTGGTTTCCAGCGCATGCCGCATTCCTGAACTTCGTGATTATCCGATACGGCCCCGTGGATACTTGAGTAGTAAAGCGATTAGATGTTGGTAGCCCGTATAAAAACGGAATTGGTGAATCAGATAAGTCGCTATGATTATGTATGAATTGGGAAATCAATTTGTGCTTCTGGAATCTGTTCTGTACATGAGGACCACATTGTCTATTCATTGGTCCGAGCGCCCAGAGTTAGAAGCCTCGCAGAAAACCCTTCGAAGTTATGATGGTTTCTATTCTAAAAAAAGTCTCCAAGTGGGGCCGTTGGACCGGAAGTTGTAATGTGTTTTGGTAGAGACTTGCCATTAAGATGGCGCCAATCTACTGGAATTTCTCAATTTGTCATTATATTTTGAGTTTGGTCTCATTAAAATAGTGATTACCGCTAACCAAGATATCAAGAACTTTACAAGCCTTGACACATTATGAATCATCTGTAGTAATACAACTCGGTTTCGGATAGAAATAGTTTAGAGTCGACCAGCAATGGCACTTGATTGACATTCAGTGATTCCCTCCGTATCATGTCGGAAAACATGATGAGAGTGGGTTCCAGGGGCTATATCAAGAAGTTATAAATGTGGGAGATCAGACGAAAGGCGAAGGGTCCTTGATGGTCGTGGTTTCTGATGGATGAATATAAATAGTGGTGATTATTACTTTTGGAAAAGTAGATGGATCGACTCATCAAATGTGAGTTGGGAGGCTTTCAAGTTCTCGGTCTCACCGAACATTGCGAGAGAAATGCGAAACCCCATTGCCCGGGAGAGTAACTATTTTATGCAGTATTCAATATCAACTTGTCGGGTTGGCGCCATCATTTTAGTGGGGATAGTATTTTAAGCTGAGCGTTAAGAGGGGCACGGATGGAAGGATGGGCTTGCAGTGGCTGATCCGGTTGATTAAGTTCGATCAAATCACTGGATGACCTGCCCGGTGTTGTGCTATGGCTGGTGCTTCCTTTCCTGGTAATCATGGACCTTCATTTTGAGGGACAACCACAAAAACATAAACTCTACAGTGATATATTGTCAATATATTGCACCAATATTTGAGTATATCTCATTTCACTGGACATCCGAAGGGTTCGGAATTGATGTACATTACATAATCGACAATACTCATGGGTGCAAATACGGCCTAGCAGGCCGTGTTCCATTGACGCAATACAAAGTTTCACGTTTACTCACGTTTCTCCTTTCTACTACCATCAACCCAGCCATGGCGGATTTGGCTCCCGCCGCCCATTCCGAGACGCTCAATACAGCACCCCACACTCTTTTAACTGACAACACTCTGGCGACTTTTGCGGTGGATGATTCTCAAGCTAAGCTTGATTCACCCAGCGCTTCCGCTACAAACATCCCAAACTTGGATAAGGAGGCTTCGGGCTATAAAGGTGGGAATGCGGCACCACAAAAGAAACGGCGTTCGCTTCTTTGGGTATACGCACTCGTTATTTTTGTCATAGTTGTTCTTGCTATTATACTCCCGGTATACTTTACCGTCATCAAGCCTAATCAAACCAATGGAGCGTCCGGGTCGTCTTTAAGCGGTGAGAGCACGCACCCGGGAGCGTCGCCTACTTCTGGCAACCCAACCACTGCTTCTTTGATAATGGGTGGCGATGGTTCAACGGTCACGCAAGATGACGGCACAACTTTCATTTACACTAATAAATTTGGTGGATACTGTGAGTAGTCATTTTACTGTTGCATTTTGATCACTTTGTCCGTGCGATAAATTTACTTTGTGCTGCGGAATGATTGTCGCGTTTCGTTGGCATATCTGATACAAACTTTATTTAGGGGTTTCTGATCCCAATAACCCATTCAATAACGGCGCTCGACCTAATTCGTGGACCCCACCTCTCAACCAAAGCTGGAGATGGGGAGAGGATCACATACAAGGGTACAGGAATTTTGTCTGAATTACCCTGTCCAATCATATTGATGGTCAATATTAGTGTCAACCTTGGTGGATGGTTCGTGTTAGAACCTTTCATCTCCCCTGAATTATTCCAAAGGTATCCCGACGCAATCGATGAGTGGAGTATCTCTCTTCTCATGGCGGCCGATACCGCCAACGGTGGGCTTGATCAACTTGAAGAACACTACAAAACTTTCATTGTAAGTTATTTTTACTTCCCACAACATTTAGAACCATGATAGATCTAATTCTACAATAGACAGAGAAAGATTTTGCTGATATTGCTGGCGCTGGGTTGAATTGGATTAGGTTACCTATACCGTTCTGGGCGATTGAAAAATGGGACAATGAACCCTTCTTGGAGAAAACGTGTTGGAAGTGGGTGCACTCGTCTAACTCAATATACCACACTATTAAAAGAAATTTAGGTATATCCTTCGTGCATTCGATTGGGCACGGAAGTATGGACTACGCATCAACCTCGATCTTCATACTATCCCTGGCTCGCAGAATGGTATGTAATGAGGTCTTCCCAGAGTGTAACTCTCTTATCCGCCTTTAGGTTACAATCATTCTGGAAAGTGGGGCCAAGTGAACTTCTTGAACGGTGTTATGGGATATGCCAATGCTCAGCGTGCAATTCAATACATCCGGGTGATCACCGAGTTTATCTCTCAGCCACAATATCAGGAAATTGTACCGATTTTCGGAATTATGAATGAAGCACAACATTCTATTATTGGAAGAAGCTCCCTCGGTAGCTTGTAAGTTAATACAATTTTTGCCTGATCTTCCCATGATTTAATGATCTTGCATAGTTACCTTGAAGTACATGATATGATGCGTAATATAACCGGTGTTGGTGAAGGAAAAGGTCCATATATGAGCATTCACGATGGCTTCCAGGGTACATCTTCTTGGGGTGATTTCCTGCGCGGATCAGATAGGATAGCACTTGATACCCACCCCTATTTCGCGTTCAGCGGAGGTCCTGCTTTGGATCCAATCGCAACGGGGTTGGGTTTAGAGGCTGGTGGACGTTGGCCTCTGGCTGCATGTAACAGATGGGCCCTTGGAATGAATAACAGGTAAGAATGTCACATATACATGTTGGCAAATGTTCAAACATTACCCTAGCCGAACATCTTTTGGAGTAACCTTTGCAGGAGAGTTTAGCAACGGTTATAATGATTGCGGTTTATATCTCAACGGTGTTAGGAACAAAAATCCTAACTACGGTGGAGATTGTACTTTCTGGCAGGACTCGTCAAAATGGAATAGCACGGTTAAGGCTGGGATAAAGCAATTTGCTCTGGCAAGCATGGACTCACTTGGCGATTGGTTCTTTTGGACATGGAAAGTATGTACCTTTTCTTATTCACAAATCATCACTCAACCATGCGCTATCAGATTGGCAACTCGAGGGCCGGGCATCCAGAATCTCCACTATGGTCTTACTCGCTTGGACTTCAAGAAGGTTGGATGCCAGCAGATCCACGGGAAGCTAGTGGGACTTGTGCCGCGCTTGGAGTTGATGGGCCCGACTTCAGTGGAAACTTTGAACCATGGCAAACTGGCGGTGTAGGTGCTGGTACAATTGTAGCAGCCGCAACTGCCCAATTCCCTTGGCCTCCCGCTTCAATCAGTCATGCCGCTGCACCGGTGACACTTTTACCTTCATATACATCAACTGCCAGTATTGTTTCCCTGCCTCCCCCGACTATGACAGCAGTCACACAGACTATCGATGTTGGTAGTGGTTGGCTCAATAATAGGGATACCGCCCTTGCCCCAACAGCGGTTGCAGGTTGCATTTACCCTGATGCTTATGATGCTATTGATGCTGCGGTACCTCCTGTGTGCACGTAAGAAGCACTCGAACATTTGAATACTGAACGTTCAACGACCTTCAATCTACCCTACACATCTGACTATCGAACATTATACTACTCCTAATTGTAGTACTATGGACATTCCTTTGATAAATGTTTAAATCCCTGCATAAAAATCAACCCGTTACTAATGAAAACAATGAAATTTGCTTGCACAATGCAGAAAAGCCAACTATTGTGAAGTGCAATCGCGCGATATCCTTGGCTATGTACACCTATGTACACGTTTTCAACGCTAACGATGGACCCCTATGATTGCGTGAAATTCAGGTGAATCGGGTTAAAAGCATGTCCGTGATCCCAACACAGCCAAAAAGTATTGTAATCTCAAATGAAACCTTGCTAACCCTTGCTATATATTGATTGATGTTACAAAACTCGTGGTCTGGGTACATTCATGCTAAAACATGACCCTGCCAACTCGGGATCTAGGAACAATTGTGTGAACACAGCACCTGAGCGCCGCACAGGTAAGTGCTGGTTCCAAATCCCTCAGTACTACTCCAGATGGAACAAGGTTATTATGTAGCTAGGACAATATTTCGTATAGCTATAGTACTAGCCTGGCAAACGCCGTTTCTGGAATAAATAGACCGTTCTGGCGTTTGTTTTCCTTGCAAGACTTTCAGGAAAGGATCCCGGACCCAGTCCATGTCAACCCCTGTACACAACCCGTATACTATGTAAGTCTGTCAAGTTATTGTTGTTGTCCGTTCGAATCTGGCCCCGAGAATATCATACGCATAGCTCCGAGTCATTCAAGTTATTTACCGGAATGCTCAGGGAGCTCAGAGGAGCTCAGTGAAGCCGCTTGGTGACCGCCGATACCGTTTGCTGTAAAACCCGAAGTTGAACTCTATCCAGATTTTATCTTGTGAATACAGGTGCTAAATGAAGTGTGTAACTTAAAAGGGTGTCTTAGTGCATGCACTAAGTAGAGTTTATTTCAGTATGACTGGTATGTATAGGATATATATTAAATAATGTAAACGCTCATTAATTATTGGATAGTTAGAGATATACGCCGTTAAAACCATCGAGTACACATAACAAAAGGCTTGAGATGGACTCTGACTGAGGGTGAGAAAAGAGTCCCAATGCTTTAGGTAATACAGAGATGGAAAACCCGATCACAATCATCACTGATCAGATCAGGTAGGGTCTTGTGATAACTGGTCAACGGACAAGTGGTGTTAAGGTTCCTTATTGAATATTGAACCCTCGGGGGAGTTTCCCTCCGTTGGGTATCGACATCTTCGACATCCCAGGATTGTCGAAGATTCTCTGATGATCGATGAAAGTTGAAACATATGATAGGCTCTTGCTATTTTCTGTAAAGCTGTGCATTCTCTTCTATATACTGTGTGTATTATCCTTCCTTAACTTAGTCCTCAGGCGCTCAATGAAGTTGGTGGAGACACGAGGAAGAGCGAGATGTTCGGAGTTCATAAATTTAGGTTGAAGAGGAGTAAGTTAGACTAGAAGTGGTGGCGGTGGACGTAGTACGTTGGTGGTGATGTCAGCTGGATGTAAATGTACTTGAAGCGTACACTGCTGAGTATCTTGACTGTAAGAGCCTCTGCAGAGATGTAATCGACGGATTGACATTTATTTTCAGCAGGAAGTAGCATCTTTATGAGAATGATGGGTCACATTGTTGACTAGGACTACCAGAGGTGATGATCTTCGGGGAGCTCACAAACCGTGGCATAATCAGCAAAAATGACTGGAGTTGTATACATTGTAAGCTTGAAACAATCACATATCAGAGCAATGAGACAGTTGGGAACAAAACCAAACAAGAAGTTTAAGAAATGTAGAGGCATGATGTTCTCAATACTCATGGGCATCAAACCAAATGGACGGAGTTGTCAAGACTTACTCAGCTCGAATGGGATGATCCCCTCTAAATCCAAGGACCGTGAAATGGTAATATACTGCATTGTGCTAAGTAGCTCAAGTGAAAGGGTTAAAATGAGGCTTAATTTTTCCATCCTATACAGCACGGTCATTTAAAACAGTCTCCTTCGACCCCTCGAAACAAATGTCTGTGCAACGTTCAACTGGAAACATGCACATCACTCGTGGAGGTGTTTCCCAGTAAGTTAATTTAGGTCCGAGCCCTAAGGGAGTTCTGTTTTCTGTCTGCGGCGATCGGCCAAGCGTCAATGGTATACATTGATCCACTGCCCTGAGTACAATCAAGTTGATATAACTGGGGAGAAGACGTATCGTACATGTCCTTGAGTTCTCAACGATTAGATGGACCGATATAGATCATCCCCCATTTATCCTTCCGGTATGCTCCCACTCCGTTTATTACTGGAAAGCCCGCCCCGACGGAATATACACGTTTTAAGCAGTATGGCTTTACTTCCTCAAAATATCCGAGGGTCTGTTTCTATGAGCAGTGGATACGAGACATAAGTACTGGACAATTGTATACTGATTTTGATCTATACAGTTGGGTTTCTTATCACGGAACATATTTTTTGTGAATGTATATGGTAAATCTCGGATCAAAAACCGCTGACCCATATGATCCCTACTTTCTCATGTTTTATGTTTTTCATACTGACGTAGAAAGCGTGAAGCTGTGTATTTTTCAAGTAGGCTGTGGCCATGATGTACTGTTTATAATTTACATTTTCTAGTGTGATACATTGTGGCGGGTTTGTAAATTGAGCAGCTTGTGCAATCACTCTTATGTAGTATTTTCTTATCATCTATCAAATAGTATGAGCGAGACCACTACCCTATCCCCGGGAAGAACAATGGGGCAGTCAACAGGGATCGACCTCGATTCCTTTTACACAAGTTGAAATCCGAGGTTTAAAGAACGACATAATCATTACTAACTGTGGAAGCCGGAGTCCAACATTGTAAATCATCGGTGGGGCGGGAACAAATCTCTATCTTTGCAGGATTGATACATACCTTTCTTTATACGCCGCTACAGTCTACTAAGAGCATCGTTTCTGTCATTTCTTGTCAAAGCGATGGAACGTGCTAGAGCTGTTGCTGCCCTGCCATCCATCATAGAATTAAAAACAATAATAAATTCCTCGGCAATCCATGCCGTCTAAATGCGCTATGCCCATATTTGGACCCGCTAGGCTGTCATACCGGGTGGCGGTGCTAATCAAGATCTGTCACACAGATTTCGATCCCATACTTCATATAGTATGGAATGATCTACGAAGGTAAACGCCGCAACGACACCTCTGTTAAGGACGAAGAAAAACATATCATATGCACAAGAATAGCATCTTCTAGGGTAATATTGCGGTAAACAGCGGAAGCTCATATTAGAGCGATCACAATTTAAAACTTGACTATAGGCACCAATTTCCACATTGTCCGATGGGAAATAGCCATCGGAAGATCTGTCTTCGATGGCGCCGATGCGATGTATCGTGAACCTGGAGTGTTTATGCCCTCATCGTTGGACAGCATCCAAGAAATCTCAAGATAGCTTGCCTATTCGAGTATAGAACCGAAATGAAGCGCTTACCCACGGGAATCTTCCGCAACCGTCATTTCTCGAAAACCTGATATAAACACCTACCCCTAAAGTCCATGAGCTAACCACTCCCAAGCCCATGTACTCGTCCTCAACACTACTTGGTTACCAGCAAGGATCATCATCCATGGCGTCCCCGCAATCGTCCCCGTCAACATCTGTTTCTGGTTTCAATTGTCCTTCGGTTCAAAACCCAAAGACCCAAGATGTACTTCAATCTATTGTCAAGGGTCGCAAAAGCTGGAAGACCTTGAGAGGAGGGGAGGTCGTCTGGCCACCCGAACTGGAAGCTGCTCTAATTGAAGGTAACTATCATTCTTGTGTATGCAAATGAACAACGCCCTGATGTGCAGTAATCAATAAGGACTTGAAAATTATACTCCGGATGACTCTAGAGAAACTCGTCTTCTTGGTCGCTTTCCGATGCGCAACCGCTTCATCTCTACATATATCTTCAACAAAACTGGAAAAATAAGAACCGCAAAGCAAGTCGGTAGCCGACTTCAACAACTGCGGGATACTTGTGGTGGCAGACAGCGTCAGTTCAATGCCTTATATTCCCCATTAAGGACAACATAAACTGACGCATTGTCTCCAACAGTGCTCAAGCTCCTGACACCTTACCGACCCCCAAACCGCGCGGCGCGACAGAGTTCATTGTCTCTTCTCCAAGAAGAATTCTCGGTTGGGACCTCTTCGGTTCCCTGCGATAGCGACTCCAATTCGGACGTTTCCACTCCTGCAACACCAACAGAAGCTCATGCTACGCTCCAAAGCCTCTTGTACAGGGGGGTCGGCGGTCTCGAGCGTGATGATGAGCCACGCAACATCATTTACATTGATGTTCTGCCAAACTCAACGCCACTAACTCCAGAAGCTTTACGGGTTCCATCTATATCATCACCTCCAGGCTTCAATATCGTCCGGCCATCGCAGTATCCCCGCTACATTTGCAACATTGATCCAACCGTCACGCTCATTGCTCATTCGTCAATCTCTGCAAAGAGTCACTTCACAGTGAGATCCCGAGCAGGTGTCGTTCATTCAGAAACAACTTCAATGTCAGCTGTTGGAGCAGTTCCAAACGGAAAGGAAGGTGAAATGCTCTATACTACAAAATTGGTCCCCAACTTTTGGGCCGAACTATGTCGAAGTCCAGGTTAGTTGTTTATTGTTATTCCATGTTCGTTGTCTTAACATTTGAGCAGACCCCACTCAATTTACCATCATTCAACGAGTTACCCAAGGTCCAGAGCACGATACCTCATTTCTGTTCTCCGCAACCTACAAGTTTACGTTGCCTTTTCAATCCGGCTCTGCGGCCCAGCAATCAGTACCCGACAGCTTTCCACTCATCGAACCAGCAATCCACAGCAGCCCTGCAATAGGATATGGCTTAGATGATCTGCTAACCCTGGAAACCGATGCTTTCAACGAGCTTCTCGTCTTTGATGACAAATCGATGAATGTCTACAACCTTGCTGGTGCATGTTATGATTGGAAAGTGAATTCCCCTGCAACTTCTACATCAAGCGAATCCTTCTCGGATGCACACGATAGCCTCATGTCACCGATATCCACGTCTTTCCCCGAAATTCCAAACATTGTTAGTAACTCCATTATCTCATTCAGTTCATTCACTGACTGATTTTTGACAGGCACTCTAACTGTAAAAGTAATCATAGCCGAAAACAATGTATACCCGAATCTTTCTCTGTTGCTCTAACTTAATTGTGAGTCTCCGCATCATAAATAATCGAAACCCTCAATTGATTGTTCTTCAACAGTTATTATATCATATTTCTTTCTCTCGTTGCTTTTTCTGTGCTCTCTCCATTTCGTTCCCTTTTCTCATCCGCGTCTGTTTCCGCTCTGAACGTCTTGCTATTTCCATTTCTCTCCCTTCCTGTCTCGTTTCATCATTCTTTCCATTGTACTTATTAGTTAACGCATAGGGTCTCCTTTCCTTTCCTATGTCTTCACATTGAGCTGTGTAGCATTCTCCAAAAAATCATTCCTAGAATACAATGTCCAACTTGAATATTGAATATTTGAATCTAACTATTGTACTTACTATTGATACATACCCCCCAAATGATAATTCAACTCTTTTTTCTTTTGAGTTATCGGAGATATCGATCAGAAATTCCTATCATACCAAAGCTGTACCAAAGCTCTCATCACTCCGTACTTATTCACAAACGACCCTTTCACTTTTTCGGCTTTTCCCTTTAATGGAACTCAAGTAAGGCCAGAGCTAAGGTCATGCATTGTTCGATGAATTGAACCAAGGTGTTATGTACACCACACCCAACATGTACC
Organism: Coprinus comatus; assembly: GCA_034638255.1. Classification (NCBI taxonomy): domain Eukaryota; kingdom Fungi; phylum Basidiomycota; class Agaricomycetes; order Agaricales; family Agaricaceae; genus Coprinus; species Coprinus comatus. Next base: position 65,696 of record JAWPGT010000017.1, read on the forward strand.
ACAGGTAAAATATCGAAGGTCGCCGGTGGAACTCTTACAACAGTATTACGATACCGGTATCGGAAGACGGCCAGAGTCCTAGCCCGCAGATGACTTCATAGAGGAGCTTTGAATTAGCTTCATTCTTCGTTCTTTCCGGGAGAATCGCATGAAAGAGTTCAAATTCGAGATAAATTTCGTTAGGTTCCCCACCGAGTTTACTACTGTGGCTTATGATAATGATGAACTTATGAGCTTAACGTCTATATTTCTTCCAAACTCTATCAGGTTTCTATTCTTTAAGCCTCTTTTACGAAATTCGGTGGACTCGGCAGGCAAAGTCATAATCAGTTATCCCAGTTCACTTATGAAACAGGGGGGGCTTTCAATTGTACTATATTGTCTCCACAAATATCAAAGGTCGTCAAATTGAGTCATAAATAGTCATATAGATCAAGCAATAGTAAATGCACCAGAAGTTCCAGTGAATGCAGAAATGGATCCAATGAGAGGTTTGCTGTCTCCAAAGTATCTGATACGGTAAGTTCCGGCTGGTAGAAGGAGATATTGAACATGTCATTACTTTCAGTCAACCATAACGAATGAGAGTAGGTACGTACCAGGTGTTCCGCTTTCGATCGTCCTGGACTCATCTGTTAGTAATATGTCTATGTAGTTCAGACTATTGAGAATTACCAGGTGATATCAACTGTGCTTGTGCCAGTAATCTAAAATGGTGTGGTGTTAAGTTATGGTATGTTTTATTAGACTGAAAGGTAACTCATAGAAACGTACTGTATTGGTCCTATTCCAACGATAGATAGTGGAAGGGTGAGAATCAGTGCGTACTGTCCTCCACTGATTTCCAGAAGTAAGTTGTTCAACACTAAGGAAAGTTCCATCTAGACGCAAATTATTCTAGGGTAAAGCCACAAGTATTAGCCCCATGTCAATTTGAGAATGATTCCACGAGTCCAAACTTACTCGAGGGTTGGCACCGACAAATTGCACCTTTACGGTTTCACCAGCCCGATATGTCGGGTTCACATCTGCCAAAACACGGCCGAAGCCTTTTCCTCCTGAGGAATCAAAAACGACACCAGTCTTGAGAGAAATTTTAGTAAAATCCAGTACGTCAAAAAGAAGAAATATTATACCTGTAAGGAGATGGCTTTGGAGATTTGTTCGACAGGAGCTTCGTCAGTTTCGGGCTTGCCAGAAGCATTATCTGCTAAGAATGGCACCATGCTTGAATACTTGTCGATATAGGAATCCAGTGTCCCTTCAATAACATCGTGTTGGCGTTGAAACAGTTTTCACTTCCATGCAGAAGTCAATCAGGAACTTACATTTTCCAAAAATAGTACTAGCGCCCTCGTAGCGCTGAACGGCATACTCCTCTGGGGTAGTGACATAGTGCGCGTAGGTATTTGCAGGGCCCGCAATAACGACGTAGGCGTTCGCACCGAGGACGCCAGAAGAAATGAGTTTAGCTCGGAGGGCTTCTCTGATGGCAAAGAAGCACAAGCCATGATCATGCCGTTAACACAAAAGAGTGATGTAGAATATCCCATTTGTTCATGGGAACATTAAAAGAGATAGTGGAAGAATCGAAGTGATTTTCAGCATAGGAATTCATCCAAATGGGAAAGTGGATCAGACCTCATTCTTCTCCCAGCCATGGTAGTCATTTCACCTGATCATATATCAATAAGTACAAGCGTATGAACAGCCTCGATGGCTTGATTATGATAACAGACCTGGGATAATCAGCATCACTGTACGCATCAATCAAAATTAGTTGTACCACTCAATCAACGATCATCTGTTTTCCGAAGACAGTGAAGATGCTTAACAATTTAGTACGCACCGAAGTTACCAACCCGAAGCATCTGGACATCCACTGTGCTAGCCGACCATTCATACGGAGAGTGTGCGAAACCCTATATCAGATGATATTTAGAAGAAAGTATTCCGGAGAAGTTCTTTAGCATCTGTTTATCCGAGGTGGTCTAAAGACAACATACGGTATTCAATAAGATAGGTTTAGGGCTCTGACATGCCTTCTGAGCATCATTGGGCTGGGGAGTTATAATACCTATCACCGTTCTCAGCCTATGGTTGCTAGAGACCAGCATTGGATTCACCTTTAACTATCTCCCAGAAAGGATTTCTAGTGCACAGTTAATGTGCTTTAGCTTGGATTGTTCCTGTCGATCGAATGGCTAGTGCGTACTGTGAAGTAGAGTTATCGCCTTGAACAAAGTCAAACGCTCCTGGGCCGTCGCTTAGAATTGAAGAAATTATTAGTACAGTACTAGAAGAAACAACGATGGAGAACATACGTAGTTCCACCAGCAAATGAAAAGCCTGAATAGAAAATGTCAAGTGATTGGCTTATTCAGTAGAAATAAAAATATATACATACCCATTGCAGCAGGACAAGTTGACACAGTTGTTCCATTCGGAAGTGTGAAACTGTGAGAAGCCCTAAAATCCCAAGTCAGATTTGATTTGAGTTACATAAGAACTGGGGTTAAAATGAAGGCGCTTACATATTCACGTAAGCATGAACACTTTTGACTGCTCCTGTTACAGGTGAAAGGGAGCCATCCATGATTTTCTTAGCACCCTGGAACTGCAAATCGCCAATAATGCGATTACTCTCGAAGTCAGAGATACGGAAGCCAGGACCGCTAATTCCGAAACGTAAATGACATAAATCACTCCATATTGCTATTGATCGGACTCAGGCTCACCGTCCATGACAGTCTTGAGATGTTCCACCACAAGTAGAGCTCTCAGCTTCGCAGGGTTGACCGTCGTATTCCTTTCCAGGACTTTCACAGAATGCTCCGAGGCTGCCAAGCATAAAATGTCAATAAAACATTCCACATATCCTTCTGGCAATCAAATATACTAACGTATTTGGGCTGGTATCACCAACATTTGCTATTTCAATGTTCATAATCTTTGTCAATGCTTGAGAGAAATAAAGAAAAAGGCTAGAACTCACATTGAGTGAAGCCTGCAACGAAACTTGTGTTTCCGGGAGCGGCGTTTGGTTCGACAAACGCTAGAGAGTATAAAAAAATTAGACCAGAACAATCTCACTCGAATACAGATGTTATGATTACCTTCATAAAGATATGCCGCCATACCCTTGTTGTCGGTACTCACTAAAGTATTGTTCTGTCATTTAAAATATACGTCATGTCAGCCAATCTAGTGAGAAAAAGATAACAATATATTGGATCCATACGTTGTAGAGACTAGTTCCGTGAACAGCAAAGAAACTTAAGAACCCGCGAGCATTTCCATTATTATCATCGAATCGCAACAAAGTCATATCTTTATCTTGATCAAACTGATAGCGTGCTCGTTCAGAGGCAGGATTATTAAGATATGCGGTAGGAGAACGATTGATGTTTCCATTCAAGATAGTTGTATTCCCCACTTTCAAGCTACCAGGAGCAAGGTTTGCATGAGCACGTTGTACGGAACGAACGGTCCCGGAAATAATTGCATCGGCGGTTTGTTTGACATAACCCAGGGAAGTAACTTGAGGAAGAAGGTTCTCGAGATATCCGCCCACACCGGCATGTTGATGGGTCCCCACGAATGCAATATTATCGTTGGTGTAAATGCCAGGGAATTGGCTCGACAGTTGGGAAACGATCGATCTTCGAACACCTGTATCACCCATTGCGATATCTATGGGCAATATAGAAGTCAGTCATTGTTATTTCCGGTTAAAATCAAGCGCAGAAAGAGTGGCGAAGCCCCCGACGGTGCTTCTTAACGGGGGTAAGAGAGAAGCAATAATTCAAAGACTGCATTTTTTTTCCACGAAATGAATGGCGAAGACTCGAAGGATATAATTCTTTTAGCTCAAGATAGATTAGAAACATACCAGCATTGATGAAGACGATTCTATTCTCAGGCTTCGAAGCGTCAGCTACGATGAAGGCCCGACTGCGTTCTCTCATGTGAAGGCCAGTATCTGTCTGTGATAGCGATGCATAACCCTAAACCACCATGAGAAAAAACAAAGAGAGGACAGCAAGAAGTGAACTAAATCCGATACCATCATGTTGGTTTCCACAACGGGACTGTATAGAGAAGGTAGCCCCGATGATCAGCCTAACCAGCCTCGAACCAAAACCCATTTGTTTCTGGAATGCTTACCCAGTAATATCCGCGATTCCTATAATAAAAAGCCAATGTGCAAAGCAGCCGTCAACATACTACTAACCCCAGGTATGTATAAGATGGATCATATATACTGACCTAAGCCAAGCAGATATTGCGCATTCGCGCCTTGTATTCCCTCCAACCAATCCATTTGGAAGCAAAGAGGACGAAGCTAAGATCGCAGTAAGGTAGAAGAATGCGCTTGCCATCATGTTATAAAACCCTTGAAGACAATTCCAAAGGTCTAGGGGCAACGCGCTATGGTAAGTAAGTAGGGGCATTGTTTGAATGGATCGCAGCTTTTAAACAGAGTTGGCTGTTGTCGTTCAATTGCTAGCCATGTGCAAAATCACCCCTGAATCCTAATAGAAGAAAGTGTGAACAAGGGAGAGACGTAGGCAAGCTCGACTAAACCACATGTTCCCATCACAAGGGCGTGTCATTTGCCCACGGTTCTTGTTGTGATCGTGGTTCCGGTGAGAGTTGTTCAATGGAGAGACTTCTTTCGAAGAATACGAGAGTACTGTGATTTTTAATTTCAAGTATTTCTCTATGTGAAAACGCGGATCAAGATCTCAGCGACGTACACATGTCTTATATTTTACTACACACACCTGATAAAATAACCCCGAGCGTAATTCGAGGTACATCAGCTGAGCAAGCCAAAAATAAATACTCCATCTGTGAGAATCAGAACTCATGATGATATCAAGAGTTGATGTGAACCTGCCAGTAATATATTCTACACCGCAAGTGCTCACAAGGAACACTTCAATATATGTATTGTCCATTTCCCTACATACTACAAAAGGCAATGACGATCAACAAAGAACCGAACTTTTTATGACTACATATTCATTCACGAAATTGTCAAAGGAGCTATTCCTAACATTTGGACAGGCCGTCGTCGAAAGATACACGATGCTGAATGCCTTGTGACTGCGAACAGGCTATCCCTAGAATCCACCCCATGACTACCACTAGCAGAAAAATCAAGTTGAACAGATGGAGAAGAAGAAAAGTCGTATTTAACAAAAATAAGATTCGCAGTACGCCCCCTCTTCGCTAACATGGTCCTACACTCAATCATATTGCGTATCCGATATACAAATTCAGGTTTAGCCTGTCCTTCAAATGATAGGGATTGGAGTTTCACGAGAAAAGGCAGCAGATTGACTGCATCTGTCGAGCTAAGATAATCGAGAACTTTTCCGTGGGTTGTGTAGGAACATGCAATGTGAGTGAAGACACAGAAGTTGCTTCTCTGAGTTCTTCTAAAAGCTCATTGGGTTTGATATTGTCGCATTTGATTTCTAAATTTACCAAAGAAGGTGTGCGGGACAGGAAATGTCCGAATACATAGTGATCCCATTCCCTCTCGTTACCAATTGATGTGACACGAGGGATTTGAGATTCGTAACGAACAAATTGTCGAAAAACCGTCCGAGTCCCTTTTGCGTATTATCGCGCAGAGGTTCCGCAATTACGGTCAGTCCCCGTAACTGAGAGTGGTGTACTGTGGGAAGACCGATCCAAGGATCACATGCTCCGATGTGAAAAATGCATTCTTGCACATTTGGAAGCATTTCGAGAGTCGTAAGACAAGAGTGGATCGATGCGGGGGTATGTTTATGAAGACCGAATTCAAGATGCGTGATCTGGGTCATCGGGACACGGATCACTAAAGGGGTTGCAGTGAAGTCGAGCGTCATGCTGTGTAAGGAAGGCGCGTCTTCAAATATATTAACAGTGAAGTCATGGGATATTGTGCCCCGGGAGGTACTGACGGTGAGATGTTGAAGCGACGGTAATTCATGACGTACAAGAGCGAAAGCAGACCAGGATAACTGAGAGGGTGGTACCATCAGATAAAGAGACCTCCAACGGCAAGAGGAGGAACAAAGAATATGTAGCCCTTCATCGTCGCTCCAATCCAGAGCTGGGTATATTTTGGGATGAGAGGTCGGCTGTTCGACTACCGCGATCGTCAAAGGGAGTCCACCTGATCGGTGGAGCCAGGCATTAATTAGAGCATGCTGGGATGCATTATGGCCTGAGTAGGTGACTCTTAGTGTGGTCCATAACTGAGGTGTAGCGAGTGCAATTGTACGCCAAGCACTGCATATCTGAGTTAATACCAATGGCCCCTCTTTCGGATCAAAACTATCTTCGACCTCCATGAAACGACGACGACGTGCTCCTCGAGGACAGTGTTTGAAAATCTCGCTCCATATTTCTGGATAAATTCGCCTCGCTGGTGTCAGGAAAGCTCGATGTACGTCCGTAAACTCTTTCAACGCTTGTCGTTCTCCCCTCAGCTTGCTCAACACACTACTCACATGACGAATGTCCTCCTCCAAGCGTTGCAAGTCAGTAGAAGCAGCATCGACGGCATTGCGTATTAAATGTTCTTGTGTCTCTGTTGGTATTGCATTCGAACCGAGTAATTCAGGAATTGGAGAAGGTGGCGTAGAGGTTCTTCCTGCGAGTGTGTATCCACAATGCTGACAGATTGAGTTGGAAGTGTCCACGAAGTTGCAATGTGTAGGATATACGCCGTGGTGCTGATGATAAGGATACGTGTTCATCGTTGTGTCTGTATTGTATTAGAATATGTTATGAGGGAGCCTACGAGTTGTGCGCACCAGTAGAGAGTAATGCGATATGTGGTTGGAACCACTTGCGTGGAGCTTGTAATATATTGCGTTCATATTCATATCATTTTTGAATGGAGTATAGGGCCGAACAACGCCAAATGACAGGTACCGGGGAGAAGGAAAAGTGTATGGCCACAGGTCCATCACGGGACTAACAAACACCCGAGCTGCCCGATAGAGCTCTTTGCAAATTGATCTACATTTAACCTGTCTGGAACTAAACCTTCCAATCTTTCTCGTCAGCTGCAAGGTGAAGTTGGAGTTAACCTACCTATACTTGATGTAGTCGTCAGCGGGCACCGTCTAGGTAGATGGTAGAAGAGTAAATATGAGGTTTCATTTTGTTGATTTTTTCTTTTGACCTAGACCAGATTTTGAGCGCAACGGTGCGCTATATTCTCCGCGATCGTTTGTCAACACTCAAGAACAATCCCAGTCGTTCTGATGTACACAGGTATTCTTTGCGGTAGCCTTCTAGCATGCAATAGATTCGGTGGGAGGTTAGAAGTTCCGATAGTAAATGCCGTTTCGACTGCGTGGTGTAAGATTGCGAGAGGAACCTTGATATATCATTATTTGAACTTACAAAGACCGATAAACCATGTGTCGCATTTTTTTGGATATACCGTATCCCAGTGGTAGAAATCGTGGCCAGGTACTTGATATGACTTTCTAAGACAAAGCCGCAAGAAAACTCTATTTTTCAACGCGCCTAAACATCAATCGCCATTCAGTTATATGTCATCGAAGCGTTCAATGGAAAGACCAGTGTGTTAGACTTTGGCGCATTTGTTAACTCAATGTCAAACAGGCTGCGGTTGAACAGTTTAAATTCCTGTAAAGAGTATTCAATTCATACATCTTGTGCATTTGATTATAATAGTACTAGCCTGAAGGTGGTTGGTTTGTGGTCGAAGGGATTTATTAGTCTTCAAGTTCCTACAGTTGAGCCATATGCTGTTGTCTCTTATGAGTAGGAATACGATTCTAGAGTGGGTCAACGGTCCATTCGGTGTCCCGCATATATATTGGCCAACGTTATAAAAACTACTGCATAGAAGCAACGTTAGGTTGAACGCAGTGACGAAATACCGTTAACAGCCTTTTGAGCTATGATATTACTCACGGGCGGGCTATTTAACTCGTATAATAATAGCTAGACAATGTTATCCTCCAGCTGGGGAAGAGGGTTAAGAGTACAGGAAGAAAAAGCAGGAGAGTTTTGTTTTAGGTTTGTTTAAACCATACCCTGAAGGTTTGAAAAAGACTCGTCACTGGATGACTGTCCAATCTTTGTCAGCACCTAAAAATCTGCCAACAGGTTTTCATGTCGATACTAAAACTCTTCAAGCTTTTCAAGTTATAAATCAACTTCAGAAGAAAAAACATCTTCCATTACCCTTAGGCCTATGTGTACTTTCCTGTCCTGGGCCGGGACAATGGATTGGTAGTACGTACTCTGGATGTGGTTACTTCCCAACAATGATAACCTCAAAAAGCACGGATATAATTGTTTTCGATTGAGTCAGAATACGAGCTTGCAATGTAGTCAAACAGTGAGTATATAGATGGCCTTTAGTTATATATCTTACAAGTCTGTGTGTAATAAACAATAAACTTTGCTGTATAAGTGGATCGCGTGTTGGTGGGGTCCGTGTTGGCCGCGTGCCCGACGCATTCTATCGGAGTCGCTCAATGCACCGGGTGGCGGTGCTGATTGATGAACCTGAAATGGCTGTTTCCTGATTTGATTTACGTAGGTGTCGTAATGATGCGTCACAGCATCCAGTCATCCGCAGCGGCCTACCATGGACAAATACGATAACATTCTCGAATTCCTATCCAAAGAACCAACATGGTCAGCACAGAATGAAGCGGTAAATCTACTTCGAACATGCCTTATTAATTTGCTGATGACGATCATTACTAGGACCTTTTAGAACCTTTTACGTTTATAACTTCAAACCCAGGAAAAGAGATTCGAGGGAAACTCATAGAGGCTTTCAATGTATGGCTGAAGGTTCCTGAAGAAAAGCTCACTGTCATTGCGAAGATTGTGAACATGCTCCACGCGGCAAGTCTCATGTCCGTGACGCGCATATATGCGGGAATTACGCTGAAGAGGGCCTTTTAGGGTCGATGATATTGAAGATGACTCCCAGCTACGGAGAGGAAAGCCTGGTATGTATCTACCCGCGCTATAGCTCGTGTTTTAATCCATGCGAACCCAGTTGCACACAAGATATATGGCATTCCTCAGACAATCAATACCGCCAATTACGTTTATTTTCTCGCATATCAAGAGCTGTTTTCCCTTCGGCATAATACATCAACTAACAAGCAATCCGAGGACCTCGAGGCACTCGTAACGAGTTAGTATATGCATCCGATTTTATGACAATATCAACTTATACAAGTATGGTAGCTGAATTGTTATCGCTGCATCGTGGGCAGGGCCTAGAAATTCTGTGGCGCGACTCACTTCGATGTCCAAGTGAAGAGGAATATATCCAAATGGTCAACGATAGTAAGTTCCGTCGATATATGCGTCGAAAAATGTTCTTATATGTAACAGAAACGGGCGGCCTTCTTCGTATTGGTATTAAGCTTATGATGGCTTGTGCGACAAGTCATACCGAGATGTAAAATGAAAGCCGCACTGAATTTGAGATTCCATACTCACCTGAAATAATAGCAATTACGTTCCGTTGGTCAATCTTATTGGGGTCTATTTCCAAATTCGTGATGACCTGATGAATTTACAAAGCACCGAGGTTAGTTGAACTCGTCGTCAAATGCGCACAGATTCTAAAAGAGCTCCGCAGTACACGTCGAACAAAGGTTTTGCCGAGGACCTTACAGAGGGAAAATTCTCATTTCCTGTAGTGCATGGTATACATGCCGATAGATCTAATCGGCAGATAATGAGTAAGTCGTAACTTTTTCTATGATTTCGTTATCGACTGTTCTCCAGATGTTCTGCAAAAGCGACCTGCGACACCTACTCTTAAAGTTCATACGATATCATATCTTCGAGACCGTACAAAGTCGTTCGATTATACATTAACCGTTTTGGAGAAATTGGAAAAACAAGCACGTAATGAAATCCAACGTTTAGGGGGCAACAGACAATTGGAAGGACTTATGGACCTATTGCACGTCGACCTAGCTAAGTTTATATGACACAGTATTCGCTTGTGCTTTTTATCAATATATCACATATTATCCGCCAGATATCAATATCCTGTTCACATTTCAATGCTGCAGAAGTTCAGGCACAGTCTGTATGTACTGAGAGATTCGGCGACGATTATATAATCATCGTAAAGTATGGACCATCCGCGAGAGTCTGATATCCGCAATTTCAAATTCATTTACGGTCCAGTCACAACATATCACACTTTCATGAAATTCTTCTGTGATCTCCTCCTGCCTCAGGTGTGTGCCGCCATTCCAAGGGGTCCTTATATATATCTAACAATATAACCTATTAAACGTATATTCCTCCTAGTGATTAACTAGGTGCATAACCTACAGGCTGGCGTAAAGTGTACTTGTTGTTTGACAACTTTGATCAATGCATCAATTCGGAGTTCGAATTAATATGGGTAAGTTCTGGTAAAGTTTCTACTTTCCCTCTGCTTATTCCAAATTTGCAGTGTATATGACTGGTACTCAAGACATAAAACTAAGGTATCTCCAAGATGAAGGCAAACAAAAAAAAAAAGAGGAGGGAAGAAGAGATTGAAAATTCAACTGTCACACACCGGCAGTGTCATAGCAGTCACGCTTTGCCGTACTAGACAGCTTACTGGACAGTTGCTTGTCCGCCGTGATAGCAACCTCAACCTCAAGCCTTCAAGAACCCAGCATAATCAGCAGGAGCCTTGTTTATCTGGACTTCTTTTTACAAGCTTCAGCTTCGAAGAAAGACTTCTTAGCATAACCCGATGTCTGGTATCCTTTCAACCTCTCCGCCCTGCAGCAGTGGAGCATGGTTTAGCGCCGGTATGGGCTATAATTTAAGAGGGGAACAACCAGATAATTTACTTCCGTTTCGCATCCATTTTCCTCGATTATGCGAATAACTAAATCACCGAAAAAGACTTTGGCCAAGATGCCACGACAACGCGACTATGCAATAGCAATATGACGGCGACTCTTTGGACCTTAGGGTGACAGCCCCGGTGGTCAACCAGGGCAAAGCTCCGATTGGCGTGGGGTTGTCGAATCCTCAAATGTCTGAGTCGCGTCGCAAAATGTTAGACCTTGTAAATCGGTTACATTCCACAGGGTATTTATCATTCATTTCATCTACTTATTAGGAGCTGACTTACGTATTATCCCTCAATGTAGTGTACAAGTTGACGTGGATTTACCGCAAATTGCAGTCATAGGATCCCAGAGTGCTGGGAAATCTTCTTTGATTGAATCTATTTCAGGCATAACTTTGCCTCGTGCCACTGGAACCTGTACAAGGTATATTTTTTTCACTAATCACTGAAAAAGAGTGGTTAATTAAGACACACGTGTATTCAGATGTCCAACTGAGTGTCGACTCTCGTATTCGCCTGCCCCGTGGAAGTGTATTGTGTCTCTTCGTTTTACTACCGACGCCGATGGATCGACGCTTGGGCAAAGCGCGAAATGAGATGTTTGGGAAAGTTATCTATGATAAGAGTGAGTTGAAGAACGAATTCGACGTGCTCAACTTGCTATCCTTAACCCAAGCAAGCCTCCTGTTCAATTCCTAAATGATGAAGATGAAGGGCCCTGTGAAGAAGCCGAAGTTAGTTTCTCAAGCAATTGTGTATCGTTACAAATCAGTGGACCCGACGTTGCGGATTTATCCTTCTGTGACCTTCCTGGTCAGTTTATACTTCATTCTTAAATCATTTCAGCCAAAACGATTGATCCTTGGATTTGTCCTTAGGTTTGATTGCGAGTGTTGGTCGCGGTGGGAATACAAATGATATCAAGTTGGTCGAAAGTCTCGTCACTTCGTATATCAAGAAGCCTAGTTGTATCATTCTTTTGACAGTCGCCTGCGAAAGTAAGTAGATATATGCCATTCTTTTCTTTTTTACTAAAGATAAAGATAAATAGCCGATTTCGAGAATCAAGGTGCTCATCAAATTGCAAAGCCTACGACCCGAAGGAAAGCGAACCATTGGTAAGTTTCCTAACATGCAATAACATGTGTTCATATACTGATAGAATTTTGATAGGCGTCCTCACTAAGCCAGATCGTATACCCGTTGGTGAAGAAAATGGATGGTTACAATTCATCAAGAATGAGAAGGAGCCGTTGGAACATCGTTGGTTCTGTGTTAAGCAGCCTAGCTCGAACGATCTGAAACAGAATTGGACATGGGAAACTGCTCGCGAGAAGGAGAATGAGTTTTTTGCTGTGTCTTCGCCTTGGAATGAGTTGGAAGGAATGTATCAGAAGTATCTTCGTACTTCCAACCTTTTGGGAACATTAAGTAACGTGCTTTCGGATTTGATTTCTAAACGGTGCGCAAAATCTATGTCTAAATAGATTGATGCCTGTTACGAAACTCACAAACTCCCTATTTTTAGGTTGCCCGAGATTCAAGAAGAGCTTGAAAAGGCTATCACCAAGACTCGTGATATACTCGCTTCAATGCCTAAAGAACCTTCCAAACAACCTGTGAACGAAATCGCAACATTACTCCATGAGTTTGTTGCCAATCTCCATCAACACGTCGTAGGTGTTCCAAGCAAGAACGGACTTATACAATCTATTCGACCTGCCCAGGAACGCTTTCGACAGATGATACGTGGGACCGCTCCGCAGTTCAGGCCTTATGAGAGGAAATTTGCAGGGATGAGGCAGATGCCTCATGCAGAGTTTTTGGTCAACGAGGATGATGAATATGATGAAAGAGATGAACTTGAGTCGTCCCAAACGAACCCTGGAAACTTGAAGCGAAAGCAGCGCGCCACAGATATCATTTATGTTGATGAGGTCTTTGATACAGCTCAAAGGTGTGTGCTTTTGTCGTTGTATTACTGTTGGCTTGCTGACAATTTGAATTTCTTATCAGGTCTCGAACTCGCGAGTTACCCGGAAATTATCCATTCGTTGTTCAGCAAAGTTATATTAATAAATGCATCGCAGAGTGGAAGACTCCTGCGCATATCCTTTGTAGGAGTGTCTATAATACCCTGTCTGATCATGTCAAGGCTCTTGTGCAACACCATTTCGCAGAGTTTGGTCAGGGTATGCTAGAACATCGCGTCAGGTAACTAACTATGCTTTGCGTCATTCAAACGAAAAGCTAAATCTTCATTCTTCTTCATTTTACTAGGTTTATTCTTCAAGACCATCTGAAAGCTTGTTTTGCTCGAACCGAAGAAAAAATCGATTGGCTCATCGAACTCGAAGATAAACCATTCTCTTTAAACTCACATTACTTATCGGACTACAAATCCAAATTCCTCGTCTATTACCGTAGTGCTCGCCGAAAGAGTAACCATCCTGAGGTTGTCAATGCTATAACCAGCTATAGCCCAACTATATCAAGTCCAGCTTCACCTGGGCGTATTGCTAGTCAATCCTCGACTCCGTTGTCTGGTATTGCGAAGGTTTTGAGTGGACTTTCAGAAATTGGCCTTGCGGGAGTGGAACCCCAGGATTTGGCAAAGTTGTTGAAGACGGATAAGATGGAACCTGCTTTGGAGATTATGGCGGATGTTCGGCTTATTTCCAAGGTGTGTAAATATATGCGCCTTAAATCACTCCCCAGCTCCCCCACCCGTTGGTAATTTATTACGCGCTCATTCCATTTTCTAGTGGCATACAAACGCTTCGCTGATACCATACCAATGGCTATTGATCGAGAACTTATTTTTGGTACTGAAAGAAAACTTTTGCCTTTGTTGTGGAATGGATTGGGTTTAAATTCGTTGGATTCGCATAGGATTTGTAAGGAGTTTGCACAGGAGGCTCCAGCAACTGCTAACAGGAGAGAAGAGTTGGGTAAGAAATTGGATAGGTTGGAAGGGGCTATGCAACAGTTGATGCAAGTTGGCGGAATGTAAGGAATGTTTGGAGGTCTAAGAATTTGATGATTGTTGAGTTTCAGTTTGAATTTCTTGTATGATGATGCAGTACGAATTGTAGTAGGTTGTGGTTGGTCAAATCCAATCATGTCATTCTTTTCCAATAGTTCAGAAAGTTTAAGATCCTAGATTATGTTGCTAAGTTGTCAATTGTATGTTTTTTTTGCAGCAAAGAGCAAGGTTGGAGTCCTCTTTGATCATGATTACAATAAATTGAAATGATCCGAGATGGTAAACTTTGATAGATTGATCCTGTATTGGTGGCGGTGTAACTATCGCAATATGTATACTCTCCGAGTCGATGCTTGATGTACTCCGAGATCGTTCAATTCATCATCGATTTAATAACTCGTTAACATGTATATCTTTCACCTCTTTCCTTTGGCAATTCTCAAATTATTCTGGTTTATTCAACATAGCGGTTATTTACATAAATAAACTGGTGCCACTAAATTCTAATATACACACATAATTAACTTAATTACTTCATAAATTAGATGTAGGTCCAGTCAACTTGAATGAGACCTAGATCGAGGCTGGCAAGTTGCTGGAATGCTGCACGAGATAAGTCGATTCCACCAGCGCCGCATCCTAGGCATAAGTCGACATTAGTGACATCGACAGTCCTTCCTCCATCTAAATTTATAGAAAGTAAATGATCTTTTACTAGTAACGTAATGTGACCCGTGACTTACAGGAAATACGAATGCGACGTCCACATGCGCCACCAGCAGCATAGTCAGTGGGGTTAAGCGCAGCGACAAAATCATTGCTGTTATTATACCAGCCGCATGCGCCCAACTAAAATGTTGCGTCAATGACTTATTCATGTTTAAGAAATATAGGAGCATACCCCAGGATTGAAGTAGGTAGCTGAGAACGAAATGTAAGTAAGAGGCTATGTGATGACTACATTAATGTAATACTCACCGGGTCCGGAAACAGCAAGGGTACCACTGATAAAAGAAGCAGCAGAAGCAGCGGCAAAGATCATCTTAGAGAAATGCATGTTTAGAAAGAATAGCCGAAAGTAGTGAGCCCGAGTGTTTATGACTTATGAGGATGCTTTTGGAGAATTTACTGCGTGCTTTTAAACCATTTCTTTACCATGCTACTTTGCTATTCCAGTTTCACTCGACTCAAGAGCATGTGAACTATTTTCTCCGCAAGGGGTATAACCACAAGGTAAATACTCTTACCTCCTTCTCTAATTCATTATTTTTACTGTCCCGCACGTTCCTGGTCGCCGTTATATTCTATTTCATAACCAGTACTACCACAATTTCGTATTCAATCAATTACAAAGTATGGTAACTAGTTCTTGGCAGCGCCTCGACATCGTAGCCGATTGCTAAAAGAGTATAGTCGAGGAACAGGTGTTACAAGCGGTTCAGGGTATATTGCGGAAGTCCGAAGATAGTAACCGTCAATCGTTTACTTCGTATCGAAGAAGTAAAACACATAACATCCCCGCTAGGGCTAGCCATCCGATGAGGTATAGTATATTTATGACAATTTCCCGTGGACGAAACCCAGTCTCAAAAGTCCATACCCCGAGTAACTCAATTGCTCATTCGCATAGGTGATTATAACCTCATGGGCGCCTGTTTAACGCTGAATAGCCGAGAAACCATATGCTTGTTATTCAGAAATAGATAATGTGGTAGTTAATAATCCCCATACATAGTCTGCTTTCATACGTCACACCAGTCTGAAAGACCCATCGCATCAATTATCATTCCGAACTGCGCGAATATCTGATGGAGTCAGGGACTGGCCCAAAACTGGCCTCACGAAGAGTTGTATTGAATACGTAAATGATAGAGTCGTTGTCAAAGCCACTGTGTGGCTATCAATGCGCTTTAGTACCAACATAGTGCACCATACTCAGGGTTAAACAGTGTAAGCTTTCCAGACAGCTAACATTTTGACGAGTGTACAGTGAAACCATATGTCAACCGGTTAGGATTCAATTATTATGCATTATCGAGATTCGAAAACTTGTCCTACTGGGGCGTCCTTAAATACATATATTGATATTTCGCTCCTGTTTAAAATTTCATTGGGTAGTAAGAACGAAAACGTGATTGATCGAGTCAATACAAATTTTATAGCATCCAACACTAAGTTCCTACACTTTTGTGGGATCGGAAGCAATGAAGGTAACGGTGACTGGGAACTAATTGCCTTCTTTCGCCACAGGTCCACCGTCCTGTGGATTGTGATCCGAGTGCGAGTATGGTATGATCCGATTGTCAGACAATACAATTGTCTAATTGGCATGACGCATAAATATGATTATAACTTATCATAAAGCCTTCGTAAAGTAGTTGTAAGTTCCAGGTTTCTTTCAAGATGTTTGCTTATTTCATTCAGCGAAATAGTTGTTACCTTCAAATAAATTCAACTACCTATGTAAATAAACTATATAATAATGTGAGTACAGATGACTCAGTGAATATGATTGAGAGCGAGCGAGCTGTTATGGTGCGGGTGGTAAGTTTATTTTCACTGGCGCCACTTCTAGTGGGACACTTAAGTCCTGAACTTATGACTCAGGAGTGCTTGTCAACATCAGGCTTTTGCTCATCTTATGATGTAGTGACATGCGGGCGACATTCGCTAATTTTACAACGGGGGTGTAGCTACAAGGCATACAGACCCACATCCTTTTCCAACTCAGCGAGAACCCGACTGTATAGTCTAGCCTAGTTCCTGACAATATATTTATGGACCCTGAACTCTCGGAGTCTCATATACTAGCCGGAAGACTGGTAATTTGAGTGCATGATAAACCTACTATACTGGTCTCCGAGGAGTACCTCACACGCGCAACAATGAACCTTATATTTTAGCTGAGAAAAAAAAATACAAAAACATGTACAAGGGAGTTATGTATCCACCGGTGGATCATTGATGGTCTATCATTATACCAAAGGAACTTGGGTACTTTTTGATAGATGTTCACCAGCGACCAAAATACCAAAATATGAATATTCCCAAGGCGTTATTCAAATACTCAGGTTTTCGACAGAAATATGTATTGGTTAATAATACACCTATCAATACTATTTGTACTCTATCGCTGGGGCTGAAAGGTTGTCTGCGACAACTGTAATTGATAATGCGATCACAATTTCAAAGGACCCGTCGGTTGACGTTCGATACAGAAACTCAGAATGCTGAGGATTTATATACAAGTCACCACTATTTGCAGTGAATTTAAATCTGTAGTTGACACTTGTCGCGCCCACTGGTTAGAAAAGTGGCATGGAATATTGGAACATAGTATTTGACAGAACGGCTATGTCATATCCTCCTTCCAGAGCTCCTAACCTTCAAATACTACACATGAGTGATGGTAACGGCTGTATTTTGAATTTTCAATGTTATTATGTCCAATTGTTTAGGTTTAGTCGATAGTGGATCGTGACTCACGTGTTGAAGAGTGTAGTAGTGACCCCAATATACGTTCCTCAAGTGCGGAGTCTCCTACGTACAGTGTCAATTGAAGTCTAAAGATAGTCATATTTGTATTTGTTGTGCAGAGGCGTCTGATTTTTCTAATGAGATTATTGATGTGTGTTCGTTTTCGACCTTGGCGTACGTTCAACGTTTGTCTCTCACATGGACGCTACCGACGACTATGGTTTCCCAGTGAAGCGTTTCAAGGTAAATAAACATGCATACGTTTACTCCTGAATAAACTCACTAATCTTGGATTTAGCATCAATCATATACACAAAGTCTAAAGGAGGTTCATCTACCCTCGACATTTAACCAGGCCCAGTATGAACGAGAGATTACCGTACGTCTGCTGTAGATATACTGAAGCGTTATTTGATGTATATCTAGGACAATGAATCGCATTTTCACGAGGCCCTGGAGCATTGGCGACAGTTGAATTTATCCCCAGAATTCATTACATTTGCAAACCGCGCAAGTCCACTATGCATGTCTATGCCACTGCTGCTACATCATTGGAAGGACATAGTGGCCATGTGGGAAGAGGTCATGGATACTGCGGATGACGAGGGGTTGCGACCGTTACTCGAGTGCGTATTGAATAATTTGAGACTGAATTCTTTTTGATTTCTTTGCAGTCTTATGCAAAAAATGGCCCATGACCTCCGCACCACATTATCTCCAGTCTATCCCGCCATTCTTAAAAGGCTTCTCAAACTACTGCCTCGCTCAATTGAACCTGCCGCCCTCACAATGCTCCTCGAGACTCTATCATCTCTATTTCGATATCTTCTTGTCCCTTCAATCCACACAGATCTCATCACACATTCATGGAACGCTGTCCGATCTACTCTACCACAATGTTTAGCAGAAATTCAAAGAGCCGTGGCAGAAGTCTGGGGTTCTGTACTTCGTAGACTCAAAAGTTCATCTAGGGATCACGCTGTGAAGCTACTAGCTGAACATGCAGAAGGCCTAGAGGATGTATCTGCGTGGGCAATTGTTTATGCATCGAAAGTGAGTATTCATTGTGTTTAAAATGCCCGTTCTGATCAGCTATATCCAGTCTATTTCCCAAACATTACACACATCCACAGTATCCGTTTTCGCACCTCTCCTTACATATCATCTTTCTATGGACAATTCGGAACCGACATATACAGTCATTCGTCGTTCTCTGACCGCTTTAATACATCATGTCAAAAATGCAGACCAATTCACAGGGCTCGGAGATCTTATTCTACAAGAACTCGCCAAAGTAGTGAATGAGTACAATGTCGGGACGCTACAAGATACGGAACGACTTCGAAGACTGATAGAAGTTATGAGTATACCACTGTCAGTTCGCCAGGGCTCTCGCATGACTCGTATGTCTACATTTCCCCTCTATATCTTTGAGTCACTAACTCCTTTCTTCTGTCTTCCAGAGGATCACCACACATCATTGTATACTCTATTAAATTTCCTGCCACTCTCCTCTGAAACTCAGCCAGCTCTCCTAAAACTCACGTCTGCCCTTTTCGTTGCCTCGGATACCGCCTTGTGGTTAGGTCCTGGATTGAAGTTTTTACAAAAGATATGGAATGTACCGACCGATGCTACCGCTACCGGATTCGCAATCCAATTATATGCTATACTAGTGGAGTTGGGATGGGGAGGATGGAAACTTGTGGCTCAGCCCATCGTCATCAAATCCACCCGAAAACCTGATGTACTGTCCGTTGAGCCGAGATTGTTGTTGGAATTCTTTGCATTTTTGCATAAATCCAAGAAGCTCAACCCCGAAGATGTTGACCTTGTTTGGAAGGAAAATACCGAGAAATGGCTACTTGCAAGGCTACAACAGTGGTCAAAAGCTGATGGAGATGATGCGGTGAGTACTGATATCCCATATTGTCCCACATATTTACCTATTCCACGGACAGGCTGCAGAATTGGATAATATTCTGACGCTATCTGTCTTCATGAGCGACAAACTCACCTCTATGCTCATTGACATGGTCGATAAAGAGCTTCAAACGAATAATCACATTCATTCGACAGCTGGATCAGAACTCATGAGCTCGGCATGGGTTCTGGGTACATGTATGCGTGCTCTGCAAAAGAGAACACACGCGGAATTGGTTGCAAAAGTAGATATCAGCGCTTGGACACGTCGTGCGGTTTCTAACTGGGGCTCTTCCCCTGAAGTACTCTCGGGATTATTACCTTTGGCCCGTTCAAGGTATGTTCAAGTTTTATCACGTACATTGCAAAAGCCTCACAAGTGTGATGATATTTAGCCCAACGAGTAAATCTATTCCGTTTGACGATGTATACCCTCATCTTCAGGAGGCTATCTTATCGCACTCCCATTCATTACGGCTAAACGCCTTACGACTGTTGGGATGCAAAATGATATCAACTCCGGATGGCGTTGAAGAAGTTATCAGAAGATGTCTTCAAGGTGAAGAGGCGCCGTTAGATGTACAAGGTGTTCGGGAACGTGTGTTGCGCATTGGCAGGGTAAGTCAGGTGGTGGGGGATCCTAAAGCTGCAGAATTTTGCGTACGCTGGTTACTTGGTATGTTGTATGCATCCTAAATGATAATTTCCGTTGACTTAGATATCTTGAACTGCAGCACAATTGAAGGTGCATCTTAGACCACTATGGTCGCCGGCAGCCGCTGCACTATCCTCACTATCTCAAAGGTTCG
Organism: Coprinus comatus; assembly: GCA_034638255.1. Classification (NCBI taxonomy): domain Eukaryota; kingdom Fungi; phylum Basidiomycota; class Agaricomycetes; order Agaricales; family Agaricaceae; genus Coprinus; species Coprinus comatus. Next base: position 85,776 of record JAWPGT010000017.1, read on the forward strand.
GAGACGTTGTTTGGAATCTCATTTTTACAGAGATCAAGGCTCGTACCAATGACATTCGACCTACACGTCCTCGGGAACCCAAGTTGGACACCGATGAGGGGGATGGCGATAACATCAACGAAGAAGAGAGAACGTGGCGTGACCCTAGCGCTCACAAACTTCGGGTTTCTCTTAATCGATGGTTGGACTCGAACCACAAGATCAAGGAATTGTTCAAGGTACCCTATCATGTTTCTTCCTTGTACATCAACTTGCTGACGTTTCTCTAGGAGTCTCGCGGTAATGACCGCTTCGACGCTCAAACTTATGAGCAACAATTGCTCACAACATTGGGCGAATGTCATAGCCTGGCTGAAAAACATAACCGCGACCTCGTCACTTATTTTCTCTTGTTGAACCCAGAAGACGGGTCGCAGAAACTTCCAAAACAGAAGTTATCGGGCTGGTTGACTCTCTTTTCTAAATTCAGCAATCCGAAGGCGTTATATGCGACTGATATTCTGCGCTCTTTCTACATTGCTCATCTCTCACATCCTGATCGCACAACACAATCATTGGCATTATCGTGCCTACTGACATATAAGTCTCCTCACCTTGCCAACCATGAAGACAGGATCCGTCTACTATTGGATGATACCCGATGGCGTGATGAGTTGACGTTACTTGAGCTCGGGAATGTTGACGCTGGGGATCGGCATGAAATTGTCGATGTCATCATACGCTTACTGTTTGGTCTCATGTTGGAAAAAAGGGGAAGGTCGAGAGGGGCGGATAGACGATCGGCTGTGCTGTCAACTCTCACGGGATGTGCAGATGAGGAACTTGGGTTGCTGGTAGACCTGATGTTAAAACCATTGGGTTCACATAAGAACGATAGGAAAGATGGCCTTTTCGCTATTCGACCAATACCTTCAGGCCTGACCAACAAGCAGCTTGTTGGTTATTTGACGCTCTTGGGTGATGTGATGAAGAATCTCGGGTCCCGTTTGGTGTCATATTGGCCAGCAATCATCGGCTCAACCATTGATATTGCCAGCAATGCACAAGAGCGCCTGGATTCTCTTGGAAAAGGAGATGCGGATGACGTAGAGGATCAAGAAGGTGTCGAGGACATTGATGAAAAAGGTGAAGGGGATGTGTCAATGTCCGCTAGTAATGCCAACGTGGTGCGATCCATACGTCAACTTGGTTTGAAACGATTTGCGGACTTTTTCCGAAGTCCAGTTGCCTTCGACTTCACAACATACCTACCGGCTGCTTTCAACGCGTTTATTCTTCCCCGTCTGCCGAATTTGGACAAGGAGAATACTCAGGCTCCCTCCGCTCTCATGGACTTGTTCCATGTTTGGACTTTGAGGAGTGAATATATCATCTTCTTAGTTCAATATTCCTCCGAGTTGTTGCCCAAGGTCTATGATTGTCTTGTTGCAACAAATGTAAAGCCATCTGTGATCATGCATGTATTTGATATTGCGGAACGGATTCTAGGACACGCGTCTGGGGAGGATGAAATTCGGGATAAGGTTCTTAAGCCTCATGTTTCCCGACTACTCAACAATTTGGCAGTACTAGTGGAAAGGGTGAAGGATATTGCCGCAATCGCAACTCCCATTGTTCAACGACAGATTAGTATCCTTTCTGAAATCGCTCACTATTGCGAAGATGAATCCCAGGCAACCACACTCCTTAAGCTGTTCACACCATTGCTACGAAAACCTTCAAGGATGGTATCGGAGAAGGTTAAGGTCGACTTGCTCAAGATTTTGGCCAATCTGTTTGGATTGATACCCCAGCTCAAAGATACGAATAGCGCTGTATACCAGAAGACGTACGACCTACTTTCAGGGCTGTTCCAATCCCTTCGGTCACGCGCTTCACGTATGAGTCTTGTTGATGCTTTCAAGCAACTTGCGATACTTAGTGGAGTTGAACATCTGGCTTCACTGTTGGATGATTTGAACGCTTACTCGGTCAAGAGGATTGATGAACCCGACTTTGATCGACGTCTTAATGCGTTTGCTAAACTCAATGAAGAAATGTATTCGACTCTATCTGCAAGAGATTGGGTTCCTTTGCTCTACAATTCTTTATATTCTATTCAAGACAATGTAGAATTGGCTATCAGGAATAATGCTTCGTTCTCTATGAGGCATTTCATTGATATTGTCGCTGCGCAAACATCGAATGCACATGGAGAAGTATTCCAAAAACTTTTGTTCCCAGGATTGAAGAATGGATTACGGTCGAAGAATGAATTGGTTAGAACGGAGATTTTAGGGGTTGTGGCTTATGCTGTTGGTACATGTGAACATATTGTTATGTTGAAGGATATGCGTGTGTTGTTGGAGGGTGGAGATGAAGAGGCTAATTTCTTTAATAATATTCTTCATGTTCAACTTCATCGTCGTTCGAGAGCTCTTAGACGCCTTGGAGATCATTGTGATGAAGGGAGTTTGAGAAGTGGAACGTTGGCGGAGATTTTAATTCCTTTGGTTGGAAATTTCATTGCGGCTACAACGAGCATGGATCATCATTTGGTTAATGATGCTATTATTGCTACTGGTAGGATGGCGAAACACCTTAATTGGTTGGCGTATTATGCATTGGTGCAGAGGTATATTAAACTTTCGAAGGCGAAGGATGAATCGGAGAGGGTTTATGTTAGGACGTTGGTGGCTATTTTGGATAATTTCCATTTCCCTATGGATGAAGCGGTTACGGAGGAGGATAAAGATGATGAAGACGGAGATGACGACCAATCCGAAGATGAGGAGCCAAAGGAGAAGGAGAAGGAGAAACAAAAAGCGCCAGCGATGGTCCTTACCCCAGCACAAATTTCAAAAATTGCTGACGCTGTCAACCTTCGACTTCTTCCTAATCTCCTAAACTATTTGGAGAAACACGATGCTACGACTGATGACAATACGCGTATCCCTGTTTCCATCGGTATCGTCACGGTGGCCAAACATTTACCTGAACAGACTCGAGAACCACAAATCACGCGTTTGTTGACGATCTTGAGTCAAATTCTTCGAAGTAAATCCCAAGAGACGCGTGATCTTACCAAGGACGCTATTGTTCGCATTTCTGTCTGCCTCGGACCGCAATATCTTCCTATGGTGTTCAAAGAACTACGTGCTGCATTACTCAGAGGTCCTCAATTACATGTTTTAGCGTATGTTACACACGCTATCCTCGTACAAGTCACAGCACCAGAAAATGTGGAGACTCTTGGTGTGCTGGATGAATGTGTTAATGATGTCGCTCATGTTTCTGCTGAAGTCATTTTTGGAGAATCAGGAAAGGATGTTATGGCGGAAGACTTTAAAACGAAGATGAGGGAAGTTCGAGGGTCGTCATCGCGGGGGTTTGATTCATTCGCGATCATCGCGAAAGTGATCAGCCCTAACAAAATCAGCAGTCTACTTCAACCGCTTCGTGCCATTATGCAAGAGACCGAAGCAATTAAGATTATGTCATTGGTGGATGAAGTACTCAAGAGGACGGCATCAGGTTTAAATAGTAATAAGCATTTGGTGCAGACGGAGCTTATTACTTTATGCCATACGCTCATTAGCCAGAACGCGAAATTCCTGAAGCAAACTGCACCTCGGAAGAAGAGTACCCTAAAGAACGATAAGATTGTACAGATTAAGAGGGATGTCACGCCTGAAGTCGATCATTATGCGAATAATTCTTTCCGGTAATTTTTATTTATTTAATTCTATAGTTCTTGCAAACTCATTTTTGGTTGTGTAGCTTTGTTGCATTCGGTCTTGATCTGTTCAACACTGCCCTTCGACGTGGTCGTCTCGATTTCCACGATCCCGAAGTAATTAAACGTTTGGAGTCTATGGTGGTTGTTATTGGAAACACATTATATTCGACAAGTGCTCCTGTCATTATGTTTGGCCTTAAAACTGCGGCCGGCCTTGCAAAATGTCCACTCAAGAACTTACCCAAATCTGTACCTGTTTTAATCACCCAAATGATTGACATTATCCGAAGTGCTGGAAATACTGAATCCGAAATCGTGCAAGTAGCTTTCAAGTCTCTTGCTGCGATTTTACGTGATTTCCCTGGAGCGCAGGTCAAAGAGAAGGATCTGGTATTCCTGTTGGAACTTTTAGCTCCGGATTTAGAGGAACATGAACGTCAAACTGCCGTTTTCACGATGTTGAGAGCGATTGTTGCTCGCAAGTTCGTCGTTCCTGAAATCTACGATATTATGGATAAAGTGGCAGAAATTATGGTTACCAGTCAGTCTCCTCAAGTACAAGAGATGTGTCGAGGCGTCCTTTTGCAGTTCCTCCTCGATTATCCTCAAGGCAAAGGTCGTCTAAGGAATCAAATGGCATTCTTAGCAAAGAACTTGTCATATGTGCATGAGAGTGGCAGGAAGTCTGTTATGGAACTTCTTGGCGCTATCGTCAGCAAATTCCAGGATGCATTGATCCAGGAGTATGCTGATTTGCTCTTTGTTGCGTTGGTGATGGTTATTGTCAATGACGACTCTGCTCAATGTAGAGAGATGGCTGCGCAGTTGATTAAAGCGTTGTATCTTCGACTGGAAGAGGATCAGCGAAAGACTATATTTTCGCATTTGCATACATGGGCGACACAGGAATCTCAACCTTCACTCATCTGGGTTTCATCTCAAATCTACGGGTTCATTATCGATGCTGCGCAGAAGGATGTTGAATCATATATCGTCAAGATCATGGATGATCTCTCCCTTGCGCTGGCTAAGAGTGCATTGTTGTTGTCGGAGACGGTTGAAGATGAAAGTAAGGTGATGGATGTTGATTTGGAATGGAAGATACCTTACCATGCGCTCACTGTCCAATTCAAGGCTCTCCGCGTTTTCCCCGATTTCTGCACCAATGAGGATAGGATAACTTGGAGCTTGGTTACAGGTCATCTGCTATACCCTCATGCATGGGTAAGAACAGCTGGATGTCGTCTTGTTGGAGTGCTATATAGTACCTTACCCATCTCCCCACCTCCGATTGATGGACCTGAAGATCATCCGGGATCTTTCCTCGGTATGCAAGAAGTTGGAAGGAAACTTTGTCTACAGCTCAAGAGCGAGAATTTGGATGAGACATTGGGATTACAAGTTGTCAAGAACTTGTTCTTTGTTGGGAAATGTTTCTATGCTATGCGAAAATCCACGGATGCTCAAGATGTTGGATTGGCTGATGATTTGGTTGATGATGAAGCTGGAGATCAGAATGTTGATGAAATTGTGGACAAGGATAAACAACATAATCCCCTTCCTTGGTTATTCTCGAAATTATCTTATCAAGTTAAATCAGCGCATATAGCTAGGAGAAATAAAGGTGGTCATAAGAATGTAAGTCCTTACTCATCTCATTCAGTTGTCAATTGATGTGTATTTATACTTATTCTTTGTTTTTTTTTTTAGGCCAATTGGCATCAACAACCACTTGCCGCGCTTCGTTGGTTCGCTGCAATGACTTCGTATATGGAAGCTGAGACTGTAGAGAAATTCTTGGTTCATATTTTAACACCTGTATACCGTTTGACGGAAGATGATACAATACGTGATCCTCAAATGGGTACGCGTTCTTTTGTGATACTTTTGACATATAGAGGTACTAATTTTTTATTGCAGAGGAACTGAAAACGACGTCAATTGAACTCCAAGATCTCGTACAAACCAAAGTCGGTATTACTAAATTCTCAACTGTGTATCAGCAGATTCGACAACGGACAATGGATGTTCGAAGGGATCGTAAAGTTGCTAGGACAGTACAAGTGGCTGTTAATCCTGAAGCTGCGGCGAAACGTAAGCAACAGCGGAATGCAGTCAAGAAGGAGAGTAGGAAACGAAAGGACAGGGGCTTTGCGTGAGTCTACAATGATCTCTTTCTTTTTTGAAGTGGTTCTCGTACTGACTGTTGATAGTGAAGGCAGAGGACAGATCAAAAAGCGGAAGAGTGAATACTAAAAGAGTTCGCTCTACTGCACTAATAAATGGGAAGACTCTTTCATCATATTGTAATAGACATATTTCTGTAGCATAGTCACATCATACACAAACTGCAACATTACTATTAATGAAAGATTCTGGTATCATGATAAGTCCATCGGAGACGATCCCGTCCCTGTATCTTCGAGATCGGGTCGTGGTGGTGGAAAACATAATGCAGTTTCTTCTCCTGCAGCTTCGTCATCATCTTCATTCCAATCACTCGTCGTCTCCCATTCATTCTCAAACTCGATATCAATGGCAAGCTCCGTTTCACCACTGCTACCATCTGGTTCTGATAATGGCATGAAACATGCCAATGGAAGCGTTCGATAATCTGTAGTGGTATGGGTCATAGCTTGTACCCAACGCCTTTCACGTAATCGTTTGTGTCGTTCACGATCTTCTTCTATACGTTTGAATACTTCGTTTCTTGAGATTTGAGATTCTTCTTTTGTTGAGGATTTTTGGGCGGGTTCGATGTCGGTGGTTGTAGCAGCTGCTGTAGCTGTAGCTGCGGTACGTGAATTGAGTGAGGAAAGGATTTCTTCGATTTTTTGGGGATCTATAACGCGTTTTGTACGCCAGCTTTCTAAAATCTGAAATATGGCAAACATGCTCGTAAGCAAAGTATCCCATATTCAGTTAGGAATAGTATAGAGAATACCTGTTTGGTGCTAACAAGATTAGGTAGACCTTGTCTGCCTTCAGGTACAACACAATCCACAATTTTACCCAAATCCCTAATCAAATATTCGACATATAACCCATTCGAATTTGCTCTTGCCCTATTTAAATCACCTTCTCTTGTTGTTGAAGTTGAAGTTGAAGATGATGTGGGTATTGTTACGAGTAATGAATTAGCGTGTGATTTGAGTTGAAGACATAACTCGCATAGAGAATCGAGGAAGTATAGAATGTTGATACGGGAGTTTATTGAACCCTAATATATAATATATAATATCAATAAAAATGAATGGCGTTTTGTTAATATTTATAAGTTACCTTTTCACATTCTTCAATTATACAATCCCAGAGATCTTCACCACATTGAGGAAAATATTTTACAGAGAAAGAGACCATCTTTTGTATGGATTGTTGGGAGCTGCGCTAAGTTTGAAAGTAATTCAATTTTAGTGATTTTTGTGTTTGGGTTAATTAGGATTTGGTTTTTGCGTACGCTGACAGTCTCTTGAGAAGTGTTATGAATTGCATTCGTACTTCAAATGGATCCATGGTTGGTTGTAAGTCAGTATAAGTGGACGAAGTTGAAGTAATATCCAATAAGCAACTGGTATTGAGATCATTGTTTGGTTTAGGGGATTATGTCAAGCAGATCATTGTTTGTCTCAGAGGATAGTGCCAAACATTTTCGCTAGGCTTCCATATTGAATGCCGTGCTCCACGCTCTCGGACCAATGGACATTGAAAGGAAGCCATCGGAAATAATCTACTCTACAAAATTCATGTTGCATGGCTTTCATAAAACTAGAACCTCGGACAACGTGTTGAATATCAACTGGCGAATTATCTCACGAAGACGGAACGTTAGTCCTAGGTTTCTTGAGAATCTTCCATCACGCAATGTGGTTTACAACGTGGTACCTGTTCTTGCCTCTCGCCCAAGAACCAATGTCACGCTCCTGACTCATGAGATGCTTTATCTATATTGTAAATAATGGTTTACCAAGTTTCTTACTCTATCTACGGTTGCTCTTCCTTTCCTACATCATGAATAACCCAACTACAGCAAAGGCAATCTTGAAGGACACATCGCTGAAAGGACTGGCCTTAGATAAAGTCTATTATTTTAGCGGTGCCGATCTTCATTTCCAAGTAACAATATCTACCTTACAGGTATTATCGTCATTTGACATGAAAAAAAAAAAATAGGTTGGACATACATTATATCGAGTTCACAGTTATTTCTTTACACGCGAATCCATTGATTTTCGCGAACGAATGGCTGGGATTGACTGCGCCAAAGCGCACTCCGGAACTACAGAAGACAAAGCTATACCAGTAAAGAATACCACCACTACAGAATTTTCCAACTTTCTCTGGGTTTTCTATAATCCGTACGTATATCTATCCAGCCATTACCATTATCAACAAAGTATCTGACTGACCTGGACTACCAGAAATTACAATTATTCAGCACCTTTAGCTACCTGGAAAGATATTCTCAACCTTTCGGCTCCGACCAAATGGGACTTTCCAAAGATTCATGCACTCGCACTTAGGAAACTCAAAAAGATCAAGTTTCCTTTGGTTGACCGAATCGTTTTATACAAAGCATGTTCCGTCTCGATGGATACCCTTATTTCATTATTTGTGGAACTTTGTCTTCGTGAAGAATGCATTACTTCAGATGAAGGAATGAAACTTGGTATAGAGCTTATTGTTTTTATACATCAAGCTCGTGAACAACTTCTTCGAGGTTTGGATGGAAATGGGAATGATTATGGTATAAACAAGTCAACTTTGGATGGAATTCCGAAGGATAAGGTGGAAAGGTTGGTGACGACACTTTTGCAATTCAATGAAGGACATTCAGTAGATTTGGTGGGGCGGGGACAGGGAAAGGGCAAGGGGAAATTATATAGTCCTATCGTTGCGTCATTTAGTAATCAGACAACGACTTGTGACCCACCTCAAACTACTAATGTTGACGAAAATATGGTATGTGATTTATTTTGGTTTCCCTCTTATTTTTGGATAAAACTGAATCTGTCTCTATGGATTTTGTTTTTAGTTCGATTATATAGCGTCTCAACAGATTACTAGGACTCCTACCGGCAAACGTAAACAGGTACCTCAATCACAACCTCTGGCAGGAAATGACGAAACTACAAACAATCATAATCATATTCATCCCACCAATCTGAACGACGCCAGTATAAGATCCAGAACTCAGGGTGAGTGTTCTGCGTCTACTAGGTCAATCATTCTTTCCTCCTCTTTCTAATTTCAAAACAAACTAATTATTATTATTCCCTACTCCGTCTTGTAATTGGTTTACAATTTTAGCTGTAAGAAAGGCGGGGAAGAAGGCGTTCACAAATGTAGTCGACTCATTGAACCTCAAAGCGACGAGAAATGGTGTGGATGCATGAGTTTTGGAAGAGATAGTGGATATATTGTTGTTAGGAAGAGTGGTCTTAGTCTTATGGAGTATGACAGTTCTTTGTTGCCAGGGGCTTGGCCTTAGTTTTTTCGTTATGCTACTTTTTGACGTTTTGTCATGGTCATTATTTGTATGTATAGTTTGTTACATGCATACATAGCTCCAAGTTGTAACACATCGTCCGCATCACGCTCAATATAGCCACTGTCCTATAAAGAAAAGGGTTTCTAGAAACCCTTGGATAGTACAACTTGTACACGAGGCCTGCTCCAGTCTTCTCTAGTAACTATGACAATGATAATGCGGATCAGAAAGCGAAGCTTAATGAATTTCAGGTACTCCAGGCTACCAGTACCAGATTCAAAAAAATAATAATCTAACCCTTCCCTACGCTTCCGCTATGTGGAATCCACTAAGAAGGAAGCATAGAAGGGCACGGCAAACTCACTCTCACTTTCGATTTTCTATGAGGTCGACCACGCGCTAATGTATTTCCCCGTAGAAAGTCTCCGCAGTCAGTGTTCTGGCGGGTGTCAGTGTCCACTATTCAGACACCCTCGGACTTGGAAGGCTAAGAAGTTAACGGGGAGGAGTGTAAGTGGTATTTAGGACAAACCGTTGAATGGACTCTCAGTATCCCATCCATCCTCCCACTCGATGTCTAGCCATATTAAAGATAGTAATCTCCAAACTTTGAACGAATATTCAAAGTATTACTTTCGCGGTTCTGATTTAATCATCATCGTGAGTTCCTGTATCTTCCGCAAATGCTCAAGTTATCTGAATCCAGTAAATCAACAGGTTCAAAATTACGCATTTTGTGTTCCATCGATTTTCTTCACTCGAGAGTCTCGCGATTTTGAAGCACGTCTCGCTGCTAGGTCTGATGATAGTAATAAAAAAGGGCCGGAGAAATCTCGAGCTGTAGAGACTGGAAGTTCTTCCAACAAGCCATACACGATAGTCATACAGCCAGAAGAGAACGTGACTCCAGACGACTTTGCCAAGCTCTGTTGGATTTTTTTCAATCCGTGGGTATCTTTTGCTTTTCGTTTTATCTGGATTTTGTTACCATATAATCATCGATAGCTCACCCTCGTTTACAGGACATTTTCCATTTACGACGAAAGTTTGGATACTTGGAAAGTTATCCTCCGCCTTGCCAATCAATGGCATTTCGAAGAAGTCAAGAAACTTGCATTCAGGGAGCTTGAAGCTCCAGGAAAATTCGATATGACTCTCGTCGAGAAGATTGTCCTGTACCGTGAATACGACGCCGACATGTCCTACCTGGAACCTTTATATGCAGAGCTTCTCACTCGTCCAGAACCTCTCAGTTTAGAAGAAGGTATAGCGTTGGAACTTCGTACTACCTTGATGATTTCAGGTGCTCGCGAACGCCTTCGTGCTACCCTTGACCAACCATTATCAATTTCTTCTCCTCTTCCTCCTGCTTTGAAGGATACAGTTCTTCAAATGGTTAGATGCGTTTTCAGTGGGGCACCAGCACCTTCTCTCACCTCTGCTTCCACATCTATTACCAACCCTACTCCTTCATCTTCTACCACCTTTTTGGGCACGTTGGGTGGCTTGTCCTTGGGACGATCGAGTAGCAATGGCTCTGACGGAGGCACTGAGAAAGGAAGTGAGTATTGTTCACTATGTGCTTTTTTTAGTACAGCATTTGATCGTGGCTAACGTGATGTCTTAGTACCTGAAAATGACACGTTTGAGCAGAAATTGAGCAAGAAGGATAGGAGGAAACAGAAAGGTGTCGGACTTTTTGATTTTTAATTTACGATAGGGTTGTTTTATTTTTTGAGAACGTATACATTCTGCTAGACTGCTGGCACGACTCCGAGTTTTATGAATTTATCCTTCAAGTGCTCATGCGCTCATATGTATTCCCCTTAACTTCATTCAAGTGAGACACTGATACTAATATGAATGATATCTTCATACAAGCGACATAGGCAAATCGGAAGAATCGCAAAAGCACGAAATTCCAAGACATGAAACTACTGTACAACAAGACTACATTCATCATCTCGTTATTCATACCAAGACAGTAACCTTCGCATTAGTAGACTCAACCTCAACTCTACCCTTTCCCTTAATATCACCCCAGTAAACATCACCATTGACTCTTCCCATATTATAACTAAAATCACTGTGCCTCCTTCTACCATTTCCACTGGGATCATCTACGTTTTCCTTCACAATGACCGAAGCACCTATCCAACGTGAAGAGCCAGCGGTAATGTGACCTTGATATGTAGGATGAAGAGCAACCGATGCTCTAGCATTGGTAGTTCTAGCGTTCAAATGAAGTTCTGAATCAACTGGAGCTTCGCTAAAATTGAGATTGATTGGACCATTTGTTGTCTTTGTCGTCACAGAGAATAAGCCTGAGGCCATGTATGTGACTGGCGTGAAGTCATGTAAACGAATGTCAGATGTGATGTACCTGTGGGATAGAAACGAATTAAGTTTAATTAACGGATATAGTATGCGAAAGAAAAAGAAAAAACTTGACGTACCCATTGGTTGTTGTCAAAGATAGAACGGCTGCTCTGTTACTATCGTGATTGAAATCGATGGTCGTTTCAATTGCTTCGTTAGTGGTCGTCAACTCCAAACGATTGGTGGCCTTTATTTTCCCCGAAATGCGGCCATTGGTACTAGTCAATTGAGCGGTGTGAGTGTTCAACGACTTAGAATAGTTAAATGTAAGTATGAGAGTTTTTTCTCGTTTTTATAACATGACATACCTGTGCATGAATTCCTCCATTGGTACTTTGTAATTGAAGCTGATCGAATAAGATACTATCTTCAAGTTCATCGAAATAATAACCCCCATTGACAATTGCAGATTCAAAGCGATTGATCAAAGGATGGTTTTCTGGTAACTCAACAACGATGTCATAGAAAATACTACTTCGTTCCCTATGAGTGTTCTATAGAAATTGATCATAATCAGTTATCGTAGATTCAAAGACAAATCAGGAGATACGAACAAAAACACCAACACCATACTCTCTATCTCCACGTTTGATGGAGCACACAAGGGTATTTGCATCATAGCCATGTGTGGTGCGAAGATTAACGGTGAATGTGACATCGCCGACACTCCTTGGATTGGTTTTAATCAAGACAGTTCCTCCCAGAGAAGGTCCATCAACGAAAAGCAGAAGAGTATCAGAAGTAACCGGAGTGTCGAGAGTGACCTCGTTCTGGCGCCTGCCTTTCAATGGTTCTTGACAGGTGACGAGTTCGACATTGCGCGGGATTGGGTAGTTAGGATTGCGATGACCTGGGCCTGTAGACCACTGTGTATACTGTGATTTAGATTATCTGTATGTCAGCAGAAAAGCAGAGTGACATACGCCTGGGTCTGTAGTGTATCGTGGATTCATGTAGAAGTAGTACGTTCCAAATCCGAGGAGGACGAAGGTGAGGAAAAAAACTTTAAGTAGGAATGAACAAGCTTTTATGGAGCCGCGGTATGGAGGAACTTTAAGAACTACTGCAGTAGGTTGGACATGTATACATATGGCCGTATGTGGTCCATAACTTGGACCTGTGGGTCGACCCGGACTCTGATTGTGACGGTATGCATGTGGAAGCGGACTATAGGGAGGAGGGGGCGTGTTCAACAAGGGCTGTCGTTCACAAGAGCAAGTTGTTGGCCGTGGATACATGGCTCAAACAAAGCAGTGTTACGGAAACGTTGTTGATGGGCATTCTTTAAGTGGTCAGGATCACATGGCAAGACGACTGCGGAAAAGAATTCACAAAAATACGACATAGCTTGCGGGTTATCAGTACCACTATTAAACAGATATATTTTGCATTACTGGAAAGCGTTTACTAGCAACAATTCAGCATTTTTCCCCCCTATCGTTCGATGAAGGATGCATTTTTTATTTTACACCCACAAACTATTAATAGATAACAATGTGCACGGACCAGCCGCGCAGGAAGCGCAGCCTAGTCTGAGATCTGTGGTTCTGGGCAATGGGTATATAAGTTACAGTTGTCGAGGCCCAACGACTGTTCTGCTCTATATACTGACGAGACACGATTAGTACCTTCCAACCAGTTGTCCTTATAATACTCATAAGAAATTGCGTACTATGTCCAGTAAAACATGAATTTTGGAAATACAGTGCCATGGCCACTGTGCCACGTAAATAATAATTGGACATAGTGAAACGGTCAAACCCCTAGTCAACGTTTCAAGTTTCAACCCCATAACTTAGACTTAGTATTTCATGGTTCGAAACGTTGGACCACTGTTTCCAGGTTCTCCGTACAGTGTATTTTTTGTTACAGTGGCTCGCGGCCTCCTCGTGGTGGTGTCGATCCTCACTAGACCTCACTAGTTACGATCCGAGTCGCTTAAAGTTACCATGAAAGCAATACTGTGTGGTCTGGTTATCTTCGGCTGAACGTAGAATATAGGTAACATATAATCCAAGGTCCTGCCGTCTAATTTCCAGTGACATGTCAGCTGCTTATGGTTTTTACCGGGTATAAAGCGACTACAAAAAGAGGATCTATCGTACTAGATCGATGGTTAACCTCCTGTCTAGTAGCAATCTTGAATCGAATCCCACACACGTATACCTCCACGTCAAGGTGAGGACAAGTACCCGTTTCTTGGACACTGGTATTCAAAGTTAAGAAAGAGCCAAACCATGAACTTCTCGCTGATCGCCCTGTCTCTTTCGCTCCTGGCTGCGATGCCTTCGTCCTTAAATGCTGCCATCGGAATTGACATGCGCCGTAGTCCACAATACACCAATTGTAACATGGACTTATGCTCGCCTAACCCCTTGCCATGCCCTACACCCGGAGCATCACAGCAAATAACACCAGGTTGCTGGACTTGCTGTAGGCCTTAAATTTGCAGTGGTAGGGTGGTTATGGTCCGGGAATGGAACCGTAGGCGGTAGGCTTACCTGGGCAGTGGTTTATATATAGTAATCCACATTTTCCATAACGTGAAGTCGTGGTATTGCACCTGATATTCCAGTTTACCTGAGGATATCATACCGTGAGTCATTGTACTGCAAGGAGATATTTATCGTTATCTGCCCGTCTTTAAAATGGCTGTTACATCCCCATCTCTACAGCGCGTCCGTTAAAATAACTGCCACTCACGGTCGCCTTATAATAAGTTCTTCTAGTCTTTCAGGCACTCCAGCACTCCTAGACGTGATGGAAAATCATTAATACTTCATGCATCTTGAATTGAAAGATAGGTGGGTATGATGTACTTGTACTTGAAACTTGAGAAATTTTTATTAATTGAGAGGATCTATTTTTGTACCAACGGATAAAGCGTGGGAAAACTGTTTTTGGTCATTGCACGTAGTAAATGCACATTTCCTCTCACATCTGTGCCTGGCTATACTGACCAATTGTACAGCACCTCACAGAATACTAGCAATATCCTGGAGCAGCCTGCAACATTACTTCGACTCTCTTAAATATTATACATAAATTAGTGGGGATATATGTCAGAATATCTTTATTCCCACCGCCATCAGAGAACCCGAACAATCCGCCAATCAACGTTCAACGCGTTAAGTCCACAAGTTCAACTTCGCACCCCTGGAAGTTAACTCTGCACTTCACATTCTCCTCCTTCTCCACAAGATATATCGGCCTCCTTTCTATCGAGAAATAACTCATTGCCTCGTTGAAAGAAGCCCGAGACCTATTTCGCGGTCATTACATTTCTCTCACCCCTGTTGTAAGTGAATGGGCTTACCCAGGCACCAGAAGATCAAGCTCAAGAGTGTTCTAAATCTGACCTTCTCCCTTTCTAGGAGGCATCTATCCCACTATTATAACGAACTGATTGTTACTACTGTCGGTTTCTATATTGTCACAACTTCATCATGGCCCCAAGCGGAACTGGCAACGATAAGACTCCAAATCTCACCCCCCATCCTGACTACTATATCCCAGGAGCAGACCTATATTTTCTAGTACGTGTTTTATTCGTGATTCTTCCACGTACATGTTCGCTAATGAGGTTTTCTGTTTACCATAGGTTGAACAAACGACTTTCAGAGTTCATTCTTACTTTTTTCTTCGAGAGTCAAAGTACTGGAAAGATGAACTGGCAACTCCAGTATCTCCTGGTGATGTTCATTTAAAAAAAGGAGCATCAGATGCGAACGCAATAGTTTTGAAGGAGAAGGTATCTGATTTTGAGAAATTTGTGTGGGTTTTCTATAACACGTGAGTAGTACTTTTTCCCCTTCCTAGACATTCAATTCCCTCTACTAAAAATTCAATTTTTATCTATAGAAAATATGGCATCTATGATTTCACAGAGGAAGAATGGTTGATAATTCTTCGTTTCGCCGATATGTGGCAATTTTCTCAAGTCAAAGAACTCGCAATCAGACATCTTCAAAAAATCGATATGGATACCATAAAGCGTATTAAATCCTATCAAGATAATAATGTAGCAGCGAAATATCTATTCCCTTATTACGTCCAACTCGCTTCGAGAGAAGAACTCCTTGGACTTGATGAATCTAGAGCACTTGGTCTTGAAACTTTGGTTCTCATTCATCATGCACGCGAACGTTTACGCGCTCGACCTTCACCAAATGATTCTGACCCTAATCGTGTCATAAGTCCTATTCGGGAAGAATTGGATGGTGCTGCGGTATTTGATATCGTTGCTTCGACGTTCAACCTCTCTTTGAAGGATGTGGATGTTACCGATGGTGAGTTATTTCATTTATTGATGTCATTTTCTTGATGATTGTTGAATCCTTTTACTATGTTTTAGACATTGCAAATGGAGAACCTGGCAATGGTCCTGTCCCATCTAAGAAACATAAAAAGGGCAAGAAGGGTACGTGAACTCTAGGACTTTTGTGCCAAGTTTAGCACCGGTTGACAAGTTGGTGTTTTGTCCTTGATGTTCATGTCTACTCGTGTATGTACTCTTGTATATCTTTGATGATGATTATAAGGAGCAGTGATCTATTGATCTATTTTGATTATCATTCACATCGCTACAATGGTACAAAGAAAACTTAGCACAGCCAACAGGTCGCTGCGCTGAGGAGCTTCGAGTTTCCGAATATACACTAAGATCTCGGTTTGCGTCAGTTTAACTTTGAACTTGCCGCGTAAACTTTATAACAATCCGAACATGTGGTTTATGCGCAGTAGGGAGCCTGAACGGAACTCAAATCATTGGAAGCTTCAGGAAGACTATGGTAGGCATCAATGTGTGGCGAGTAAGAAGTCATTGAACACTGATTTGAGGTACCTTCGTTGCTATATTGGAATCAAGGGTACGAATCTGGGGATACTAACTATAGCGCAAGCGGTATAATTGACATTACCATGTATATGTTTAAGTTTCTTTTATCCCCACGAAATTGAACACGAGGTCTTTTCGAAGTCTACTTTAACACTCTGCATGTGCACATGCGCTGTTAGTGTGGGATGTAATTACGAATACCCTAGAAGGTCTGAGCGTGGATTGGGATGCGTGAAAAAATTGAAGTGTACCTATTAAAAGGCAATTCTTCTACTACGGTATGATAATCGTTTCCCTCTGCTGTCACTATCTGAATATCATCAACTTCATCTTGTAAGCCATGGGAGACCCCAACAAACCTTCATCGCCTGTATACACCCGACACACTCAATACCACATCCATGGTGGAGACTTGCACTTAATCGTAAGCAATCGTTCTCTTTCATCACAACTCAATACTCAGTACTTAACAATCAACTTATCGTACTAGGTTGGAACTTTTCGCTTCTGTGTACACTCTCATTTTCTTTTCCGAGAGTCAGCATTCTGGAAGTCTCAACTGAAGCAATTCATGAAAAGCGAAAAGGCTCCCGGTCATGAAGAAGCAAAGCCCATCACTTTGGCAGATGACATATCCCCTCAAGACTTTGTCAATCTTCTCTGGGTATTCTATAACGAGTGAGTACGCATTCGTATTCTTGAGTTGAAAATACGATTTCGTTGATACAAGGGCCATACTATATGTAGACACTATGGAATATACGAAGCCGATCTCAAGAAATGGCTCTCCATTCTTAGTCTAGCAAGCAAATGGCAGTTTAATCAAGTCCAACGTTTTGCAATTGACCATTTGAAAACTTTCGATATGGATTTAATAGCCAGAATCAAGTTCTATACGGATCACCATGTCCCACAGGGTTATATTGCTCCCTATTACGAGCAATTGGCCCGTCGCCCTCAACTCCTTACTTCCAAAGAGTTTCACATGCTGTCTACCGATATGATGTACCATATCGTTAGAGCACGTGAAATTCTTCGAGCTCCACCACCTCAAGAGGATGAAGAACCATTGAGTCCTATTCGTGATGATGTGAACATCCAGAAGACAATTTCCACTGTGTTTAACATCCCATCTACCTAACTAACAGACAATCAAGTGCACTGGTGAATCTGAACGGGTAATGTGTTTAATCTTCATGAATCTTTGAATATGCGTTTATATTAACGTTCCTAGATGACAGCAAGGATCACTAGTCGCAGTGGGTTAATAAAGTGGATGGATGGTACTGAGAGATCGATAAATCAGAACAGGCTGTAGTTTTTGTAACATTTACATTTCTTGTATTTCATGTTTCCTGTTTTGAACGCCTTCCATCCGCAGTAATGCCGCCAGCAAGACACAAGGACTGACGTCGTAGCCTATGTTTCAGAGTATGTCACGGACCAATCTACGTTGCTGGTGGTTGACATGGTCTTTATAAAACCACCAATCGCCCCATTCATGCTCCTTACCGAGGAGTAAGTGAATGTGCCCGGGGTAAAGATTGAAAGCGAAAAGTTGCGGATCTGAGACGGCAAGGCGGGATACCAATGGTGGTTATGTTAAAATGTGCAGATAGGCATCATGTAGATTCACCATGTTGGATATATGCTATACAGGCTCCTTAACATGAAGCTTTGACGACCAAGTAGTACTAGCACTTACGCCGATATCACGTTTACGCCAGCCTGAGTATATTATGTCGAAGTGATTAGATCCCGGAGATGTGTAGTATGAAGTCTCTGATAAAAGCATGCAGAAGAAGTGTGCTTTGCAGTAGATGCGATGTCTTGTGAGTAAGTCTCACGTGGCTTACAATTGAGACTCCTCACTATCTGCTCTCGGTGCAATCATCTCTTCATTGCACCCTCTTTATTTACCCACCCACCTCCCTCGGAACGACATAGGTGCGACTCCAGAACAGTCGGTGAGCCATCGTCGTTCTTCAGTCGCATCGCCAGGCCTGCCCACGTCGTGTTCCATACTCAATTTCCATCTCGAGCATACCACTTCGATGGACACGACCTGGTCTTTCCTCTCCCACCACTCTCTATTGTCAATCCTTAGATAAACCATCTATAATATGTATATTGACACCTGATATCCACACGCCCATTCACTACCTGAGCCGATGAACAAATATGTACTCGTGTATATCTCTGAGTATGATTATAAAGAACAGTGATCTATTTTGATTCTTTTCATCGCTGCAATTGTACAAATAAAACTCGGCAGAACCAGGTCGGTATGGTATTTCTAGCTGAGACGCTTCCAGTTTCCGAATACAAGAGCTTTTATACTGCGGAAATGTAACAACCTGGCCACGGGAGGAGCCGTACTCCATTGGTAAACTTGTTAACAATTTGTTGGTTGCTGGTTTCTGAGAACTTATTTGGAAGTCACGAAGGGGTTTCTGCGGCTTCCAAATAGGTTTATCCCATATATACTTTATCATATTAAGTAAAGGCAGCTTACAAAATTTATAACAATCCGAACACGTGGTATACGCGCAGTAGGGAATCTGAACGGAACTCAAATCATTGGAAGCTTCAGGAAGACTATGGTAGGCATCAATGTGTGGCGAGTAAGAAGTCATTGAACACTGATTTGAGGTACCTTCGTTGCTGTATTGGAATCAAGGGTACGAATCTAGGGATGCTAACTATAGCGCAAGCGGTGTAATTGACATTACCGTGTATATGTTTAAGTTTGTGCTTCATCATATTGGACTCTATTCTCGCCACACATCTTTTATCCCCGCGAAATTGAACACGAGGTCTTTTCGAAGTCTACTCCCACTCGGCGTGTGCATACACGCTGTTGGTGTGGGACGCAATTACGAATACTCTAGAAGGTCTGAGCGCGGAGTGGAATGCGTGAACAAGTTGAACGAAGTGTACTTATTAAAAGGCGACTCTTCTATTACGGTGTGATAATCGTTTCCCTCTGCTGTCACTATCTGAATATCATCAACTTTATCTTGTAAGCCATGGGAGATGTCGGCAAACCTCCATCGCTTATATACACCCGTCAATACAACATCCATGGCGGAGACTTGCACTTAATCGTAAGCAATCATTCTCTTTCATCACAACTCAATACTCAGTACTTAACAATCAACTTATCGTACTAGGTTGGAACTTTTCGCTTCTGTGTACACTCTCATTTTCTTTTCCGAGAGTCAGCATTCTGGAAGTCTCAACTGAAGCAATTCATGAAAAGCGAAAAGGCTCCCGGTCATGATGAAGCAAAGCCTATCACTTTGGCAGATGACATATCCCCTCAAGACTTTGTCAATCTTCTCTGGGTATTCTATAACGAGTGAGTACGCATTCGCACTCTTTAGTTGAAAGTACAAATTTTTGACACAAGAACAATATATGTAGACGTTATGGAATATACGAAGCCGATCTCGAGAAATGGCTCTCCATTCTTAGTCTAGCAAGCAAATGGCAATTTAATCAAGTCCAACGTTTTGCAATTGACCATTTGAAACATGTCGATATGGATTTAATAGCCAGAATCGAGTTCTATACGGATCACCATGTCCCACAGGCTTATATTGCCCCCTATTACGAGCAATTGGCCCGTCGTCTCAAACTCCTTACTCCTCAAGAATTCCGCATGCTATCTCCTGATACGAAATATCGTATGGTTAGAGTATGTGGAATTCTTCATCAACAATCTCACATACACTTTCGCGTGATTTGGGGCTTTGGTGTTTGTGTTTTTTGGGTCTTTGCAGTCCTTCTCCACACCTTTTGGGGTCTTGGTTAAAGACCTTTGGCTTAAAAAGCCATAGGTGTGTTGGTAAAGTCCCCGATGTTTTTTGAAAAGGTTTTCCGCATTTTAAATTTCCCCTAAAGCACTTGTCCAAGTTGGTACTAGGTCCCTGATGTTCGAGCTCCTCCTCAAGAGCATGAAGTACCATTGGTCCTATCCGCGATGGGCTCGATGATACAACATCTGTTGAAATTATCGTTTACTTTCCTTCTACATCATATATGAACTTTTCTTCTTTTCTCGTATCCATTTATTTCCCTTTCTTTACTTGCGATTACCTTTATTCTTATCTCTCTTATTTTAGCATTTGCTGCGGCAATATTCCAAAAGACAATTTCCTTTTCATTTATTATTTAATATCGTCCTGTCGTCTCTCAACTAACAGTCAAGTTCACCCTTGAATCTGAATGGGTAATGTGCGTTAAATATTTTAATGTGTTTTAAATCGAAGGTTGCAGCAAGTTCTTCAATTGGATTGATTTGAAAATTTGAAAGATCGACAAATCAGAACACCTTTGTATTTTTTGTGTAACATTTCTTGTATTTCGCGTTTACTGTTTGAACGCCCATCTGCCTCAATTGTCACTAAGAGTAATGTCGTCAGCAGGATACAGGGACACTATAAAAATGATTTTTGAGGACTGACGTCGTAGTCTATGCTTCAGAGCATGTCACGGTCAACTTTGTTGCTCGTGGTTGACGTGGTGATTGAGACTTAATAGTGTGGCTGAATGTCACTAGATCCCGGAGATGCTATCGTATGAAGTCGCCGATAAAAGCATGAAGAAGTTGGTCCATCAGTGACTTTGTATACATGCCTGCCAGTGTGGTGCATTCTGCTGCGTAACATAAAACAATCTTACAAATCGGGGGGCAAGTGTTACTCCATTGGCTATCATTGCTCGCCAGTGCGTTCTCGTAAGTAGTAATCTGACATGTTAACAATTGAAGCATTCTAGGTTAGCCTTCTACCATTGAAATATTGATGTGTTGCCTGTTGTACTAGTCTTACCCACGCCAATGCTACGGCTCAGAACACGAGGGCACCCTAAACGTTAAAGTTATACTCTGGTCTACGCTTTCGCACCAGGATTAGATAGATCAAGGATGGTGAGTGCTCAATGAGTATAAATCCGATCATCTGCTACTAAGAAGCCGTTCTAATATAAAAGGCGGCCAGAGAATAAGATAAAACGCAGTGTCTCGTCCTCCACTCTCACGAATAGCTCTCGCATTCTGAGTCTCAACATTCCTACTGTGCCTTAGCTCAGGCAATGCCAAACCTATCGAAACATCCAAAATACTATATTGATGGTGGGGATCTTCACGTTTTAGTGGGTCATCTTAGTCTGTCAGCGTGCACTATTGCTGATCTCATCGCTGTCATAGGTAGAAACAATCCACTTTTGTGTCCATTCGTACTTTTTTCTTCGCGAATCGCAGCATTGGGAGAAACTCTTGACACCGCCAAATAATGGCCGGCGGCCAGGAACTCATGAGTCAACAGCGATAGTCCTGAAAGATACTACCCCTGATGATTTTGCGAATATCTTATGGATCTTCTATAGGGAGTACGTCCTATGTTTTACCCAGTCTCTGTTCACTTTAATACATCTACTAATTGGTTGACATGAAAATAGACAACTCCACAAATTTGATGCCCCTAGTGAGAAATGGCAATCCATTCTTCGTTTGTCAATTATGTGGGGCATGGAAAACGTTAGGAAAATGGCTATGGATTGTTTGAACCGCATTGAGATGAAACCTATTGCTAGGATCAAGTTGTATAACGAACTCGGCGTCCCTCGTCACCTGTTGGCACCCTACTACGAGCAATTAGCTACTCGCTCTGAACTTCTCACACCTGAGGAGTTTCGCATGCTGGATACTGGGACAACACATCTCATTGTTACAGCACGCGAAGTACTTCGGGCGCCACCTGGAGATGGGAAAAAAAAGCTTTTGAGTCCTACACGTGAAGGAATTACTCGAGCTGAAATTGAGAAGACGATTAACTCTGTCTTTGGGATCAAACCTGAGGTCTGATGAACGTCAGAGGTTGGAGTTGAGAACTTGAGATGATTGAGGTAAGTCATTTTAATTTATATAGTATTAGAATTAATCTCATTCTGAGTGGGATGCTTTCATAGGTATTTGTATGGAATGTCAATTTTGGAATTCGAGGGGCTTGCTATGTACTTGTAACGAATGTTCAATTACTCCTGTTTTTTTTGTGTGGCACATTATATGATCGATGACTTGACGAGGAAAGAACTTCACTCAATCTTTTGATTTCTGAGTGGTTTCTGAGTCAAAACTTACGAATATCATTCTCCGCTCCGCACAATTAACGAGTAAGAGTTGGATTACTCCCAGGGTCTTGAACACACAGGGCTGTGTGATCTCGCTCACCCTTGATAAAAACAGACAGCTCTGAGTGGTTCTGATCGATGATTGCGGGGCATTCATGATGCATAAAAAATGTGATTTAATCATTCAAATTTCAAAGGATGGTGAACATGATCATGTAGATATGATACCATTCATGTCCTCATATCCGTCCTTAGCCTGCCTGCGTTAGTTCGTATAGAGAATATAGTACAAAGCGGGAGCGGAAATTATTCTCTTTGCCGAATCACCGCTTGGTTCTACTGCGTAGAAGTCCGTTAGTATAAGCTTTCATCAAACACATGGCCGCATTACAGGAGTCAAGATCACCACGACCAAACCTTCCACAGATAGTCTATTTTAAAGTCCAATGTGTGCGCTCCGTCTTTTAGCTAGAAGGAGAATCCGAAAGAGAAGTTTATGGAACATCTCCCTACTTGTTGCTCAAAAATAACAAGTCCCCCGTAAATCCCACATGTAAATACATCATGGTGTTTATCACAATCATGCTCTCACGGTATTCTTTACACCATCTCGCCGATTCTAGCAATGGCATGTTCTAGGTGTGCCATTGCAAGAGGTTAATGATGTATACGTAGCCGTAATGTTCCTTGGTATTAACATTATTGATATTGGATTTTTGGTCAACGCCGCTGGAATTAGAATTTTCGTTTGGACGTTTCTAGATTTTACCCCATGCCCATGCCCACTCATTTAACACGAGTCGGCCCTGCAGGCATCCCCGTTTAACATGAGGCGAAGAATCCAGATTCGTTCATTGTATGTCACTGGAAGATGCTAGTAGATGATCGGTTGCATGGTCGGTAACTGATGATAAAAGGGAAAATGATGATGATCAACCACTTTAGCCTTTTTCTTTCTTCCCTCCTCTAATATACACCTTCTATAACGCATCATGTCCTCTCTACCCACCCCTACAGACAGCTTGTCGACACACGATAAATACAACATTTCAGGAGGCGATCTCTACATTTTGGTACATCCTTGAATGTTTTTACCCCTTTGATTCGCCATTCAATGTCGCGGTTCTGCGTAGATCGGAACAGTACGATTTTGTGTCCATTCATATTTCCTCCTGAGAGAATCAAATTACTGGAAAGATCGTATGGCGGGGCCAGTCTCTCCTGGTGTTCGTTCATATGCCCCAGGACGATCAGAATCAACTGCAATAGTGTTATCAGATGTCACTGTTGAAGAGTTTGAGAGCTTTTTGTGGGTTTTTTACAACGAGTGAGTTGTGGAAGTCTTTGTTTAACATTTGGCATGATTCAAGTTGAAAACGTGTGGTTTTTTAGATCCTATTCCATTTATACTACTACCCTTGACAATTGGAAAGCAATACTTCGCTTATCCACCCTCTGGGGCTTCCATGAAGTTAGGAGGGTTGCCCTCGACCACTTGCAACTCGTCACAATGGGGGATGCCATCCGAATTCGATTGTACATCGATCATAATGTTCCCCAGCAATACCTCCACCCCTACTACACAAAACTTGCATTGCGAGAAAATATGTTAACCGTGGAGGAATTTCGCTTGCTGGATCCAGAATCCATTCGGCTTGTGGTTACAGCACGTGAGATGCTTCGCGCACCTCCTGCTCAGGCTGGAAATGAAATGATCAGTCCCTTGCGTGAAGGCATTACCCAAGGAGAGATAGATCGTGTGTTCACCGCTGTATTCACTCCTATCGAAAATCCCAATCCATCAGGTAACTTGGTAACGGCTTTCAAATTGACTTGAAAATTCATCTCTTTCTGATACTTATTGATTATTTCAAGGGTTTGGCTTCAGTGGGGTAGGAAACCCCAGAAACATACCCCAAAATGAATTATCGCGAGGAGGAAGAGGAAGAGGAAGACCTCGACAGTCATGAGTGGGTTTCTGTGGATGGATTAAGCGATTGGGGCGATGTAGGATATACCACCGATTCCGAAGATCCAGACGTAACTGTACATGAGTCTTTCTCTACATTGATTTCTTAGGTAGATTATGTGTTCGTTTTTGCTTCTTGTTTGTTGTACTCTTTCTTGTATGTTGTGATCTAAATGTATGTACATCTATAATGTGGCATTAATACCAATCAGTAACTTGGTGAAAACTGTGCATTTTTAAAGCGTGAATACAGATTGAGGTAGATTAAGATG
This sequence comes from Coprinus comatus, assembly GCA_034638255.1. NCBI lineage: Eukaryota > Fungi > Basidiomycota > Agaricomycetes > Agaricales > Agaricaceae > Coprinus > Coprinus comatus. The sequence goes on from JAWPGT010000017.1 coordinate 110,574, forward strand.
TTATGACGTATTCTACGAGATATGAAACTGCGCGCGGTACATGAGGTGATGATGGGCCCGAGGGCTTTCTCTTTCTTCCTGAATCTGGGGATGAATCTATGAGTTGAAGTAAATAACCGCAGCATTGGAATACAAACTATGCATAGGTCTGCCTCGTTGGTTCACGCAGTCAGATTACTTCTTGAACTTGGGAGATACTAGGAGGTACTGGAAGCTGGAAGTATGTATACGTCAAATTCCAAATGATTTCATGATCAAATTCGTCAAACACAATTAATAATATTCGCATAGGGGCTAATGAATTATGGATTGCGTTTCGAGTACCATTATAACGTTTGATCAAGTAGATACCATACAGTGCTTACTGTAACTCAGAGCTATAGCTACATATACTTACACCTTCATACACCCTGGAGCTAAGTATTTCCAAAGGTTGGTCATGTCGCGTTGAAGGCGGTGATTAGGCGGTTCCGGGTCCCGTCACTAGGTCACTCCCGTGACGGAGTTCCAAAGAACGCTCTGCTGGCTCTTGACTTACTCCTAAACTCTAACCATTGTGTCCTCACTTGGTACCAATGACTACCACGCAGACAATGGGCTGAACCTACAAATCCATGGTGATTCGTGAAACAATGACCGATGACTCGTTACTCGTTCGTTACGTTTATCTCAGGTGAACAATGATCAGCAACCCTGACTGTGCTGCCTCATGTCGATCGGAACAATGGGAAAAAGAGGAATAATCGTTGAAAGTGACCATTGCAACGTGTTGGCTCATACACGTGTTCCAATACAATCTTTTGCCTCAAATACCGAGGGCCTTCCAAAAATTACCTTCACAACACCCCCCACTTCGATACCCATTTCCCGTCCTCTTTTTCTTAGTTTCATTTTTTTTCTTTTACAATGTCTCATACCAAAAGTACCTCCGGCTCTGGGCTGACTTCACTCAAACGGTACGAAGAATACTACCTTACCGGTGGTGATCTTTATTTTATGGTGAATTTTTTGCTACTATGTGATACTATGTTACCAGTTTAAACTAACCTTATGTTATGTAGGTTGAACACCATATATTCCGCGTTCATCGTTATTTCTTCGAACGGGAAAGTTCTTACTTTCGGTCAAAATTAACAATTCCGCCTGGGCCCGGATCAGTTCGTCCGGGTTCGAGTGAATCGAACGCTATCATTCTCGAGGATGTTTTCGTCCACGACTTTGCCCGTTTCCTTTGGGTCTTTTACAATCCGTATGTTTTTTGATCTCTTCATTAATATTCATAATTGTTCTTATATTTAATCAGCAAATACTCTCTGTATTTCGCGAGCGTAAACGACTGGTCCACCATCCTTTCACTTGCTTATCGATGGGCATTCCCCGAAGTTAAGGCTTTGGCTATCCGAGAATTAGAAAAACTTGACATGCTAGACATCGACCGTGTCGTTATCTATCATACCAATGATGTTGATCGTAATCTTCTCATTTCTCGCTATGCTGCGCTCTGTGAGCGTGAAGAACCCCTCACTCTTCCTGAAGGTCAACGTCTTGGCCTGGAAACAACTTTGATGCTCGCGAGAGCTCGTGAGTTCGCTCGTGCTCCTCCATCAACACCTCGTTCTCCAACGATATCGAATGTACATGGTTCGGAATTGTTTGCTATGGTTAGAGAGTTGTTCGGCATTCCAGAACCAGAGATTTCGGAAGAGGATGTCCCCGAACCATCAGGTGGACCGGTGAAACCGCTTTTCTAAAATAATTGTACAGACGTTTGCTGACTTTCTTTATTTTCTTTCCATATAGGTTCCTCCCCTATCGTTACCCGCCCCCTCGCTAACGGCCATGTCACTATTAATGGCACAACAAATGGCGGCACCACCACGAACGGAGACGCCCAAACCACAAATGGAGACACCCAAACCAAAGTCAACGCCTCTACCCCCGGCCCCTCCACCACCACCTCAGGTGCTGGAACGACCTCTAACTTCAATACCACCACCGGTGGCAAAAAAGGAGACCCCCCCGCCACCACCGCCAAAGCCAACGGAGAAGCCAACGCCAATACCACTGGTGCAAACACAATTCCCTTCACAACAGGAGGCACAGACACCGGAGCCACCCACAACACAGGCACAGGTACCGGAACAGCCTCTGGCCAAGGTCAAGCAGCAACTGCAACTGCAAACGGAAGCGGCCGACCTCAGTCGCCCTCAGTCTCCCGCCCCGGAAACACCGGTAACGGAAACACCGGGAACGGCAAAATCGAAGAAGAAGTCCAGGAAGGCGAAAAGGGGGCAGCAGGAGGCAATCCCGACTGGTTCTCAACTGCCAAGCAACGAAGAGGAGGAGGCGGGGGCGGCAACCGCAACAGCAACAGCAACAGCAACAGCAAAAAATAAGGGTGAGGCTACGAATGGAGACGCGAAGAGTGGTGAGAAGGATGGGCCGAAGGATAAAGAAGTTGTTGGAGAGAAAGGTGGTGAGCCGTCAGTGTCGAACGTGGATGCGAAGGATAAGGTTGGTGATGTGTTAAAGGAAACGGGGGCTGGAACTTCTGCTGAGACTGTTGTATCTAGTAGTAACGCTGAAGGGAGGAAGGTAGGGGAGAAGGAGAAGGCTGATGTAAAACAAGGTGCTGGTTCACAGAATGGACGATTGAATATTGATACGAATACTTCTTATGCTGATTCTTGGGAATTCACCGATCTTTCAGACCCACCCAAAACCCCCAAAAAACCTGTTGCGCCTCCAAGACCGTACAATTCGGATTTTTTGAAGTCTCCTGCTGAAAAGGAAAGGTCGTCTCCAGGTAGTTTGTTGGGTAGTAGCATGAGGAAGTTCTTCTCATCATGAGGTTCATACTATATTACGATTTGAATGTTCAATGTGGTTTCATTTTTACGGTTTAATGATGATTTTGCCTTGTTGTTTTACAAACTTATGATCTATAATTTGTCCACTTGAATCCCAGAGTAATAACGGAGATACCCGGAGCTGTACCACTTGGATGGCATCTGGATGGCACGGATAGTATAACTATTGAAAGCCTTTCAGTTGGAATTGAAAGAACGACTGATTCTAGCTTGTTTCAAAGATACTATGATTAGAGCTCGAATTTAAGAGTAGATCTGAGAGGCAGCACGGTGGCTATAGGGAGTGCTCGTAATTAATTAAAGTTGAACCAATAAATTAAACACTTCTTCGTCCCCGAGGTTATTTATGAGTGCTTGAGCTTGAGCTGTGATGCTACTTATTAATTTGTTATGTTTACATAAGCCATAAAATGTTGACCTTAACCTACCTCCCACATGCCATTTATTCGTTGGCCATCACCTCAGTCTCCATCCACCTTGTCAACCAAAAGCGTACCATTACAGATGAACGGGCGCGTATATCTGGGCGTATTTCCATTCTCGAATCAATAGCGCAACAACTACGGGAAGACAAAAACATTTCAATTGAAGAACTTGATAGACTACATCGGTTAGCACGGCCCCTGGAAGAAACCGGAACAAGTGTAAATAGGAAGGATAGGGATGATAAAGATAATCTTGGGTGGAAGGAAACGCTTTTTGGACGAAAGAGGAACATTAAGGACGGTGAAATGAGTGAATATGATAGGCGTGATTGGGAGAAATGTAATCTTTCTATCCCTTCATTTATTTTGTAGTTATACTGACACGTTATTCTTAGTACAAAAGGAGCTAGAGACGCAAAAATAATTCATCCATTATATTACGACGTAGTTGTCAGTTCCAACACGCTTGACATTATTCCCCTTTCTTTCCCTTCTTCTTTGTTTTTACAGGAATAGCCCACTCGTCCTCTGCGTTTGCGGTTCCTAGAAGTAGCGATATTGGTAGTGCATTTGTAGGTTTGTTACTTTCCGCACGTCCTTGAGCCCTAGCAATCTCAAGGGCTAGCGTTATTCCCAGCTGCTCAACTTCCGTCTTTCCTAACCTCCTTCCCGTTTTTGCGCACTTTTGAATGCATGGCTCAACCCAATCATTCAACCCGTTCTTCTGTGCACAAATTAAAGCCGCGATCGGATCCCCGTTCATGAAGAAATCCTTCAATTCGGAAGCAGCTTTCTTCCTCAGCTCGTTCATTCCCAATGTTTCGCTTAGCTTCAGCACCTTTTGCCACGCATCCGGACTCAGTACTTCAGGAGCATTGTATTTCCTTCATGGGGTATGGTCAAATCTATGTTGAACAGTAGAACAGGGACTAATCACCTAGGAAAGACCACGCGAAGTAACTCGACGAAGTCAGCTTTCTTAATTTGCGGGTCTAAAACAACAAAATCATCATTGTTGTTTGTTCCCAAAGCGATAGGTTGGATCTTTGAGGCCGGAAACAAATGACGGGGGACACGAAATAAAGTATTCTCGACCTTGAAAATGTGAGTAATAATGCTGAGATATATATTCAAGAAGGCGAACGAACTTGAAAGGTGCGAAAAGAAAAATAAAACTCTTGATCTCGTATTATATCTGATGTGGACATAGCGACGTTTCTGGTGCGTGAATGGGAAGAGCGTTCGGTTGAAGGTGTATTTATATGATATCTCAGCGCTTTGTTATCAGATAGACTCTCAGTCTCAAGCATCATCAGAAACCAATAGAAGAACATCGAGTTCCGCAGCACCTTGTATTTTTGGCACATTGTCTCCATTTTTGAAATACTAAGGACAGCCCTAACTATCTACGACTAGCAGCACCTTGTGTTTTTGCAATCCGCATCGCAAGCCCAATACCCAACCTTTCTACATCTTCATCCGTTAAATCCTGATTTGTTTCCACCAATTTATCGATACATGGTTGGATCCAATCATCCAACTTGTTTTTCTTGGCACAAATTAGAGCTTCTACCGGGTTACCAGCGAAATAAAGGTCTTTGAGATTATTGGCTGCCTTCTTTTGTAAATCTCCCAAGTGAAATCTATCACTCAGTTGAAAAACGTGTTGCCATGCTTCTGATGTGAGGGACTCTGGTTTATTAAACTCTCTATATTTGTGATCAATCGATTGAACTGTATGAGTAGTTTGTATAACATGGCGGTAACTTACTTGGGATAGATCGCACGAATCAGGTGAAGGAAATGGTCTTTCTGGACATCATCCGGCAAGACGACAAGATCATCGTCGTTGTCCTTGTTTAACGAGACGGGTTTGAAATTTGCATTGGGCATAAGGAAAAGATGGCGGGGAAGGCGGAATAAGGTATTCCCAGCCTTTTCCAATAATAACAAAAGTCTTCAACTAGAGTGTAGGAATGTGTTTATGTGTAGCGTACCTGAAATGTTCTAAATGAAAAGTAATATTCATTGTCGCGCACTGGCACAGGTGTGGACGATGTGGGAGTTTCGGTCATGGCGGCGGCGTTGCTTTATGAAAGGATGAAGGACTGATAAGTAGATGTACGTATGGCATCAATCTTAGTTCTTTATCGTGTGATCAAGCGCTCCAGAGTCTTCGTGATCTTAACTTAGATATCTTTGACAGTAGAATCGATAGGAAGGAACTTTGCCTCGAGGTGCTGCGGACACGGTTGCGCAGCAATGTATGAACTTCTCTATTTTCTCTCTCTCTTTCTCATAATGTCGAAGAAGGTTTTTCTATCTTTGCCATGAGGCATAAGTATTAAGCAGACGCTTCTCTGTGTCGAAGCCTTTATTAATAGATTTTGTTGTCTTGGATCAAATTCATTGATATCTTCTTTCAGCGTTCAATGTTCAATGCCGGTGTTATCTTCTCCGTACTAATGTTGATGCCCACGAGATCTCACTGGTAATAATACTGAAACTGTATTTTCATATAGAGGTTCTCCGACTCTATTAGTTACTAGTTACTAGCTACTGAAGTGCTTGGTGATTGATTTGTAAAAGCTCCAAGTTTATGGTACTGGCACCAGGTGAATTAATATTATTAGTTTTGTGGTTTCTGTCTTAGTGTTATGCCGCAGAAAACGATGAGATTGATGAGTCATAATTGTAAGTAGTAGTATGATAGGAATCGAGAATACTGATCGGACTTTCTTCGCAAGTTTTATCCTTTATCTCCTTCTCCAAGTTCATCCTTGCAAAGGAAAGGCAATATAAATATATGGGTATGGATATATGGATGAGTAAAGTACTTAGCGCTCCGTGCTCGGGTCCTTTATTATATGCAGGGACGTGGATACATGGACTCCTTGTAACACTACAAGAGTCTTGGCTCTTGCAAACGTTCTCGTATACTACATGATGAACTAGGTAGTATGAAGCCTCTGAAAAAATTACTTATTAACAAGGTCACAGTGATTGAAGATGTTTATGTATATGTGAGATTCTAGGGAGCTCCGAACACTGATTGTTCCGGATTACGACATGTATCATAATCTAAACTGAGCCGCCACTGCTCGGATACCGAAACAACCTGTTCAAAACAAACTTGAGGCCAAGGCACTGGATTCGCCTGAGAGAGCCGCTCGACTCGCACTGCTTCTAAATACCTTTCACGTGGTGCTGTTCCATCACCGACTCCAGACCGACTCCGAGGTATCTTGCACACTATTGATCTCATACTTTTTTTTAGGTTGGCAGTCGTGACCTTGCCACATGACGATCATAGTATCCAGTGAAACTTTTGATGAACGAAACCAAATTTTACGTAGACATAAGTAGTAAAGGCCATTGAGCCGGATCTCCTTGACAATGGCCTTATACTCTCTTCTGCCTTCGTCAGCCCGACCATCTTCTGTTGCCGGACCCGTAATAATGAACTAAACGTGTTTCAGCGATGCTGACACTGCCAATTCCACACACCAAATCGACCCCATTACCTGAGCACTACTGCAGGTAACATCTTCATCAGTAGACATACATGCATCCCCACTACCTCGAGGACCGGTGTTTGTCGATCCGAAAAAGATTGAAGGCAACAGTCTCGATTCTCGAACAACGATAGGGAAGTACACCATTCAGCGACCCATATGCTATCGACGTAGCTCTGTTCCCAGCATATACGGCAACATGCGCTTTTAAATCGAGAGCTTATGGTGAGGTGGGCCTAGTGTTAGTGCGTAAAACAAGTACTACTAGCTTGCACTATAGTGGTGAAATTTTCGATAACCCCTGATCCGACCGACTCGCTCATCGTTTAAAGTTGGAGGGAATGCATGTTTCATGCCCGGCGCATATCTCGAAATTCCAGACAGTCCGTAATAGAGGATCAGCTACTACTAGTACTACTTACCCAACAATTTCATTCACAGTATGACGTCATAATGGTCTTTCCTTAACCAGGCTGAGTAACTTCATGCTTCGGACTCTACATTACTGTATATATTTATATTTTTCTTGGCAAGTCTGTGTGAACGATGGGTAGTATGAGTATGTCCTGACTGTTGTGGATATGTCTTCAACTCCCTAACTACCTCAACGTCATGACATTCAGCCCCTGATCAGGTGGTCCTCACAATGGTCGTATATGTATGTGTATAAGGGTGTAATTCATAAAATCTCACGTGTCGTATAAAGAGTCAGCATTTATCTATCTATCCGTCGGCCATGTTTCTCTACCGATGTAATCCAACAATCGCAAATACACCTCCAGGGACCTCGTGCTTGCTACACATTAGCAACACCAGTTATGGGGAAACGTACTATTTTTGGATGTTGACAACTTGACATGACCGGAGGATCCCTGACCGGCGCCTCAATTGAGTGTTGATCTGATTGGATTTGTATGGTTTTCCACTCCCACTTATGCAACGCGACGCCAGCCGCTCTAAGTCAGATTCGATCAAAAACTACTGTGGTGGGTACTTAGTTCCTGGGTAGTTCGGCGATTTACATTGCGGAAGAGTGTCTCCACGTGATAAAACCTTGAATGATGATGGTATATAAAGGGATGACGATGTTGGAACTGTGTTACATACTCCATTCTGTCATCTATCTCGGTCGTAGACTGTCCACACTAATCATGCTCATCCCTCCTGGCATTGTCTTCGTGGCTCGCTCCTCCGGATCTTTATTGCTACCATGTGCCATCACTTATGGAGCTTTAACTGTTGTCTGTGATCTGCTCAAAATTCCACCCTCTCGCTTGACGCTGGTTGGTCTGAGTGTATTGCCTCGATTACTATACTTGATTGTAGTCCCATATCTACAAAAACGCAAGAATATTCGGGACGCACAATTGAACGGTGCCGTCCTGCCGCCACATATCGATGTGAAACAGGGAGAGGTCGCACGTCGACTCATTGAGAATGTCAAGAATGGTTACCCAGGTATAACACAAGTTTCGTGACTGGAGATGAAACTCACTTCACCCTGTCAGGCGAACTCTTCTTGCAGTGGAGCGAACAATATGGCCAAACCTTTAGGTTGACTGTTGGTGTGTCAGAAAGAGTGAGCGTTGAACTTCCGTTACAACTCCGATTGAACATGACTTTCTCATTCATGATTCAAGTATTTCACAACTGAACCAGAGCATATCAAGGTACGTTATGATGTAATTCGTTATACTATCGATCTAAATAAAAAATAAAAAATCTTTCGTAAAGGCATTGCTCGCTACACAATTTGACTCCTTCGAAAAAGGTACAGTAAAATATAAATGTCACGCGAGACAGTGTGATGATAACCGATTATCAGGGCCGGAACTATTCTCACAACTTAAATCGCTTCTTGGAACTGGAGTATTTAACTCAGACGGTACGAATATATTCTTTCTGAGATACTTAGTACTGATAATGTTGTTGAATAGGCGATACATGGAAGTGAGTAGAAATGATGATATCATCCCCGAAAATACTAACAACAAATAATTCCCCAAGATTTCACCGTTCCATTACTCGACCATTCTTTAGCAGAGAACGTATTAGTGATTTCGAGGTATTCGATCGCCACGCAGAAGATTCTCTAAAGCAGGCGAAGGCAAGACTGGCGGAGGGTTACCCCATAGACTTCCAAGTAAGAGACCATTGTGGTCCTTGTGATTGATGGCCATTTATAACCTTTGCCTTTATAAGGACCTCGTATCACGTTTCACGCTTGACACAGCAACCGAATTTCTTTTCAAGAATGATGTTCGCTCTCTCGCTGCCGGATTACCTTACCCTCCTCAACCCTCTCCTTTGGCCAAACCAAACTCTGAACTATTTATGAATCATCCATCAACAGTCTTTGTTGAAGCATTCCTTGAAGGTCAATATACTAGTGCTATGAGAACCAGGATGGGTTCTTTATGGCCTTTGAAAGAGTTTTCTGGTGATATTGTTAGACCATATCGTAAAAAGGTTGATGAGTTCGTGGAACCATTCTTGGATACTGGTCTTGCGAGGAAAGCTGCAAAAGAGAAGAATGAGAAATTGGATGACTCCGATTCTGCCACGCTTTTGGATCACTTGATTGAACAAACTACAGGTATGTATTCATCATCAGGCAGAGAATCGTAATTATGCTTAACTACATCTACGATCAGATCGACAGGTTATTAAGGACGAGGTTCGTCAACCAATACCTTGTTTTTTGAAGCGTTTCTGATGTCCTATAATTAGCTCGTTAACTTGCTTGTCGCGGGTCGTGATACGGTAAGTCAATAATTATTAGTCACTTGTTCGTTCATTGAGACTAAAACATTGGATTCGTCTTTAGACAGCTTCCTTATTGACTTTTGCTGTGTATATGCTAATCGAACACCCCGACATCACGCGTCGTCTAAGAGAAGAAATGCTCTCGATTGTGGGTCCCAGTGCAAGGCCAAGCTATGATGATATCAGGGACATGAAATATCTTCGCGCCTTTTTGAATGGTGGGTTTCGTTGAATCCTCCCGCATTAAACACATCCTTAGTTAACGACTTGGGCATACAGAGGTCCTGCGTCTATATCCCGCTGTGTGAGTAATAATCTTGCTCCCTTCCTGTTTTGGTGTACTTAATTATAAACCACATCATGATGTAGTCCCAGTAACAGCAGGTACGTCTTGATTTACTATACACTCTTTCTCGTTGGCTTACCAGAACCCTAGAACAACCAGTAAACCTGTAGTTTTGCCACCTGTAGCGGGATCCAACACTCCTATTTATGTTCCGGCTGGTAGAAGGTAAGTTTGTGATAATTTTCGTTCAAATAGACAAGTGTGATTGATATTGTTGACAATGATAGGTTCTTGTATTCGGTCTTCTTAATGCATCGACGCAAAGATCTATGGGGTCCTGATGGTAAGTCTTATATATAAACACTACTATCTATAATTACTGACTACTTCTAGCGTTGGAATTTGACCCCGATCGATTCATTGATCAGCGACTTAACAAGTATTTATTAAAGAATCCTTTCATCTTCACCCCTTTCAACGCCGGTCCCAGAATTTGTCTCGGTCAACAGGTAAGTGCTTCGAAAGAAGAATATATTTATATTTCTTACCAACCAAACTTCTTTCATGATTCTCTAACAGTTCGCATACAACGAAGCATCATTCTTTTTGATCCGACTTCTTCAACAATTCTCATCATTCAGCTTAGCTTTGGATGCTCAACCTCCGGATTCACTTCCACCCAAGCAGTGGTCTCAAACTGAAGGTCCTCAGGGAAGAGATAAGATTAGACCGGCTTTCCATCTTACTATGTACGTAAGAGGTGGTTTGTGGTTGAGGATGAAAGAAGTCAATGAGTCGGAGATGCTGTAGTTTTATTGGCACTGACTCATTGAACATTGAGGTTTGAAATTTGGCGTACTGCATATATTCACACTTAAGTGTGTTAAATTATTGGAGAAGTAGTTTTTAGGTGTCCCAAATGCTTTCATAACTAGTAACAGAAAAACATAAACTAAAAGGACAGAACGTGTAATAATAAAAGATCGAACAGAATTATTTTTCACATTTACAACCCTTCAGCATCTAATCTCCTACTCAAATCAACATCACTGGGCAAAACACCTCTTTCATCACGTAACTGACTAATCATAACATTAGAACCAAACCTCTTTCTCAAGTGACATCGTTCCCTAAGGTCCAAAACCTTTAAAAGTTGATCTTTACCAAGAACGTTGTGGTATTCCTCTTCAGAAATAGGATCTTCCCTTGTAATGAAATGACACATTGATTCTATAAACCAGGAATCGATTTTGAATTCTTGTGCAAGTTTGAATTTGTGAGCAATCGCGTTATTATAGTTGTTGTTGTTACTGTTAGAAAAGTTGACGGTTTGATTGAGTTGCTGAATTGCTCGATCTTTTAATGTTTTCATTTCCCAACGTGATGAGAGTCGTAGGATTGATGCCCATTCTTCTGAAGTTGGTTGAGATTCTTGCATAAGTGATCTAACACAGAAAAAAATCACAGTACAGTAGAAATATCAGGGGTTCGGCTCAGAGGAAGAGAGAAGAGAAGGAGAGGGGTGAAAGGGGGGTTTCGGGGGGTTCGAACTTACGATGGGAAGAATAGACGTAAGAGATTCTCGAAGTCAGCTACTTTTACGTCTTCTTGGATTACGTATGGATTTTGAACGTCATATTTTGAGAAACCGTGTTTTTTGAAGTTGGTTCGGAATACTGAGGAATGTTGAGCGAATGGTTGATTAGGAACTTTGAATAATTGATTTTCGACCTATACAACAAGGAGTGAAGTTGAAATTTAGAGTGGGTAGTCCCGTTTGGTTGCGCTTAACATGAAAATGAAAACTTTACCTTGAAAACCACTTTCTCGTAAAAGAATTCCGCATTTTTTAACTACTCCATCAACTGAGCCTGAGCTCTGATTTGGAGTTGTACTACGTGTGTCCATCTCATTGTCCTCCACGGCTCGAGCAACAGGTATTGTTGTGCGTTGAAATAGATTTTGATCGAGATTGATATTAACCACCCCTCTCGAATCATCAACTCTCCAATGAGCAATGTCATCATTAATAAAAGGCTGACCCCGACCATTGTTGCGCATTGTATCACGAAACACTGGATAGCAACATTCTCGTATACCAGCGATCTTCAACAACATTGCAGGTTCCAAAACCTCATATTCAGAAACACCAAGAGGTTCAGATCGTCTGATTAACCTTTCTAATGCTGGTCTGATGCATTCAGTAACATTATAAAGATCAGCTAAAATCCATTGTCTCAAAGGATCGAAGTTTTCGGTGTCGTTCAGGATTGGTATGAGTTGGGAAAGTATGATTTCCCGAGGAAAAGGGTTTATATCCCAGAGCCTAAGAAGTTCGAGAAGAGATATCGCTTCCTCTTTGTTTATTTGTAATTCTGAAGGACTAGATAAATTTGAAAAAAAAAATAAGTTATGAGTTTACCATCTATAAAGATGACGGAGCAAGCTGTACCTTCCATTATTTCTTTCACCAAATAATAGTTTAGCAAATACTTGGAAAGCATTCATGGTGATTTGCTCGGGAACAATGTAAGGATTTGAATCGGTATCTCCTTCTAGAGCACTATTTTCTTCGTCTTGCAAGCCTTGTACAGGAGCTGGCCTGGCTAATTCAAACATGTCACGGAAAAACATAGATTCTTGTAAGAAGTATTCTCTTGGAAGACGGAATAAACGGTTTTCGACCTGTATAAAATCATAAGTATATGCCATCCATGATCACTACTTTCTCTTATCTGAGGATAATGTCAAAGTAGTAAGAGTGAAACGTACCTTGAAGACCAAAGGCACAAGGTAATATTCGGAATCAGGATGAGCAGTGTCATTGTCTACTATCCTGATTGATGGTGTTATTGATGGTGGTGAGGGGGTACTAGGGATATCGGAAGGACAGTCTTCGGAGTCGAAATGAATACTATCGTAGTCTGTTGGTGAGAGTGGAGTAGGAACTGCAGCGATATGAGCATCTGTCATTTTTTCAAATCGTGGAGTCCAGTTGGTAAGTAGAGGGTAGTACGAAGTGGCAATTGTAATTACTCCTGAGAGAGCTGAGAGTCTTATGCTATCGATGGTATTGGGCGTCTGATAACATGATTCCGCAGCTTCCTGCAGGCAATCTTAAACTTCTTGCTGGACACGAGGTCAAGAAGTAGTAGTAATGGCTGCGCAACATTTTTATCCATGAGCTTCGTCTTATGTATAGATCAAGGTTTGATTTTGAGAATATTGATGCTATTTTGGAGTAGAACATGATTCCCCTCCGCGAGGGTTCGCTTCAGACCTTGGCATGCCCTTAATGAAGATTCTTGTCGATGATCATGGTCAAGTAAACGTGTACGCCCCTACCCTTGAATACACTCACTGATATTTGGTTTAATAGCATCATCAATACTCGTAGGCTGGATCAGAACTCATGGGCTCTTGTACCTGGGTATCTGCATGTTTTGCGAGGGGGGAACATATGCGGAATTGGTTGTAAAATCGATATAAGAACTTGAGGGTGGAGTGGGAGTTGGCGCGGAGTAAATCTGTCAGATGTCTACTACCCCAAGGCTGCGCCAAGAGACTCAAAAATATAGATCAGCACTGAAAAGTCAAGATGTGACATTGGTCGACAGTGTCTCATCTAGAGTTTTCGCAACCAGTTCTACTCGTACCTCATACAGCTGTATGACTCACGTACGACTTACGAAGGTAAAAGGTATTGGTATGGAAGTCTGGAAAATGGTTTTAAATGAAGTTTTACTATCTGGAAGATTTTTGCGTTGGATGTTGATGAATTTTGGTTTGATTATGTGATCGACAATACAATTATATATAGATGGCCACTATGCCGAACCACAATTTCTCCGGCCATAAATTATAAGTACGGTTATACATCGGTTGTATGCTCTATCATCATTGTACGGAATTATTCTAATTACAATTTTTGACGACAATCCCAACCTTCAAACCTTTAAAATATCCAAACTTGAACTCCTATCAACACTCCAACCATTACCCCACCTATTCCAAAGTTCATCTCTCAACAAGAATACAGGACCAATTCTACATCTTTGCGATTCTCTCCACCAATCCCAATCCACAAACCAAGGTTTTACATCATTTTTCCTAGAATCCAGATCCTTCAACCAACGTTCTTGCATTTTGTTTTGATCTTGATTACTTGATAACCAAAATTGATAATAGAACCATGATGAACCGCATTGTCCTAATGGTGTTTGACTGAATCGTTTGAGAGATAATAATGACGAAGACGACGACGAAGAATCGGAATTGGAATTGGTTGGATCATCTAACCAAATGCCGAATATTCGAGATGGATAAAGGAGGAATATCGCGTTGATTAATGTTTGATCTTTTCCTATGAAAAGACCAAGTTTGAGGTAATGATTATGATAGGCATAGTATGTTTTAGACCACCAGGAAACCGTAGCCGGTGATCCTCCAAAGAATGAACCTTTTAAAAATTTTGGGTGATATGATCAATCTTATGTCGTGATAATTAATAGTGAGAGAAAAAATTCGAAGAGAGAGAGAGAGAGAGAGAGAGAGAGCGTGTGTGAGTAACGTACCTTCACTTATATCACTATCCACAGGACCATCCCCTTCCTTCCAATAACGATTCAACCAACTATAAGACCCAGTAAAAGGTATAAAGAAAAGTTCTTCTCTAGAAATCCCACTTTTCTTTTCACCTTGTTCAAAAATCTCTTGAACACGTTCCGGATAAGGCCATTCTTTATAGTCATGATCATTTCTAAAACTTCCCGCGTCGTTCCAAAACACGTAATCGAACGTATTACCCAGTTGATTTTGGTCACTCGTATTAGATGACGAAGAGTGAAGTTGGGAAAGATGTTGAACAGCATTATCCAATAACCAAGGTTTTGCATTCCAAACAGCGTATAATTCCGGATTATGTCTGAATTTTTCTCTATCAAGGCTATGTTGATATTTATAAGCATCTTCTAAACGTTTAAGAGGAGGAATGTCAAAAGGTGAAGTATAACTTGTGTTTAGATATATAGGATATTCTTTCCCTGGACCTCTTGCTCGTTTGACCAAATCGACCAATGAGGGGGGTATGTAAAAGTATATTGGTGTGGTTATAGGACCTAGGAATTTAGATAACCAGATTTCATAGTCTGAGTGCGAATGTTTGGATGAGGATAATGGAAAAAATGCGGAAACTAGTAGGATTTTTGGGTTTGAGGGATGTTTGGAGCTGGGGTTTGGAGGTGGGAGGTGTGGTGTTGATATTGAACCATGAGGAACAGTAAGAGTTGTATTCGTGAGTATGAGGTAGAATACGAGGAATGCAGTGAAGCCGAAGAAAACTTGTTTGCGCTGTTGTCGTGTACGGAGGAAGGAGAGCATGGGCGGTGTTTGATGTCCCTGCCCAAATCCGGTTATGTTCCAGCTCTTCCCCATTTGGGACGTGATACAGTACATATAATATCGCTCTGGCATCTGTGTATCATGGCTAAAATTGCATGTTCAATTCGATCTTAGGTTTGATAAAACTTCAAGGAAAGAAGTAAACTTTTGTGTTTGATACTAGATATTATACATGACTATACATGGAGACGAAACTAGATCAAAGAGATAAACACACCAACGACTCCGAGTGCGCACCCCTAGGCGGATACATCTTACCCTCGAGCACTATCCGTCCGTTGATTACGTCAATCAAATGAACCTGGAACCTCAGGAATGTGGTAGATGAGTCTGAGTAGAAATGGATGAGTGATTGAGACTTGAACTCTGTGAGACTCAGAGTTGGCTCCTTCGAAGAACCATGAATATTGAGTTGGTATAATATGATTCCGCCTGGAATTGATTTATCACTTTGGACTTGTATATCCATACACAGTGTTACAGCCCCAAAGAATGATTTCGAAAGGTGGTGTGTGGTCATATCCCAATTGGACCAGCCTTGATCAAAGTGAGTAGTCCAGGAATTCATTGTGCGGGGGCATTCATATGTTTTACGACTTCTAATATGAACTTCGTCGGAGTGAGGATCGAGATCGTACAACACCAGGAAAACAGTACTTGTAAAGTCGCAATAAACCAAAATGTAAGTGGAAGACGATTGAGGAAAGAAAAGGCTAGGGTGCTCCTCTGTGTCGAAGATCCGAGTTTTGTGTGTAGGCCGTAGTAAGGCTCCATCTATGTGGGTCGGATTGCCAGAATCAGGGATTTTTGGGGGTTCAAAGAAGGCTACTTCCTGGAATGACTCGCACCAGCGTACAATGTGATAGGCATTCCGCTTCCATTCAGCCCTCCACTTAAAAATACCAATAGCTCCTGCATTAGCATTGAGGTTTGATGTGTAGTAGATTCGACTTACACTTTCATCGTGAAACGGAAATGTTATTCGGGATCCTGTGGCAATGTGAATATGCTCGGTAAGTATGCGGCTACCCATCTGATCCACGCGTTGCACAATCACATAACCATGAGAGATCTCCAGCTCCAGATCATCGTATTTACGGTTTATGTCATTGACATCGCAGAAAAAGTACCGATGCTTGGTTGCCACTTTGAAATTTCTAGTTTCACTATCCAACTCGATTGTCACGATTTTCCTATAGTTTGGGTGTGTTCAATAATCAACCTGAGCCAGCAAAAAACAACTACGTACAAGTCAATGGAATCCCGGGTTTTGGATGTCCAAGCGAAATGTGCTACATACAGCACTTGTGTTGTGATATCCAGATACCCAGTCATAAATACCTCCGGAGTACATTGACGGTGCCACATTATAAGTAGACCCTCCAAATCATCTTCTTTTGGTATTCTATAAGTAAAAACAGGAACCTCCGAGTTCAGTTTTTCCAGATAATACCTAACCATGTTATTGCGAATGGTGATAATATAAGGGTCCATGAACCAACATATGGGAAATTTATTGCGACGATCATAATCTTTGCTGCTGACATTAACCATCTCAGAAAGAGAATAAGAAGATTCATGCTTGGTTGGAGTACGCCAAAAATGATTCGTTTTGGCTGCATTCACGAGTATCCGTTCCAATCTTGATGTCGGGATTTGTTCCACGTCGATGTCTGGCATTGGTGTTTCCTCTCGCCAGAAAACTGTTTTCCAGATGTGTCTCTCCTTCGTAGCTCGCATGAATTCCCGGGATACCTAATCGTTCACAAGATGGTCTGAGTTGTTGGTTATTGGTTATTGAGGTAGAGTTACTCGCCGATCTATATCGAATGATATCGAAAATGGGAAGATATTTGATTACCTCCACAATAACATCGTAAGGGATCCTGTTCCTAAAGTTAGATTGCAGTGGCATTGTTGGAAGCGCGACTATAAGCGTTTATCGATTCGTCTTGGATGATGCGACAAGACTCCCATGTGACATGACGTCATGTCATGTATATTAGGAAGTCAATACATCCTTTCTAAAGAAATCACTTCGCATAAGTAGTGTGGTATGTTTAAAGTTGGTAGTGTGGTAGTAGAGCACCAATCGTACCATCAAGTTAATATTAATTAAAATCATTAATGACCGCACTTCTCATAGCAACAAATAACCTTCACCTTGTTTCATTTCATCACCATTATCTCCTTTCTCTCAAACTTTGTGCATCAAATATAATAATATTTCATGAAATCACCACGCAAAGTTTCTCACTTGACACCTCAAATTTGTTTCAAATGACGTTTCGTATCTTCGCATACTTAAAATGACAGATCAATCCCTCGGGTAGAATCCACTCCCCCTCCCCTCTCAGGCCCTCAAGTGTTCACGGTCAACGTGTTACTACAACTTCGCGCTGGTCGCAATTCCTCCAACAAAGGAATCATCATAACAAAACGATAGTAGTCTGGAAACTGCTCCCATAATAACAAAACCGATGAAACTCCAAGCTCTCGTTGGAATAGGAATATCCGCTTTTCTCGTTACATCCATTACCGCTACAAACAATTTTTATGGTATTACAGTAGCAAACTCAGTTGGAAACAATGGTGCATATACTTGTCGCACACAACCTCAGGTAAGTAGATATATAATTCGGGAATCGGAATACTTAATTACTAAAATTACTTTAATTCAGTGGGAAGAGGTTGTCGTCACAGTGAAAAGAGAAGGTTTCACGGCCATTCGTATCTTAGGTTTCGATTGCGATGCGCTTGAGAAAGCATCTATCGCTGCTGTTAATCATGGAATCAAGGTGATGGCGGGAATTTTTATTTCAGTGAGTCATTCTGTTATATTTCTCTTCAATCGATCCCGAGCCATTGATGTTTTGAATTAATATTGACATACGGTTATATATTTTTGTCCAGGGACCCGTCGCTTCTGCTACTGCACAAATCAAGTAAGTTCTGTAGACGTTTTTCATTCCAAAGTACAGTTACTAACCCAGTATAAATATATCCACCAGTAAAGATGTAGAAGCTTTCCGCGCTGCGTATACAAAGTTCGGTAGTAAAGATATTTATGTTGGTTTGACTATCGGAAATGAAGTGGAGGATTCTGTGGGTGCGATCATGGCTAAGGTGTATGAAGTTCGTGGTAAGTCTAGCAATGGCTTCATTACGACATTTCTCCCTGATATTCTCTTTTCTGCGTTAAAAAAGGATATTTGAAATCCGTTGGCGTAAATATACCAGTATCAACAGTTCATACTTGGGTTCATATTCGTGATAGTCCAGACCTTTGCGGTGCTGATTTTGTTGGTGCTAATGCACAGTAAGTCCTTGTTTAGGTTGTTGAAGGAATAGTATTGATTGGATTTTTAATTTGCTAGTGCTTTCTACGATGGTGACCGTACCTCTGAACAGGCGGGTGACTTCGTTTTCAATACCGTAAGACCCGCACTACAGTCTGTTTGTCCAGGAAAAAAGATATACATAACCGAGTGGGTAACAATATCTTTCTGGCTTCCTTCAACCGTAATACTCATTTGAGACTGAACTGATAGATCTGGATGGTCATCTCGTGGGCAAGCTTTCGGAATTGCAGAAGCTTCCAATGAAAATGAAAGAAATGCCCTGTACAGTTTGAATTGTTCTTTCAAAAACGATAAGAGTGTTTCAGTTTTTGCGTTTGAATATGATGATCAGGTTTGGAAGGGGAATGATAATGAGAGGAGTTTTGGAATTGTTGGGAAAGTCGGGTTGTCAAATGATATATTTAATACTTTTTGTTAGGCGATCTTTTTTTGGATTATAATTTTTGGATGCACCTGTACAATTAGGACCATCTTGTTTGGCCAATGTGGTTATATAGTTAAACGCGCCGCCGATAAATGGTCGTGAAGAAGATATCACACAGGCATTGTAGGTAGTACAGTAATACAACGTAGAAGGAAGTTCAGTCGGAGAACTCTCCCTGGTACGGATCATTTGTTTGTCCAACTCATCCAAACCAAATATCAAGCAAATACTCCGGAGTCCGGACCTTCGGATTCCGGGACTCGGCTGAGATTCTTCAGCTCCATCCTCTCAACCTCCGTCCTCCCCAAGTCCTAAACGAAGAAGAGAAAAAATGTATTTCTTGACGCGTCGTCTACCGCGTCTTTACTCTCGTTTATGTCAACAAATTCCAAAGCGACATCAATCAACGACAACCAACCCAACATTTAATGCAATTGCTTTGCCTCCTTTGTTTTCTCAATCGGCACCTTTATGGGTTAAATTTGCTTGGCCTATAATCATTGCAAATGCTTTTATCATGTACGTATGAATCATTCTATCGGGGTACAACTTCAATTTTTATTTGTTTTTTTTTTTTTTTTTTTTTTGCATGACGAAAGGGGTTCTGCAGTTGATATTACTTGGAATCATTGGGCCACTCTCGTTGACGATCTTGAAGCTATAAAAGAGGCTAATGATGCTAAAGCATTATCTTCTTCATCAACTTCCTCATCCACATCCGCACCTACAACCAATTCGGAGAAGAAAGACGGAGAAACCGTTCATTGGGAAATCCGACCAACTTGGCAAAGAGCTGTTTTTTGTGGACTTTATGGCATGGGATGGGCCTTATCAACTGCTTATTTGCTTAAATACAGACAAACTTTCGTTACTTCACTTCGATTCTTCTCTTCTCCCGCCCTCCCTAACTCAACCGCTTCAACATCTCTTACTTCAGCCCCAAATTCGGGAAAGACGAAAATGGCACGATATGTTCATATATCAACAGCTTCAAAACCGAAAGGAATTTCTCTCCCACTTAAGCATTTAATAATTCAAGACGGAAGAAATGAAAGTGAATTGGTAATTCGAGTATTACCAAGGCCAGGACAAAATAGTACAGAAAAAAGAGCATATTGGTACATCTCACTCACAGACGCTATTGTTCGTGCTGGTGGTAATGGGAATGGTGAAAGGAGTCCAGCTGTTAGGTATGGTGTTGATGGTGTTAGAGAAAGAGTTTTGGATGCTTGGGATGGTGTGAGTCCTAGCGAGAAGACAACTGGAGGAGTAGGAGTTGGAGTGAATAGTGGATGGAAGAGTGGTCCTGTTACACAATAAACGGAAGTTTGTTGTGTTATGCGATTGTTCCTTTTCGATGGATTCGACTCAAAAAAAAGAGTATGTGTAGAGGTCCGTACAGTGGCTAGATAATATAAAACATGGATATAATGTTATTACATTTGTTCAGTTTCACTCAAGAAGACCGTGGAGGAGGAGGATAGGGTCTGTCTTCTGTTGTTGGAATAGGAGTAGAAGATGTCATTGAATCTGTCTCAACTCTTTCGATTCCTTTTTCCCTTGTTGAACCGGAATTGGTTACATAACCTAAAGGCCATTGCAACCAATCCCGATTGGCACCTGCCATCTCATACCCAGTCTAGGAAAGAAAGAAAAATCAACAACGCTTTCGAAATGACAGAAAGGGACGATGACTTACACCACCTTCATGAATTACTCTGTGATTCTGACTCTGATTCTCTTTCCCGTTCTCATTAACCCAAATACCCATTATGCCTCTTCCCTTTCCTAAAACATTCCCATGTCCATGTCCATGTCCATGACTAAAACTAATCCTAACACCACCTATAACCGAACTCCATACAAGGACAATAAACCAAGAAATAAAGAAAGCTGAGAAAAACCGGTTTAATGCGCGATTTCGACTTCGGGCTTCGTGTTCACGGTCTTGAGGTTGAGGTTGAGGTTGAGGTTGGTATTGTTCGGGTATAGGGCCTTGAGTCTGAGGTTGTTCTTGGATAGGGGTATGCGAAATGGTATTATTAGGGAGAGGGGGAGGAGGAGCTGGAGTTGGAGCTTGAAGTTGGGGGATATGAGAAGGTGTGGAAGTTGAAGGTGATTGTGGATGAGGATAAGGAGGAGGAGGTGCAGGAGGACTTCCACTCGGATTGGTAGAGCCGGTAGTAGTTAGATCGGAAGCAGTAGTTGGGGATTTAACAGTAGATTGATCTTGTCCGTTAGAGGAAGTAACTGCGGTATCGTCGTCTACGATGATCATGACTTGTTCTGGTTTTGATGAATGTAAAAAAAAAAACTGCGGCGAGGGCTCATGCACAGTTTACTCTTGAAGCTTGAAACTGTTGTTAAGGTGTAAACTGGTGTAAAGCAAAGTAAACAACACGAGATAGGTACGAGTTTCTAAATGCAATGTTATTTCACATGGTCTCCCACATGGATGATATGAATCATCCACATGCGCTGCCGCAGTCAATTTCAGGCTTGCGGCACTATTTATAGTACCTAATAGCCGGACGAAGGAATCCATAAGTATTGGATACGATACAATTACAACTTGTACATGAATCACTCAGATCACGAAGATGGTATTGATAATGGATGTAAAGGTGGCTAAGGTCTAGTGGGTGTTGAAATAGGCTGAAGAGATACTTGTTGTTATAGGTGTAGAAGTTGGGGTAAATGTAACGGTAATAATACTCGGATCGCATTTATCGGTTTGTTCTCTGGATCCACTAGTGAGATTGAAAGGAAGATGGAAAGGATCTGGGAAAGGCCACGGAAACCAATCCGAAAAATTGAAATCGTTGAACTTGTCCCATATAGAATTTCTCGTACTAAAGATCTCATTTCCGTTCTAAAAACCAAACTAATTATCAACATAAAGAACAAAAAATTGAATAATAGAGTAGCAGTGCTTAGACTTACTACAGTAATACTCTCATCGATTCTATTATTCGACTTCCCTGAAGCATCCCTACCTTTTCTTCTACTATTAATTTCAATCCCGCCAAGGACGACACACCAAGCAATCATAATCAACCAAGCAATAAGAAAAGCAAAATAAAATCGATGGGTTGTACGTCTTTGGAATTCTTGTCTTTGTGGTTGTGTTAATGGTTGACTTTCAAGTCGATTAGGACTCAGCCCCTGATCTGCGGGCGCTTGTTGGGTTTCACGAAGTTGCGTTTGGAGCGGTGGTAAAGGGAAACGTGGAGATTGTGGAGAATATGAATGATTTTGAAAATTGGGTAAGGTAGTATGTGGTTGAAACTGTTGATTATTATGTTGTTGAAGTTGGGTCATGGAGCTAGCATTATGCCGTAGCGAACGAGTGAGAAGACTGGCTCCTTCCTGTTCAAGGTGAGAGTGAGGTGAAAGAGGAGGCGTAGTAGGTGATATAGGATGCTGATATGGTGGAGGTGCTGGATAATGTGGAACCGGATCCAATTCCTGAGTATTTGGAAATTTCAGAGTAACAGGAGATTGAGGTTCGCCATCTTGACCCACGGTCGTGGTAGGTGAGTTTGGTGAAGCTTCAGGTGTACCTGTGCCACT
The DNA here is from genome assembly GCA_034638255.1 of Coprinus comatus. NCBI lineage: Eukaryota > Fungi > Basidiomycota > Agaricomycetes > Agaricales > Agaricaceae > Coprinus > Coprinus comatus. Next base: position 133,195 of record JAWPGT010000017.1, read on the forward strand.
ATCCAAAGTGGTATCGTCCTCTAGGATAATCATGGTCGTTGCCGCAGTAAGAGAAAGGCAAAAGAACTTGAAAGGTTTCCAAAATACAGGGGTTTGAATCTGAAATCAATGCTATTGGGCTCAGATATGTATGTATATTTATAGATGCGCAGTTATCGTTTTGTGTTCGCGCAGCCCGCAGTCACCGTTATCCATCCGCACGTGTATGATCAAGTTGACTAAATGAACCTGATACTTATTAATTTCCTGAAATATAATATATAAATATAAATCTTACTAATAATACATATTTACATTTACCGTACCATACATTCCAATTTGTATAGAGGGAGATATTATACAGAGAAAATTGATAAGAAAACAAGTTCAATTGCCCAAGAAAGCGAAAAGTGAACAATTCAACAAACTGACTGACGAAAAAAAGAATGGTATGCAATACAAAAGCATCACTATCCATCCCAGGTCGCCAAACAAATATTGCTAGCCGATGCTGACTGATACTCAAGTGTTTAAAAATACTTACATCTAAGCAAAGGCACCCAAGTAACAATGAACATCTCGACACCCGGGCACAATGGCCAGCCTATCATCACCCTCAGACCACGCCGACTCTAGACAAGAAAAATGGAGATCGCATCACAAGGTGGGTTCGAAACTCTAAGAGTTCTTCAACCACATTGGGTGATCATAACCAGAAGACACTGGCAGTTTGGGTATGGCAAATAAAACAGATGTGAATGTGTGGTAGTTGATCCGTGGGTATGGGTATCGCCGGTGCAGCGTGCTCATAGAATTGAATTTGAGAATGCAGATGGAGCCTTAAATGGGTATTGGAAGCGAGCCAGGAATTGACAAGAAAATTGTGGTGCGGGGAAGTTGGATATTCCGACATAAATCCACGTTTCCAGAATGAGCTTGACGGATCACATGTCTGAATATTTGAATTGCCCATACTCGTTCGCTTAGGTGGGGGTTGGTTGGTTCGCGTGAGAGTTGGTATGCGTGTTAACGGGGGTGATATGATATACATGTCGAAGCTAAGGGAATGGGAACGCAAGGAAAAACAGAAGGGAACAAGGGAAAAGGAGGTAGGGGTGTTGTACATTGGTGATTCGGGGTATGATTGTACATGGGAAGGATAAAGTGGTCCGGTCATCGGGGGATGAGGTTGAAAACGGCCGGGTCAAGTCGTTACTACCAGTTGCCAAATTTTGGACAGTTAAGCTGGTCAACGGTCAGCTGTGATAATAGGTCGTTGAACGACCGTGTATGTTGGTGAACGAGATCGATAGTTGGAGGATGGAGTGTACCCTGTCGTTGGTTTAGCAATGATCTGCTCACCAAAGCCAGAACCACAATCAGTTATAGATGAGATTATAAAGCAGAAAGATAAGACGGAAGACTTACGGGTTGAGGACCACCGTTAGCGCTACGGCTTTTAGCTCGGTAGCCATGATGAGAGGGGGGAAATTCCAATACCAGTAGTTTAAAACATTGAACTACGAGGAGCCATATAATAAAAATCAAGCAAGAGACGAGGATGGTAGTAGAAACTCTGGCAATGGTTTGTTTCGTAGGTCGATCCTTCGGTCGTTGTGGTTTGTTAATGTTATGAAAGTCATATGGGATGGTCGTTACTTTCAGAATTGGATGAGGATACAATGTTGGGGTCGCAAACTCTTCGGTTTCCAAGGTCGTTACTACTGACATGGTGGGGGGTACGGAACAAGAATGAGAGGCTGTGATGGAGATACGGTGGTAAGCTGTTGACCATGTGGTGTATATTTATGTCACAGCTCGTTAGGGGTCGATGTGATATTAATAAATAAAGTCACGTGGAATCAACACACAAATCAAATTGTAGAAAGAAAAACTCTACCAGGACTAATGCTGTCCGACTCTGAGGATGAAGATGTCCACAGACTTACTATCAACGAACACTATGCAAAGGCTTTTCAGTATCGTAAAGAACGAGAAGAACTCGATAAACGTAAGTGTTCATTTACCTTCTAGTGATAGTATAGTACTCAAGTTGGAACAAACAGTAAAAGCCGAACTAGGCTCCGATGCATCTTCTTCAGATATTTCTGGTTCAGAAACAGATTCTGAATCTGCAGAATCGGAAGATGAAGATGGTGAAGAATTGACGCCTACAGTTGATGCTGCTATTCTACGAACTCTAGCTCGTATTCGAAAAAAGGATCCAGCGATATATGAATCAAGTAAAAGTATTTTCCAAGGTTTGTTTATCTCTTATTCTCCTCATACATTATTTCATACAACGCACTATATATCAATAGAGGAACAAGAAAAAATCGCTTCAAAAGGACCATCTACTTCCGCCTCTACCACCACTAAAAAAACCAAAGTAAAAGAGTCAAAACCTGTAACGATACGACAAGCTGCACTCGAGGCTCAACTCAACTCTCCTTCATCTTCCCGTTCATCATCACCTGAACCTTCATCGCATGGATTAACACACGTCGAAGAACAACGAAAACTTCGAGACGAAGTTATCACTGCTTTCCATACCGCTGTTGAACCTAAACGTAAGACTCAGAATGAGGGAGAAGGTGATGAAGAAGACGAGGACGATTTTCTTATACCGAGAGAAAAAACTCAGGATGAAAGACAAGCTGAAGAAGATGAATATCGTGCGTTTTTGGAAAGGGAGGTTGGCGATTTGAGGGATATTGTTACCATTGATCCTTCTGATATCAACAATGACAATGATATTGGTGAAGATGGTGAAGAGGAAGGAGAGGAAGGGGAGAGGGAAGGAGAAAGTAAGAAAAAGAGGAAAAAGAAGAAAAAGAAGGCAGAGACTCCTAAACGCTCTAAGGAAGAAGAAGACCAAGAGTTTCTTATGAGGTTCGTCCATACAATCACTTTCCAAGTTGTAAACTAACCTGTTCCTATATAGCTATATCCTCAATCGAGGTTGGATAGATAAATCAAGAGACCATATACCTACTTATTCCGAAATTACAACCACCAAATCATCCTCATCTAAAAAATCCCGTCACTCTAAAGGCGAGAATGAAGAAGAAAACGAAAACGACGATGGGAATCTTTCAACATCTTCATTCGACTCTTTAGCTGATATATTCGAAGCAACCTATAATCATAGGTTCGAAGAACCAAATGCGACTATCATTCCTTCATTCCCACGTAACATATCCACACTCGCTCGTCGTGAAGATTCAAAACGAAAAGAAGCTAGAGAAAGAAGGAAGCAGAGGAAAGAAGAGGAATTGGAGAGAAAGAGAGAGGAAGTTAGGAGATTGAAAGCTTTGAAGATGAGAGAGGTTAAAAGGAAGTTGGAAGCCATTTGCGTGGAAAGTGGTTTGTTGAAGAAGAAAGATAATAAAGGTAAAATGAAAGGAGGGGAGAATGACTGGGAAATGGATGATATGGATGGTATGGAGGATGAGGAAATGGATGATGTATTGAGAGAGTTGGACCTAGAAGGAGATTGGGATCCTGAAGCACATGATAAACAAATGGCTGGCCTCTTTTCGGGCCGCGAAGATACTGAGGACGAAGAATTTGCTAGAGAAATGGAAGAAAGGGTAGACGAAAATGGGAAACCTATATGGGATGATGATATTGACATTGGTGGTATTCCGATGTCAGATGACGATGCTATGCCTATATCAAATTCCTCTCCATCAAAAGAAAATGACAAGAAGAAAAAGAAGAAGAAGAAGAAGAAAGAGGAAGAGATGGAAGATGAGGGCGTAGATATCGATGTTATGGACGCCGATGTTATAGCTCAGCAACGAGAATTGGATGAAGATGAAGAGTGGGATGGTACTGAAGAGATGAGGAAACGTAAATTAGACGAATATATGGAAGATGTCTATAAACTGGACTTCAACGATATGGTACGCTTTTTCTTGTGTGATCTTTTTCCTTGTGCGGTATAACTGAATCTATTTATAGGTCGGAGACCTCCCCACTCGTTTCAAATATGTGCCTGTGCAATCCCAATCTTATTCGATGACACCAGTTGAAATTCTACTAGCAACAGACAAAGAACTGAATGAATTCATGAGTGTCAAGAAATATGCTCCTTATCGTACTGATGCCAGAAAATGGGATACTACAAGACAACAGAAGTTGAAAGAGCTCAAATCGAAACTTGCTGAGAGAAGTAAGAATGGTGGATGGATCACTAAAGATGAAGGTTCTGGTCATATAGGTCAGTATTCTGGAGTGGTCGGAGGAGAGAAGGTGGTGAAGAAGAGGAAAGGAAAGAAGGAGAGGATGAGACTCAAGGAACTTGAGGGTGGAGGAAATGGTGAGGATGTAGTAGGCATGGATGTTGTAAATGAGAATGGAGAGGTCACAGAGCAGGGGAAGAAAGAAAAGCGAAGGCAGGAGGATGAGCAAGAATCAGAAGACGGAGAAGTTGCACATGGAAATGAAGATGGTAAACCAAAAAAGAAGAGACGGCGTAAGCATAAAAAGGGAGGCGATGATGCTTAGATTGGAGCACCCTTGACGTCTTTCACCTCGGCGTTTTTCTTGGAGTATAATCCGGTGACGCTGTAACAATTGGATATTTTTGCGTCATTTTGAATTTTGGGTTTGACAACGTGTTGTGAGAATGAGGGTGTTTCAGTGAGGATTCCTCGGAAGCGGATCGGTTTAATGTTAAGTACCCTCTGCACAGTATGATTCCCAAGGTCAACTTATTCGGGTTCCTGCTGGGTTCCTGTAAGTATTTGAATTACCTTGCCACGAAAGTGCGGAAGCGGATTCAGCGTTATGCCTTATATTAAGGGCAGGAAACGTCAACAAGTTGTGTCAGGTTGTGTCCTGTTGCGCCACTTGTGTTCCGCCGCTGTCCACATTGAATTCATTTGAATTATAATGGCTCCTCCATTGCGTACTTATTACGCACTTGCGGATGAGCAAGGTTTAGGAACGTTTTCTGCCAATGTAAGATTAACTTGGTATAAGAGTTTATATGACGGCTCTGAATGCTTGTTATTTCATCTGTTCTTTGTTCGTACTTCGTGATTTTATTTAGGCTTTCAAGACTCTGATGCAGAGTAAATGTTGAGTAAATGTAATCAAAAGAGGAGAGAAGGTCCTAATGTAAACGGCGTATTTTTGAACCCCTGCGAAGCATACTTCAACTCTTTGGTTTTATAAGGTTAGTTATGTCCCCCGCGAAACAAAGTTTGTCGTTAAACTTTTGAAACCCCGTGGATAAACGTTTAAACATTGAATGGACGGCGTTCAATGGTACATCACACTTGAACGTTTCATCGAACCGCTCGGACACCTTACTGGACAATGAAGTTCAAGCTTTAAATCGGTGTCAATGGAAAACTGGGGTGGTAGGTATTCTTACAATGGACATTAATTCGTCTACATAATAGCGTCCTTCCGATGACTTCGTACTATTTTGCCGTATTTCTTTAAGCCTGTGTACTAGATGACAATTTGAATGGAATTTGAGATATTTTTCTAGAATTTAAATTCACCACTACTTCGGAGGTCCGGTGAATGTCAGGTTTGAAAATCGAAATTGGCAATGTCAATGACCTCATTCTAACTTTCTGTTTTTTTTTCTACCTCCCTGAACCATCCCTTAACATATTTATGTCACGGGTATCTATCTATCCGGTAATGAATTGGTGATGAGACCGAACAGGCCTCCATTCCTCTGTTACGATATTTTTTTTGCCCAGGTGATCAGATAACCTGTAACGTACAGCATTTTATTCTCCGCTCTCTCCCGTAAGGATGATGAAAATAGTACATTCAATAAAGTGTTGCAAAGCAACAATTAATCCTGAATTCATAATCTCATAATCTTCCATGGTGACCATACTACTAGTAGTGCGAAATGTAATGAAAAATTATCTCAGCGTGACTGAAGTGGCTAATAGAAGTCCAATCTATCTTATCCGACTGAATTGAATTGAAAACAAAAGTGAGAGCAACGAGGATATGAAAAGCTATAAATGGTTAATGGGTTAACTTCAATTGAATTGAAAATGACTTCTTCAAGTGAACAAGTTTATTCTTGTCCCTTGACTGAATAGAAAGGTGACTAACGAGAGCCGGCACCTTTTAGATTGCTGAATGGTTCGAATTCTTTTTCTGATGTAGATTAGATAACATATAGTATTTTGAGAAAAATGAAACATCTAGTGACTTTCAAGTTGGTCTCGCTAATATGTTTTGTCATTTCGGGATCTTCGGTACCAGTCGCCGTATCTTCTAGAAATAACAACTATATATATTGCACATATGTCACGGGGAAACACTTACGAGACCCGAGGAAAACTTCGAAGCTTCGAAGTTTTGAGCGTTATGAACCATGATATGAAATTTTCAATTTTCTACCAGTCTGTGCAAAAATAGGTTGACTTCGAACGACTTCGAAAGTTCGAAAATGCCGAAAGGAAGGACAGCCTGAGACATATCACGAATATACATAGCTTAGCTTCAAAGCTTCATCATTCGCGATTTGCGAAAAAGACGCCCATATCCACTTTTTTCGTGGGTTCTTCATATCATTCAACATTTGTTCGGGCTCGACCCCTTTTCAAAATGCTCTATCTTATCCCATCTAGTACACCATTATGAAGTCGTTGCTGGGATACCGACACTTGGCATCGGGGTATACCATATAGTATCGGATGCGCAAGTAACATGGACATTTTTAACACCACTGAGAAGTTGGACGGTGTTAATGAGGTGTTTGAGTGGTTTCTGAGAGGCCTATCGAGTCATCGATAATACCACTAATGACATTCAATTGACAGTGGTCATGTTCTCGCGAGAGTCTAACCCGAGTCTAGTGCAAATCAAACGTGATATTTCAAAGACTTGTGGCTTGAGTGTTGGGGCGTATACGTTATGTGTCGTAAACTGAAACTTCAGAATACGATATATCGATTTTTTCTGGGTATATCAAATCCCAAGTATTTATTACTATCTAGAGTGCTAATTATTTTCCATAGTAGTGACTCCGTTCAATGCGGGGAAAGAGGGAATGGAAGGTATTATGAGTGTAGTGAAAATGAATGTAATTATGAGTCTGCCAGGAAGCAGAAACAGTAGGATGGTCCAATGAAATAAAGGAGTGTAATAATGTAGTAGTTAGTGTAAGACACGGAATGTAGACCAAGAGTATGGGAGCAATTAAAATGCTCCAGTAAGAAAAACAGCATGCTCGAGTAATAAGAACAAGGAGATAGCGGCGTTTCCGTGGAAATAGTACAGTAATGCACGCTTCGTTGAGCATAACCTATAAACCAAGATACAGTATGTAGTTGTGATCCGACAAGATTTCGAGTGAGGGGACTTCATGGATTATTGGTTTGAGTTTAGGAGCCGGCTTTGAAGATTCGCACAAAATGCGGCAATGCGATTCATCTTCGAGATCTTTGAGCTAGAGTAATCCTCGGAGTATTGTAGGATGTGTTCTGGCTCAAATATGATGAAGGAGGACTCTGTTTCGTATGGGAGGCAGCTATACTTGATCTAGTCGAAGTCGCGTTATCAGCGAGAGTAATCAGAATTGATAATTTCGAGAAACGTACGAAGGTTATGGGTTCAATCATTGGATACGAGCATCCAAATGGTGAAGACGGGGGCGACGGAAGAGTGTAAATGGAACTAATCCCCGTATCATCTTTCAACGTTTCAACCTCATCCGTATCAGCACCAGAGTCATCTTCCGACTCGTATGAGGATCTTTCGTGAACAAGGCGTAAAGATTGTGGCCTCCTACCCCGAGGAAGAGGAGCTATTGTTTGAGCGTAGTGGACAGCATCGAGTGCAGCCCATGGAGAACACAACGTCAAGTCGTCAAGTCCGTAGAGACATTCAAAATCGAAGCCAAGGTCCCGCGATGTTTGATCCAAGATGTTATAGCAGCAGGCTCCTAATTCCGCTAGACTTCCGGTGCTATCTGCCCGTCCAATGTCATCAGGAACCACTTGAGAACAGGGAGTAGAATCTCCCTCGACAACAAGAGGGGGCCAGCCCGAGAGCGAGAGCGAGTCACCAGTCAAGGTAGACTTGTGAGTCTATACCAAGTGAGGTGAGGATGTGTGTGGACTAGTATTAGATATTAACTCACCTGGTACCTCATTAGTAATAGTTACAGGATGATACAACGGGAGAGAGCGAGAAAGGGACTGTGGGGGATGTCTGAGTGTAACAGTTAGAACTTCGCCTTTTATAATAGCAGTAGAACACCGTAATAGGAAGGAGCTACCTTGTCAACGGTACTATGAGGGAGAGTGGCGTAACGTCCAAGGTGTGCAACTAGGACCGAATGGTTAATTTCATCGACATCTTATACCAAGTGAAGAAGTATGGCCATCAGGACCCTATTGTTCGCGCGCTCGAGCTTAATTGTGCGGGACTATAATTGACACCGTGGATGATGATGCCACAGTTATGGCAAGACACTAAACCTTTACATAACAGAGTTTCAATTACGTTGTACAGGGTGGATAGGCCCCAGGGCCCCAGTGAGTTGCCTTGGGTTGCCTTGGAACCTGCTTGGAACAAAGGTCCACAAAGCAGTTTTTCTAAAAGGGTCGAATGGCTAGTATATTAGTATTTTTCATTATATAGTAAATAGCTTACGGAGCATTCTAATGTGACGGATTCAAGGTTTCTGCCTACGCATTTCCCCATGGACGGACGAGAACTGGACAACACTACAGTCAAGTGACAAGGTGTTACGAGGAAAGGGACATCCATGACCGAAATTTCTCACGAGTGATTTGCTGTTGACTAGATCCAACTGCTTCCCAGATTCTCGATTTTGTACACCTTAATGCCGTGTGTACAAATGTCAGTAGGAGATGACCTTAGGAGATCTCATCCATGGGAATGACTGAACTTTGAAATTATTGCCAACTTACACCACAATGGTTCTGCGCAGTCGAAGCAACACCTCGTGCCAAAGAAGATGTCTATGGAGTATCATATTATCGACTAATAGGTTCTAGTAGGTGCTAGGTCCTTCCGAGATTGGATATATAAACTGATAGACTTTGGCGTGTCCATACATACTACACATATCTATCGAGATGTCTCTTACGCCCACTACCAATGCCCAGCCAAGTAGCCTGCACCACGACTTGGAGTATTATTTAGAGCCTTTTATATTTCAGGTCTGTCTCATCATCTACTAGTCTTTTTTTTCTGGGCGCATAACGAGTATGCAAGGTGGAAAATGTCTTGTTTCGTGTTCCGAAAGAATATTTTTCTCAAGAATCCGAATTTTTCCGCGATATGTTTGAATTAGCTCGTCCAGCTGGAGAGAATGATTTAGAAGGATCATCAGACTCAAATCCCTACGTCCTTCCAGACACGATTAGCGCGCACTCCTTCCGAGCATTCGTAAAGTTGTTATATCATCCAAGGTAAATATTTCCCATCTTCAATAACAATCTATGTCAAAAATTCTTTTTTAGTCCTTCACTTGCAGATCTAAGCAAAGATGAATGGGTAGCTATTCTTGAACTCTCAAGACAGTGGAATTCAGTTAACATTCGAGAAATTATCATCAACAAACTCTTACCACTTCTCAACGACGACCCGTCCCAACAGTGGAGTTTAGCGAAAAGCTACGATATTCAAAGTTGGGTCAGACCGGCGTTGGTAAGGTTGGTTCGCCGTAATGAATCACTCGGGGTTAGAGATTATGAGCTTCTGGACCAGGACACACTGTTGAAGATTGCCTTCTTGCGAGAATGTTGTTACCCGATTTATCATGACACTACGTCCTATGGTTATTCATACCGTAATAACGTCGAATATCAAGGAATTGCTCGTTGGGAGGTCAAGAATACTAGAGGCGCAATCAGTGTAGCGCTTGATCCCATCCTCTTCCAATGCCCCGATCCTCTTTTATACCCTGCCGCCGAACAGTCTGATCAGAATAATGACGACGATCTTCACAAGGATGCAGAATTCTACTTTGAAGAAGTAGTGTTTAAGGTAATGACAGTACCCTCGTGCTTGTTCCGTTAAAGTTGACTATTTTCAAGGCAGGAAATCGGTTGTATAAGGTTCCCAATCGGCCTTTTGCTCAGCATTCCCCAGTGTTCAGACGAAACTTCGAAAGACGTGGCTTCTTGAAGTATGACCACGATGATCCTTACATCATTGAAAGTGATGTCAAGGCCACTGACTTTGCAAACTTGTTACGATTCTTCTTCCCTCCGTAAGTACTGTCAATTGAACTCTTGCGATTGATTTGTAAATAAGAATAATGTCTAGCGAGCTCATTCAGAAGCGTGAAATGGCTTCAGACGAGTGGGCCTCGATTATGCGCCTTGCAGCACGTTGGGGAATGAAAGAGTTAAAGGCCCTTGCCGTTCAAAACCTAACACAAACCAACTTGGGTACCACCGAAAACAAATTGCGCCTTGCCTTAGATCTCGGAATTGGATCATGGTATACGGAATGCATGCGGGCAATCATTACAAGACAAGAACACGTAACAGTAACGGAAGTGAATGTTCTGGGAAGAGACCGCTTATTACAGGTTCTTAATCTTCGTGAGCGTTGTCATGTTCGCCAAAAGTATAATTATGGCGGCCAATATATTGAGCTACGCGAGGAGAGGGGAGTTGTTCCAGACAACGTGGACTTGAGTAGTCAATTAAACGCAGCTGGGTTGTAAATAGGTTTAATATACTGTACATATTGTCCCCCAAGTCGTACATGCCCTAGGTTCCTAGCAAACATACATAGTACCGTGGAGATACTTACCCCACTGATACACCAGTGTGTAGTTTTTGACCTACCACTTCTAAGAACACTAATCGTCATGTGCAAATGGCACGTTTTAGGAGTACAACCGGTTCACTCTTGAGGCCAGAAAAAGTTCACCGAGCTTCTAACCGCCTCAAGTTGAAAATAATAAAGTGAGGATAAGATCAACCCTGGAAATGTTGTGCATAGTCTAGAAAGCTGTTGTACAACCAGTGTACAAATTACGAGAATAACCAGTTCACATAGAAGCTGGGCATCTTACGGTACTATGTACTACTGACGCTGGATATTATTATTTACTAGTGCGGTTTTCACTGGTGATGTACAGGAAATTAATTCAGTTACCAGCCTAGTGACGGTGTAGGTTTTCTTGGGCGGCTAAAATATATATGGTGACGTTTCTGCGCAGTAAAAGCATCAGCCTCGTGCCAAAGAACTTAAAAAGGCGTCTGCAGAATACGTTATCAATATCTGCCAATATTGGTTTCGTGTTGCGAAGGAACATTTCGCTCAAGGAGGAACGGAAAGCCTCTGTAGATTGCCCAATATACTGAACAGATCACTCCGAGTCTCGAAAAAAGGAGGATGTTCGAGTTGAAGAAACTTTGTGGACTCCCCTTCTTTGGTTTTGGTACTGGAGGAGGAATTGATTGATGCTGGCCGAATCGTATGATGAAATACTCCGGTTTAGATTTGTGGTTGCCGATGAAGTCAATTAGTGATCAAATATCGCGTGATGTAGACTTCGTCAATGCAGGTAAGAGTTCACTACTTCTTATACATCATGATTTTCAGGCATATGAGAGAAAGAAGAGTATGAAAGCTGTTCATCAGATCCATGGTTAAGGTAACTTTTTGCTGCGGATAGAACGAAGTTGCAATTGGAAGAAGGTCATGGAGGTGAGTGATGTTTCCGGCAATCGCCGGTCACCTGAGTGTACCTTTTATTTTATTTTATTTTTACTTGCACTCAAAGTTGTGTTCCACAAACCGATGAAAACAGGAAATGAGAGGTAAAGAAAGAGATAACCACAAAAAAATAAATCGAATCCTTAAAATAACCGTCTTTCACAACTTCTACTAACCGCGAATCAATATTCACGATAACACCACACCGAAGGAGTAATCTAAAAGAAACGAACCCATGTTAACTCTCTAAAAAAAGAAAAGTGAAGTGAAACTTGAACTCACACTACCAGGCATCAACGGAAGTCCATTAATGGCTGTACCAACCGAAAAATCAGTTGACAACAGGAAACAAGTAGCCTCCAACTTTCCAACATCTTCTTCCCTAAGCAACCGACTCAAATCCCCAAAATCCTTTATATGTTCACTTGATGGTGTACGTTCATAATATCTATCCCATCTTTCCATATCTTCATCTTCATCGTCATCATTTCCAGTGTTATTATTGATCCTGTTCTCTCTTTTCCTTGTTTCCGAAATCGCTTTCTTGACATGATATGGATTAAAAGAAAGACATTGAGTGAATGACTTTCCAGGAGCTTCAGGTATACTTACGACCCATTGAACAAACCGTTGACCATGAGTATGATTTCCAGTTGCATAAGAAGTCAAAAACCATCTACAAATATCCAATCCCCATTCTTTCCAAGGTATTATTGGTATTTGAGTTTGAGTTCCAGTTTCGTTGTTTTGAGGTAAAGAAGGCCAAGTAGATTCCAGTGGTAATTTGTCGATTATGGATTTTCGATGAACAGCCAATATGAATGGTCCAATATCTTCTCCAAAAGCAATCTCCCATTCGAAGAAGACTACAGTATCTATTGGATCATCTCTGAAAGGACGTCTTTTAGGAGCGTACTTCGGGAAATTACCATCACCTGTTGGATTTGGCGATGCATGGCATATAACGGAAATAATTTCGCCATCTGATTGGAGAGGTGGAAGACCAAAACAACAAATGCGTTTAACCGAAGGTGAAGTTGGTGAAGAATTGATATGGTAAATGTCAAGACAATGGTTTTGAATGTCCGGAACGAGGAATAAATCGCAACGTAGGAACGCAAGACCTGTGTTATGAATCGGAATAGGATTCTAGAAACACATGAAGGTCATTGAAACTGAAAAACAACTATTGACTCACAGTTTGTGGTATGCCTGTCTTCCAATTATAAACGTAGAGATGGCAGATGGCGGGAGGAAATGCCTCCGCACTCATAATGAAGTTATCGCCGCAAAGTTCAAGGCTCACGGCTATGTTGTATTCAGACGGATCCATATCGGGAACAGGTTGAATTGCAACTTTAATATCACTTGTGGCAGCCAATGGATGTGGTTTTCCAGTCGAATGCTGAATGAACTGAACACATATTTTGATTGGTTCAGACATCGGGCTGGGACTTTTATTCAAAAAAAAAAAAAACAAGAGGTCACCAAATTGTTTTCTGATGACAAATCTCAAGTGACGACTTACTATGAAGCAACAGCAATAAGATCATGTTCCTCAATACAACACACAAAATCAATCATATCCTCAACTCCAATAAACGACCACTTCGGTTCCTTCACTTCCACACCATTCTCAACTTCTATCTCTGTGTGCATATCATTATCATCTTCAATCTTCCCAATCACCTCTATTGGTACCCTGTACGATTGTATACCATTTAATGGCATATCCATTCCTTGTGAAGTTGCATAGATGATATACTGATCGGTAACGGTGGGTAGACCTGCAGCCCAGCGAGGTGGAGGATCAACTAATCTATACAAATGTTGACAATTACTCCATTGATGTTCTCTTTCCAAGAGCATCTGTGATCGAAGGCCCATACTCCAAGTACTAGATGGATTATCTTCCATACCGTGAATCTTGAGTCGAAGCATATAAAGCAAATCAACGGTTGACGTGTATATATTTCGTAGTTGCCTGCAAGTGAGTTGAACTGAAAATGCGTCCTTTACATTCAAAGGACACAAAATCCGAACGATGATTTCAGTTGGAAGGTCGAGTAAAGGAAACATGGTTTTGGATAGTTGTTTGGATGGGTGGAAATCTGGGAAGATACGGATTGCGACTAGATAAGGGGGCTTTCTGCGTTATGCAATGTGAAATAGGTAAACAAAAAATTCACGAACAGGAACTGAATTTGGAACTTTTACCTAAATACAGCCCCGGATAAATGATAAGACGCTAAAAATGATCCAGGGTCGGGTGTAGGCTCATGCGGGGTCTTGGCTAGTCCTCCCTGAGGTAGTGGAAGGGGAAACAGGTGGAAGCGATTAGTACCATGCCACCGCAAATTACATATCTGCATACAGTACATGCCTCATGTGAGATAGAATAATCAGAAAATCCAAGTACACAGTCCAGAGGGCCAAAGTTAAACGAATATGCATATTTACGAGGCAGTACGATGCATTCCTATTACCAAGATACATACTACGAATTGTAAGTTTGAACGCCGAGCATATCCTTCAACACCTCTGTTGGTTTCTAACCCACTTTAGACTTCCAGACCCTGTCGAATACTTGTGTTGATTATGTGTTAAGTATTTCATAATTTGACGTCCGAGGACGAAACTTCAAAAAGAGTAGCTAGAAAACGAAAAAAAATTAACCGCGACTCCGGTATCCAAAGGGTTTTCCAGCACTAAGAAAAAAGAACTACAAATAAAACGAATAACTTGAAAAACCCACTTCACAGCCTAAACGAACCCATAAGTGAACAATAAAATAAGAAAGCATCGAGCATTGAGTAACTCTGAAAGAAGGTTTCATTATTTCCCAACATCTAGGTTCAGGAGTATACATAAGAGACGCCGTCGTTGTTGGCATACAACTGCAAGTAAAGAATTCAATTCATGCGGGCAATTCGAATTTCTGTCCTTGCAATACTCTGTTCATTAAGAACATGTAAATTAGCAATGAATATTTCCGTATAAGGTGAGCTAACGTACTTTGTGAAGTACACATAGAAGAAGTCGACATATAACCCTGTTTGCACAATACCAGCTGTGACTGCAATAGGGTCCACAATGTCATCGGCGAAATACCTACATAGAGCAATACAAACAATGCAATCAGAAACCTTCGGAGCAATAGGAGAGCAAGAATAATACATACCGGTAAATCCAATTAGGGATATACAGTGCTCTGTAAATACCAAGAGCAGCAAGGTAATGTGTTGTTATGGTCTCTGCTTCACCCGTTCGTTGGAGCATGAAGAGTTGAGGAAGAATGGCAACTGATTCGAGGAAGATGGAGAAAGACCAGAGGATTTCCGTGAAATTAAACTTGTAGTTGAAGATGAGAGCGAGGAGTATGCAAGGGCCAATAAGGTATTCGATGCGGAAGGTATCAATAGAGGGGTCATGTGTAGGGCTAGGGAGAAAGAGAGATATGAGATTAGAAGTGGATAAGAAGGATAAGGAAACTGACCGATATTTATAACGCATCAGATACAACGTGTAGCAGGTACTTGCGATGAAGAAGAGTTTCATGAAGGAGTTGTATAGGGAAACATATCGGTAGAAGAGGTCAAGGTAGCGAGTGACGAATACAGCGACATAGATTGCTTGTGTCTTGAACGAAATGCCTTCAAACAGCGGGTGAGCCTATTTCCAGCGTTCAGTCTTGAACCAAGCCTCACCTCGACATGAGCGGGATGTTTGTATTTTATTCAATAAAATAAGTATCGACGCAAGATGCGATACGTCACCTAAAAGCACAATGGGTCAGTTAGCGTTGTAGAGGCCAGCCAGATAGCTTACCCAGGAAACGGAAGATGTTCATGGCTGTGGCAAAGGGGTGTTGTCACCGTTTCTGACGCCAGTACGTCGACGTGTTCGACCCAAGAATACATTTCCCGCTTACATAATCTTTGTCCCACGCCCCTTTTCTCACATCCATACACTCCCGCTCCACTCCTCCTTCGGTTACTGCCAAGGTGAGCATCCATTTCTTGATATCTTGCTACCTATGATGCCCTAGTAAAAGGTTCGACTCCTTTGGTCGGCGACAAGCACTATGATCCTTCCCATATCCGGCTATCCTGTGGCAGCGAAACCGAGAAATGGTCCAATCCCTGATGAGCTATCCAAAGAATGACATGGCTCATCGTAAGGCTGGTCCGACATTCTCGACTCTTTATAGAATATTAGGCTGCAATGGTCCAGAGATCCACGATCTTGCAGCAAAGGCAGAGTCGCAAAACTCTACTCGGCACCACTACTTCCGAGGTCGTTCCAAGTCAAGCCTGGGCAGGACACTTTTTTGTACCCTCACCCTGCCTTGGTGGTCCCGGACGTGGTTATTTTATTGGCAAACGGCACAGTATGAAATGCGTGTTCAAAGCATTGGGGTTAGAGATACATTCCCCCACGTGTGGTTACGCGCATATACTCTGGTTCACTGCTTGATGTGGGATTGGCATGGTCATGGCGATTTGTTCGTGGTGTTTCGAGCTTTTGTATCGATGGAGGCATGAGATCCTCATTTTTTCAGACTGTTTCGGCAGCACTGAGTTTTTTTCTTCTTTTTTATGCACATAATTATCGGATTTATACTGACATGCTTGTTGTACAGATGCCACGCAAGAGTAATAGTTTCATGTTGTAGTAGATTGCAACGTAGATTGCCATTCTGCCTGACAAACTTCAATCTTTGCAAGGAATTGACATCATTTTACCACGTGACTGTCGGGCCGATCAAAAGGGCCAATTCAATTGATGATGTCTACCGTGGTTATTGTGGTCGTCAGCACAACAGGTCAAAGATCAGGAATACCTTTGACCTGTTCCTTCATGTTCTCGCATTTCTAATTCCTCACCGTCTTTTGGATTAATTTCGTTCTTTTCTTCACCCTCATTGACTCGGTTTTGATAGCCTAGCTCAATTTCAAACTCATGGAGACGCGAGCTCTAACCACACGGTTGCTCTTCCTGTTATTTTTCCACGCTTTTACAATATCCCAGGTCCTTTCAGCACCTTACACCCCTCCACTAGCTCACTTGGAACCTCGAGATCGCTATATTCTCAAAAACAACACTGTTTTAGATGAACTCCAAGCATTCAACCCAATCACCCTCCAAATTATCCCTCAAGGACCGGCAACAGATGGAGGGGGAAAAGGGCTCGATGCATCTTCCGCATTATGGATAACATTCTCCCTCTTATTCGGATTATCGTTATCCTTTGCAGGATTTAGGATGTGGCGGATAACAACCGGTATGGGCTTTGGTTTAGCAGCCGCAGTTTGTGGTACGTAGTCTCCCACAAACCCCTTGCATGATTGACACGATCTGATGTGTAACAAAAACAGCTTGGGCAGCATTCGTCAACACGATGAGTGCAACCGGAATAAGCGATATCTTTCTCACAATAATTGTTCTTGGATTCTTTCTGTTGGGATTTATTGCTGGAATCTTCGAAATAGGGAGAGTGGCAGGAATGATTTTACTTGGAGTTATAAGTGGTCTAAGCTTTGGTATCCGTTTGATGTTGTTACGGTCTGGACTTTTATTTTCACCTGGTGATGACGGTGATAATGCTGGATTTGCTTTGGCTTGGGTGATGATTGCGTTATTTGGGATTGCTGGGGGTTTGTTTGTGGCTTGGCCTAGGTTTCAACGGTTTGCATTGGTGAATTTTTTCTTCTTTTTGTGTAGGTCTCAAAACTGACACGTAATGGCTCTTTTGTTTACAATTACCATAGCTGTTTGCTTGTACTGCCACTGGCACTTTCCTCGCTGCCCTTGGTTTGGATTTAATCCTTAACAAACAATCAGGAATGGGCCAAGGTTTAATTTTCCTATTCGATAGAAATTCGTCGCATATAGTTGTAAGTTCTCTCTGCCTCCCCTAAATCCTTCCTCCCCATTCTCATTCCTTTCGTTATTCTTGTCAGGACGTTATAATAAAAGGTTACAGACCAAAAATAGTCACTCAAATCATAATCGGTGCATCTCTAGTATTTATGTACGTATAAAAATATCTATTTCCCATCTCACCCTCAAACACCAAAAAAATTTGACAACTGACATAACGTCTCACTCTTTTTTCCAACATTTTCCGCATCATCGCCCCCATCTTATATATATATAGACCGATCCTATCATTGATCCAAAACCGCGTATTCAAAGATCCTTTCAACCGTCGTAACCTAACTTCGAACCCTACCTCCGATTTCGATTCCGACGTCAATACCAACATGAACGAACAACACACTGATCCGACAAGTCGTAATAAATTAACAGGGCAACCGAAAGCTAATAGTTTATGGGATGGTACATTGTTTAGACCGAACAGGTTTTCTGTCTAGTAGATATATTCGGGGGATGGGTTGAGAAGGGTTGAGAAGTCCCCACCAAAAAAAAATACCAAAAACTTACTCGACCACAATAACTCGATTTTATTATTTTCAATGACGGCGTGTTCTATTGATATACTATTATGTATATCTCCGGAAACGGGAGAGAAGAAAAAATGTCTATGTCAATATACTGTTTTTTTATTGTTTATCATTCATTATATTCACTTATGCATGGGAGATTTTATTTTATTTTTATCCTTATTCCATTCTGTTTTTTTCTTACTGGGTTAGAAAGGGATTGGGATTGAATAGAGCTGGTTACTCCGTTATATCGTTTATACCTCCACTTATACCCATAGGGCCTACCTACAGTTTTTCTGATCCAAATCATCCGCACGTCATTATATTTTCAATCATCATCATTTTTTCCCGTTGTGAGTGACAAATCAATGAACCATTGAAAGATTGCCAACAAGTCAAAGTCAAAGCTAAGTATAAATTAAATGTGATGTAAAATGATGAATCTGTTACAGGATCAATTAATGTCATAGTCATAGTATCTATGTATTCTATAGCGTGTAGTACGAAGTTTCTATCAACTGCCACTACTAATAAACTACGTGCTGCGCACGCGTACATGATTGATGTTGATGTTTCTTGGTCAGGAAGTTTGATGCGTGTTTGGTGGAATGTATGTAGTTGCAACTTGTACCTATAATACATACATAGAAACGAGAAGTCGAGTTAATTATAAGAGTGTTTGTTACATAAAATCCAAGTTGTATAGTTGTATTGAATCAGAATATGTGGAAGTACTACTAGTGTTAGTACCGTGATAGAACTTTGTCATGACTCAAGTACTCTTTCCTGATCTCAGAAACATATCATCTTACATGAACAATCCTTCATTCGATTTTGCTGAGTTATATACAAATAGTAAGCATGAAATTTGAATTACAAAAACAATCACTGTTTAGATCTAAACCTTAATATCTACGTAAGACCTGCCCCTTTCTTCCAATTATCCATTACATGGAAGTTTTGGCATCTGTTATCCATTGTAATCCATTGGAGAGGTCGAAAGCTGGTTGGTACCGCTTTTCAGGAGTACTGTACGCCGGAGGGGGAGTGGGTACCTGGGTAGTAGTGGAGTTAGTGAATGATGGAACATTCTTCCAAAGTTGTTACGGCCATAAGAGGGATATTGGTCAGATTATTCAAGAAAATATAAAGGGTAAGTACTTGAAGGCAATGTTCGGATTGAATCATTTGGAGAGTTTGAAGTTGGGTTTCGTTTTCGGCGTCAGGTAGGAGCGAGCCCGTAGAAAGGATAGTAAAAGTAGATGTAGTGGCATATGTTGATAGATCGGTATCGCTGGATTGGAGAAAGGATGATTTCTGTGGCTTTCTGTGGCGTCAAGCAACGCACATCCAACCCACCACTCCACGGCCCCTACGACGCCTTTCTTGTTGTCATTGCTTCCGATAACATTTTTTCGTGGGTTTCTGGATGACATCGAGGAGGGGGATAACGTGCATTGGCGGTGATTTCACTTCGACATTTCTGCCTATGTCTTGGTTCCGGTCTGAATCACCCGCGTGTCGTGTAGTGTGAGGTGATTATCTTTTCTCTCTCTGAATAAGAATGTGGAGGTATATATCCCGATGTTTTATTTTTGACTCCATATGAATCAAGTAGTGTGTATCCAGGTGTTGGTTGAGGGTGAGTATGATATGTGTTGTATAGAGTTTAGAATCACCACTACCCAACTTCCTGACCACCCTCGTATACCACTTCCTCTGAGCTTGATTAGCAGTAACGAAATTACCCACAACAATCCTATCCACTCTATTCCAGTCCTGACTAGCACAAACCGCAAGATGTGTCATAATATCTATTTCGGCCTTTGATCCCATACGTGGACGATGATAAATGGGTGTTAGAATGATATGGGGAGGTGAAAGGAGGTAGGTACTGGGAAGTGGTAGGTAAATGAAGGAGGGAAAGAGGTGGTATGAGAGAGGAATCATCAAAAACGATGAAAGGTTTTGCTTTTGTTTGCATATTTCAAAGTCGAATTGAACCTTGAAGTTGTGTTTTCAAGAGTTGAATGTCAGCATATATGACTTTTCCAGCTTCTCTTGTGTACACCATTAGTCATTGCGTTTGATGATGGATTGAGATGACTAGTTTTGGGATCACTTCACCAATGGTCTAGTCCATCCTGTTCGAGGTACCGAAGCCAGGGACCAGACACAAGCTTCTGATCTCTGGTTGTTGGCTCTTAAAGCAATGAAGCTTTGACGTGTTTGGAACTTTTTCCCCAAACGGACCCCTTCAGCCTCCGTAAACTTGATTCCACTCTCAGGTGAGAGATCAGCCTGAAATCGTATTTCTGCAATGGGTTGCCAAACGGTGGTACCACCTTGACTAGTGCAGGATAGGCCTTCACCCTCTCTCGTATGAGCTCATACTGGCATTGATGTTGTTGGATCAAAGAAGGAACGCGATTATTCAGACGGCAGGGAATGGAAGGATCCCATGCAACTCTACGAAAAACCGAGGGGCCGCGTCTTCTGATGGTGGTATGGCAGCGTGGTAAGACGCTCGACGAGTTGCAACTGTGACCTGAAGAGCTGGTTGGAACCGTTGGAGTAGTCGTAAACGGTCTGGCGGCAAATAAGGGAGTAGTAAGGAAGCCACTGAACAGAGAGTGCCACAAGGAAATTGCCATTGAAACGAGGTAAGGTATTCTAACTCATCGGGGAATGAATTTTTGATGAAAGAGTGTAAAGTTTCCAATACATACCGATTGTCTTACACAGTGGCACAAGGTGTAGAGAGTCAATGACGATTGGACGGATTGAGAGCTTGAGCCTTGGGAATGGGGATTTAACCACCGTCAAGCCGACCGTTTTAAGTAAAACATGGTATACTAACCACACATCTCAGAAGTGATTCGGCATATAAACTTGTTCCAATATTCTAAGTTATTCTAACATCAAGTTTACTAAGTGCTACCATATGTTCCATTTCAACCTCCATTCTATCATTTTATTATTTTTATTGTTCTTGCTAATGTTCATTACACTCCGTGTTTCACCTTGACTTCTTTTCAGTATTAATACTACTATTCAAAGTGCCCGAATCCTTCGCTTTTTGTATCCGGGACTGGCATTCTGAGCTTTACACCGCCTCAGTGTGAAGTGGGGGGTTGACTTCTGTTGAAGTATGAGAACGAGTCGGAAAGTTCACAGAAATAATATCCGAAACACCCCATATTAACATCATACAACTTTATTAACTTTATTTGAGCAATTATGTACTCTTGTGTGGCCTTGTAGATCCATGTCTTATTATCATTATTTCAGTATTATTTTCCATTTGATTATTGAACACCGGTCCTCGGGCTGAGGAATAATAAGAAATATTTGAACTTAAGTACCGGAGTTTATATACCGGTTCACCGAGGGTGATCAAAGAATTCAAGGTAAAACATGGAGTACTATAAGCAACAACAAAGAACAATAAAAATGATAGAATGATAGAAGGGAAGTTGAAATGGAACACCTACTAGTAGCACTTGGTAAGCTTGATATTAGAATAACTTGGAAATATTGGAACAATAAAGTTTTATGCCGAATCACTCTGAGATGTGTGGTTAGTATACTATGTTTTGCTTTTAAAACTTCAGCTCGACGGTGGTTAAATCTCCATCCCCAGTCCTAATTCCTCCAGATTCTCAAAATCGTTATTGATTATCTGCAGCTTGAACCCTTTATTTTGTAGAATGGAACAACATGGAATTGCGATGTATTCGTTATGTGAATAACTTGGTATACTTTTAGTATATTAAACAGCGAAGTAACTTACTTCGCCACCACTTAGATGACGAAACGGGAGGCATCGCAAAAGTACCGGATTTTCTGAGTCCCCGTGGGCTACCACCAATTCTGCCCAGTATATTGCTCAAGGCTAACACTAGTGAGTACAGTACCCCCCATAAATTATGATAGTGAATAATGAATGCTTACAAATTACTCCAATACGAGGAGATAGAACGTAAAAGGGAGCACGAATTTCGCTACTCCTAGTTCAAACTTATCGTGTCGCCTACAGACCTGCTTACCAAGAAAATCAGTATGTAATTGGAACTTTACATAGTTTTTCTAATATTGAAGAGTCAGAATATCTCAACCTCACACAGATGGTCAACGTGTACAGGAGGAATCCCCCGGCAACATTCCGTCCAGTGGCTCCCTTACTAGACCAACTCCTTGATCGCTGATAGATTGTAAATATGCTTTGGCGTATTGGATCAATTGTCGCAGGAAATTGGGTAGTAGTAAGTTTTCTAGTAATTATGTTAAAGAAATAGTGACCAGAGCTAACAATAGATGCCGCCAGATTGAACTTGATGATGTCGCTCCCCCCCCCTCTCAAAGAGTGCCTCAGCACACTCTCCACTGCGTCTATCACTTGTAGTGGGTGTTTTTCTTTATGTTAAGTTTTGGGCGTATATTTAAATTTCTTTTGGATTGGCAAGTCATAAAGGGGGTTAGATTCTTACACCATAGATTTGGAGCACCAATAGCGCACACAGAGATATAAAACCCTCTCACAATTCTGGTAGTTAGTGACTTTGTCATACGACTCTCCGATCTAGGACTTACATTTCCGCTGCCGGTATCTTCGACCCTCGATGGTCGCCCAGTTCCCAATTTACCCCCAAATCAATGTTAAAAAGCAGCACGGAAATGGGTAAATAATCCAAACCGAAAGAAAGGGTTTTTTTTTGGGTTATATGGGGAGCTGCTGGAGTAGGAAAATCTGCTTTTGCCCAAGAGACTCGCAGATCGTACGAAGAAGGGATGTACATCAATCTTATCCTTCGCCCTCTTCCAACGCAGTGATCCCCATCAGCACTTTCAGCACCATCCGTCTTCCCGCCCAGGGCTATTGAACCAACAAGTTATCAACTTCTTAGTATCGTTCAGATCCTATAACAATACCATACAATGACCCACGTCGAATCTCAGACACACACTGATACACGCCACACATCCACCTCTGATCAAGTGATTACACACCATCACCTACAAATTTCATACTTACTATTTCGTATATACTCAAAACTATGTATCCTATATCCTATATCATCACAAGTTTTCTGTTATTAGATTACCAATGGCTATACTAGTATCATAATATTCTATGAATCCAATTTTTAACATAGAAAAAAAGTCATTACACCATATCCGAAATTCTCATCCCACTAACATAAGCCCTCGGAACATAAATCCCAGGGGTAAGTAAAAACTCATTAACTCTCTTAAGTGTATCTCTCGACGGATTCGCTCGAGGTTCACTTTCAATAATCCATTCAAGTCGTTTCCGAATCATACCCTTATTCAAATTCGAAACTATACAAGATAAAATAAAATAAACATTAATTGGCATTTAATCTGTGTAAAAAAAAACTGTATGTACCTTGCCCTCGAGATTCATCAGTGTTCAATTCCCCATCGTCATTAAACAACAACTGAATAAGAACAAGTGCAACTCCAGCACTTAAATCTAATCGTGTTCCTAAATCATTTCCACACCCTTCTAATATCCAAACTTTCTTCGCATCGACATTCATATTCATAGTTGTAGAATTAGATGTTAAATGTGATTGAACGAAAGGAATGGTGGTTTTAAGAATTTGATGTATAATATGACCTGTTTTAGATTTTGATTTTTGTGTTGTATTGGTGGTGTTGGCATTGATATGAAGGGTATTCGTGTTTATATCGATATTATCGTTATATTCTGAAGATTTCGGTGTTGCTGTTGATTCTACTCTAGTCGTTGTACAAGTCGAGGTCGATGATTGTGATTCGAAATCGAAATCGATAAGGATACAAACGATTGAAGGTTTATGTCGTACAAAATCCATGATCTTGTTGATTTGAGAGGGAGAATAGGAACCAATACTAATTCTTCCGTGTACCTTTTCTATAGGCGTCGGTGTCGATGTCGGTCCAACAGTATCAGTATCGGATGATTTTGAAGATGTATATGTGGTTGATGAGGATGTAGATGAAGTGATACGAGTGACAACATTCTCGATTTCGGAACGTGAGCAAGATAATAATTCTTCTCGATGTTTCCAGAATAATGAAGGAGTTAAACCCTGTAATGTTTCAATTGATATTCAGTATCTGTCCTAGCACATATAGCATCTAGAAAGAGTAAGATAAACGTACCATACCCCACGATTCATGGTCATCTCCAGATCCTTGGACATAACCATATCCAGCTACACGTCGTTCAGTTCCACTTGTTTTGAAGCAGAGACGCATATAATTGGAAGAAAGCTCAATTGATATTGATTTGATGTAGAAGTGATTGTAGGAAATGTTGTAGTAGAAGGGGTAATCCAAAATGGTCGCAGTGGAGCTATAAGATCTAATGGAAGATCGAAAGATGAATTCTATAACATGGGTTTTCAGTTTTCAGTTCATATATGCGTCGATATATGCATAGTTTTACTCACTGCTAAAGCATTTGCCCATGTTTCTAGGTTTGAGGAGATTTGGTGATGTTCTTGGGCACTAATTACACCTGGTGGTGTGTATAGTTGAGTATCCCATTCTTTGGCATTGCTTGGTGTTTCGGAGGACCCTTGGCGACGGAGTTGTATAGCACGATTGACGACAGCACACCAGATGGGTACTGTCTTAGACAAAGCATCTGGCATACGCTTTCCAGCCCTCGTAGAGTCAACCAGGATTACCCTAGATGATCATCTATATAGGTTTTATTGATAGAAGTTGGAAGGGCATACCCTCGCCTTTGTGCAATGAGTGGAAGTAAATGCAAGTTTGCTCTTCTTAGATTGAAACTCCAGTTGTTGGTATGTCCATCGGTAGATTTGAAGTAGGCTGGCGTTTCATTGGCCTATGGATGTATGCTTGATTTGGGTTTATGACTCATATTGAGAAGGGCGACTGACGATGGCTGGGTCTGTGTACCAAGCACCGCACCGGAGGTTCGCTGTGTCTATGGTCAGGACGCGTATAAACACTGTGAAAGAGAAGAGACAGACGCAAAAGAGGAAGATCAGGATAACGCTTGTTAACGTCTGACACGAAGTTGAGGTCCTCCTGTATTGAATGCAGACGGTTGTAGATGTCGAGAGACTCCTTGCGTAGCTCTGCCAGAACAGCAGCATTGGAGGAGAACATAATTGATTTTTTTTGATTACCGGGCCGGTGAAAATTATTGATGTGGCATCCCAGATCTTTTTATCATGTCCTACTATCCTTCCACAGTCCCAGGCCTCTTTCTCTCTGCCAGCACATTCCACCTGCCCTCAACTTCTCCACATTTAAGCCCAACACCCATCGCAACTCTTCTTCCACAAGAACTCTACGACGTCTTCCTTCCTCCACAACATGCCACACCCTATCCCATTGATCCTTCTTATGTTATCCAAAACACTCCTGCAAAAGGATTCGGAATGTTTGCTAGGCGTCTAATCCAACCTGGAGAGTTGATTTTAGATGAACATCCTATTCTGATCGTTCCGGAACGTCCGCTCCCACACGATTCACCTGCTTGGGATGAGCTTGGTCGTTCTCTTCCTCAGGAACAACGCACAGAACTGTTGACTATGGCAAATTGTCGACCTTCGGAAGAGTGCCCTAGTCCTGTTGAAGGAATTGTACGAACAAATGGGTTGATACTGGATATTCCGGAACCTATAGTAAAGGAGAAGAAGAAGAAGAAGACAGGAGCGATCAGAGAACGCTTCGGTGGTGTCTTCTTGAAAATCAATCGTTGTAACCACAGCTGTAGTCCCAATGCAGCACACAAATGGCAACATTCCAATCTATCTTACAAACTCTATGCTCTTCGTACTATCCAACCAGGAGAAGAGATCTCAATGTTTTATACCGATCTTACACAACCTCGGGATGTGCGTCGTGCGGAATTATTAAGGAATCATAGATTTCTCTGTACATGCCCCGGTTGCGATTCGCCCTCGGAAGAAGAAGTGGTCAATAGTGACAAGGTCCGAAAAGAACTCGGTCAATGGCTATCAACGAAACCTTCTTATATCAAATGGTCAACCGATATGTGTCGTGCAGATGACATTGTTACTTCTTCCCATCTCCTTGCGTTATCCCTTATCGAAAAAGAAGGCATGCATTTTATGCAAGCAATCTTCATCGAAGAACTAGTCTTGTCATACGCAATACTCGGAGATGAAACTCAATTCCGTGAACGAGCAAACGAATTCATACAAAAATGTAGCATCGAGGATCCGGAGAGAGCAGCTGAATTTGCGTCATGGTTAACAGAGACGAAGAAAAACAAGAAATGGGGATGGAGGAAGAAACAACGAATGTTAATGTCAAGAAGACGAGATACGTCACCCGAGTACTACGCCTCTTCACTCTTTTGAAAATCGCCATTTTTAAAATGATCTATGTGTATACAAGAATATACAAGAACTCAATATTCTTCAGCAAAATTTAAAACCTCCTTGGTGTACTCTCTGGAATGGGGGGCTTGCATTTTAATGAGCGGAGGGTCACCCGAGGAGGTTGGGTTTGTATCTATTAATATCTCATCGAATCACATGATTGCTCACGCGACGCGTTTCGTTGACTTTAATTCCAAAACTTTCCCACGAACAATCCCTTAATCATAACCTGGGGTTTCCTGAGACCTGTGCTTCTTCGCCTGAACCTGAGTAAAAAGATAAGCTCTTTTAGGAAAATTAACCTTTTGCTTAGACATCCATCTCTCACACACCTCTTACTTGATCCACTCGGACCAAATCCACTCCAACGTCATCACAACAACAACAACAACACAAACAAGCCCCTTTTGAATACCCTTTCGTCCTACACGCACTCACGTATATAAATCAACGCGCGGAATCCATCCCCTACTTAATTATCTCTTCATATCACCATCTCTTCACAATCCTCAAGATATACACACACATATATATATATCGGAACACACCCTTCATATCTATCGTATCGTGCGCGCCTTTTTCTTTTCTTATTAGAATTTTCTTTTTTGAAGAAAGTAAAAGGAAAGAAGATATATATATGCCTAGGACGAGAAATATAACGAAAGAACAGTGGAAAGCTGTTAGTGGTGCTAGTAATTCTTCTTCTCATATTGCCAGTTCTGGGTCTGGGTCTGGTTTGCCTACTGTTATCATAAAACCTGAGATCAAATCAGGTCAACGAAATACAAGAACAGGAGCAAGAACAAGAATGACTACAAGACTTCAAAGTCAAATATCGAGATCGAGATCGAATGCTGGTGTCGGTGCTGGTGTTGTTGGCGTTGGCGTTGGCATTGATGTTAGCGAGAGTAATAGTATCAGTGGAACTTCAACAAAGGAGAATCATTATGATGAGGCGAACCAGGAGAACGATAACGATGAGAACGAAGATCAAGAGAACATTAAACCTATACCTCCTTCTCAAGTTACCGCTACTGTTAAAGGAGGAGGAGGAGAAAGGAAGAGGAAACAAAGACCATTACAAGATATAACTTCTCTTATTGTTCCTTCTTCAAAATCATCATCATCATCATCATCATCATCATCGAGTTGAAGAGTCATTTGAATGGCAAGGGGAATCACCACCAAAGAGGATTAAATCTATGCCTATGCCTATGTCTATGTCTATGTCTACACCCAAGTATTCGAATTATTCTCCAATGAAGACAAGGATGAGAGCTAATGCGAAGGAAAAGGGTAAAGAGAGGGCTAAAGAGGTGATAGAGATGGGGAAAGCGAAAAAGAAAGAGAAGGGGAAAGAGAAAGAGAAAGTTGTAGAGAAAGGGAAGAAGAGAGATATACGATTTCCTTCATCACTTCCACCATCATCACCTCCACCACCTTTACCTCAATCTCAGTCCTACGATCTAAATTTTAGATCTGAATTAGTAGGAACTTCTTTACAACATCAACGATTATATGAAGAGAAAGGTGAAGGAGGAAGTGGAATTGATCAACGATTGATTGATGCTGTATGGGCTAGTTTCGCAGAAGAGGATGAAAATGAAGAGGAAGGGGAAGTTATGGTACCAATACTTGAAGATGAGGATGAGAATGAAGTTCCAGTTGCTTCGGAAGGTCCGGAACATACACGAACATCCGATCCATTTGGATTTTTTGCCGTCGAAAGAGAACTCAAAGCTCAACGACAATTACCACTACCATCCGAAAACAAATTTGGATATGAAGCTGGTGGAAGAGTACTAGTTCCTGCGTCATCTGGATATTTCCCATCAGAATTGATACTTGACAACGAGGAAGATGAAGAAATGATATCACCTTGTGCAACACCTCATCGACCTCATAAAAAGAAACGTGTCAAGAGAGTTAGTTTAGTTGAAGAAGATGTGGGAATATATAGTCCTAGGACTGAATCGTTACCAAGTTCACCTTCACCTGTTAAAGTTAGGGAATCGTGGATAGAAGAAAAGATGAAGAGGGAGAGTTTGAAATTGAGAAGTAGTGATTTGATGTCTTCGGAGATTGGGTCCGAGTCGATATTACAAGCTGCTTTTACGCCGAAATCAAAGTTGAAGTTTCCCAAGGTGGAACCGGAGAAGGTGACAAGAGTGACAAGGGGGAAGAAAGGGAAAGAAGTGGAATCAACGAAGAGGAAAGGAAAAGAAAAGGAGGTTGAACCGAAGACAGAGAGGAAATTGAGGCCTAAGAGAGGAAAGAAAGAGAAAGAGGAAGAAGAAGAGAGTAGAACACCGAGTGATCCGGTGGGATTTGCAAATCGGATGGTTAAAAGGTTACCGGTGCGACGGAAGAAAGAAAATGAAAGCAAAAAACCCAAGCCAAAGCCGAAGAAGAAAGAAGTTGCAGTAAAGACAAAGAGACCAAAGGTAGAATTATCTGAGCAAAGGAAAGCAGCGATTGAGTATTTTAAAACTGTAGCGGCATATTCGTTGGAAGAAGAATATGTGATCTGACCACGTGTAACCTGTAATGACATCATTGATCAACCCCCCGCAAAACCGATCGATAACATTTGAGCGCTAAATACCCCTTTTTCACACAAATGCACCAATCGCCACAGCAAACATACCATCCTCACAGAGTTGTTGGCTTTGAGCCAGAGCCAGAGGACAATGTCCTTCCAAGAATACAAAGCCCCTATCTCAAGGCTATGATGAACTATGTCAAGGCGATAAATAGCATGAATTACGAGGCTATCATGGATTGCTTTGATGAGCGCTTGGAGCATTCCATTTTACCTACTAGTATGCGAAGGCCTGTCTTGAATTATAATACCTATGGGAAATATATTGCGGATGTATTACCGATGTTTCAATCTCTTATGGTGAGTCGCCGGTCTCCTTTTCGATCTTCCGAAGCAAGAATTGGAATTGATTAATGATTACGTTTTGGCAGCTTACCCCTAAATCTCCACTCGAATTCGGACATAAGATGGTTCTTCAGGTATGGCCACTAGGGTTTTCTCTTGTTTTAAATAACCACCTGATGACTGACCCTATGTGGCGAAAAATTGTATAAACCTTTTTAATAGGGTAAGATTGTTGGAGCGGGTTATTCAGGAAGGGAATATATAAACGAATTCGTCCTCATTGTTGAATTCACCGTGGTAGAACCCAAATATGTATCAATGTCGAATTTTCCAGAAAGAATGTTACCCAAGATGATCAATGTGAAGCAATATGTGGATAGTAAAACGGTTATGTCATGGTTTATGGAAGAGAGGCAATGGATTTCGGAGCAGAAAAAATTACAGAGTCAACAAAGAGGAAGAGGAGGTAGTACTCGAGATCGTGAACGAGATCGTGAACGAGATCGTGAACATGGTGGAGGTCAACTTTCGCCCGTTCAACCAGGACAAGCATCTGGGTTAGGGTATCCTACTTCCCCAACCTCTCGATACCCACAACAGGGATTTGGTAGTTATGGGCAAGGATATGGGAGTTATGGACAGGGATCGGGACAAGGTTCAGGATCTGGGCAAGGCTATCCATCTTCGTACCGGTCAAGCCATACCCATAGGGATCGAAACACTTGAGAGAGTGTGAATGTATGTTTATGATTTCTGTTTCGCTTTCATTTCACCTTTTGTTATATATCATTTTTTTAAGACATCTGAACACTTCATAAATGCGTGAACCAGACGGACACTGGCTTTCAGTCTTCTTGCAATTTAATATGCCTGATACTCCCTCGAGATCACGAAACTCTGTTAGGAGTACTCCTTCGTATGTTGGAACTCCCAGAAGTAGAAAAGTTCATGCTGGAATCGCGGTCAATTGGACGTTATCGAAGGTGGTGTTGGATTTGGATTTGGATACATTGAGGTTACAAGGTCCGTTGATGAGGTTAGGATTGGAAGAACAAGAGAAGTTTATATTCGCACAGTACGTCCCTCATGGCAGGGATCTTTTCTTGAATTGAATGCGATGAAAACTGATAAGAGATACGCGCCCAGATTTATAGTTGGAAATACCTATGTGAGTTTATATATCAAGTGACCCGTTGGAGAGACGATGTACCCAAGGGCTGACTTGGAACCCTTTGTCATGTGAAGCTTTATACGGAGGATGATTGGTTGGAAGATTTGAAACTCGCAAGTGAACGAGAGATGTACGTACTGTTTGATTTAATATCAGGTCATGAGGATAATCTAATCTCTTTAATAGAGATGGATTCGTACTCAATGTTGGAGTTGATGAATGGCAGAAGGATAGAGTTACGGATTGTTTCAAGGCTTCGGAGAAATTGGATGCAAATACCAAGTTTCGGTTTACCTTGAGTTTTGATATGACGTACGTTCGCTTTACTAACTGATTATAACGTTTTGCTTTTTTAACATTTGAACTTGAAAAGATCAATTCCAGGATACTCCCTACAAGATGTTCGTCACTTGGCCTCATACCTATTCCCACACGCCAATCACCCAAGGATGTTCAAACATCCTCGTTCAGGAAACGTAGTAATTTCTACCGTTTCTGGAGAGAAATGTTTCTTTGGACAAGGACGGTTAGAAGAAGGTTGGGCATATGCTAAAAAGGAATTGTCTCTGATTACTCCTGTGAGTTCTATTCTAATCTCTAAATACAATTGAGACATAACCCTGATCGAAATTGTTGGATGTTTAGATTGATTTCATACCATCCTTTTTTATGAATCCGGCTCAATATCCAAGCGTTCCTTCCTTGGATGGTGTATTCAATGTACGTTTATTATTATTCTTTCTTGTTATAATATATTACAGTTTCTGATACAACAAAAAATATTAGCGAAATGGAGCATGGCCTGTTCATCTCTCTCCCTCACTCCCTCAGAAATTGATTAACAATCCTAAACTCGATTCTGATCTTCATCATCTTCGTCATTTAGGAGATGATAAGACTTTCATAGCAGCTGTTTCACCTTGGTTTTTCACTGTAAGTGGTTCCCCTGTCTTTCTTGTATTAATTATAATTTACCTGAAACATAATGTGGTGTATAGCATTACAGACCTGAGAGTTTAAACAAGAACGTGAGTCTTGTTTTTAATAATGGGTAATTGGACGTTGGAGTATTAATATTGATGGTTTTTTTTTTGGATGTTTTAGATGATTTATCGTGGTGATGAATGGCTTTTCGTTCGTCGTTGGGAACAATTGATTGAGATGAGGGATCGTATTGATATGGTTCAAGTCATTTCATGGAATGGTTAGTAGTATTCACATACAAGACTTACTTACCCTTATATACATAACGCACATCCTTTAGATTACGGCGAATCAACGTACATCGGACCCACTAAAGTAAGTCCCCGGTAATCTCTTCAAAATTTAATTTTTGAATTTAAATAATTGCGTGAGTAGGAGATTTGGGAAGATGAATCGGAAACTTGGGTTGATGGTTTCCCTCATGAACCTTGGTTATATCTCAACAGTTATTTCGCAAGAGCTTTCAAAGATGGAGTTTATCCTGAATTAGAACGTGATCAGATTTTTGTTTGGGCACGTCCTCATCCTAAAGATGCTATTGCTAAAGGAGACGACATTGATAAACCTACAAATTGGGAATTGGTACGTTAACATTAACTCCTATTTTTAATACACTTCTTTTAACGTAAATTCGGACTGTTATTATACTTAGACTGAAGATCTTATGTGGATAGTCGTATTTGCAATTGAACCAGCAACCGTTGAAATCACAACAACCGATTTTTTCGTTACTCCTTCTAACAGGACCTCTTCTACCTCCTCCTCCTCCTCTTCTTTATCAACCTCTTCATCAATCTTCCCTTCAGACGCCGGAACCATCATCAATGATGACAATAATTCATCCAACTCCGACATTCAAATATTAGAAGTCAAACCTGGTATGACTAAACTTTCATCACCTCTTAGAGTTGGTGGAGGAATTAAGGTTATTATGGTTAGAGATGATGAAGTTGTAGCGGAATGTGTACCTGTTGGGTATAAGTTTGAGAAGAGACCTGGTGTTTATAATTTTAATGCGTTTGTTGCTATGTCTAGATGAAGAAAGGTCGGAGGTTGGAGCCGTTTGGACTCTTGGTATGTTAAGCATTGAGCGCTTGGAAGGGAAGAGAAATTCTTCGGACCACTGGCTTGGATCTATGATCTTAGTGTTTATGATTTTATGATTTTGTTTTATGAAGATTTTAGTTATATTGCGTAGTATTGAGTTCAGACCTGAGACTATTCCATGGATTTATGATGAAATTTATTATTGTATGTTAGAAAATATATAGTTGATGCGGCGCGGAGAAACCAACTGCTTGAAACTCATATTTTGGTATTGCCTGGGTACTGCGGGTTTGATGTTCTATCTATTTTTATCTACTACTTTTGGGGGTTCGAAGCGATACAAAACGATATAACCTCGCAAGTTTTTAGGCGCAAATCAGTTTCTTTTAGCTTCACAATTACACCCTTAGATTCTTTACCAGCTCACAATTTTGTTCCAACTTCCTGCTCAACACTTTGATGACAATTCGGCAACTATATTTATATTTTCGGCATTTGCCGCCTTCTTAAGCGCCCTCTGATCTCAATACTTCACTCTCCGTGTGTATCCGTGCGGCTTCAGATTTCTTTTGCTTGGGTTCCAAATAACAACATTGGGATGCTCAATGTAAGCTCTTACACAACTGTAAAGTTAACTGCATCTGACAGGGGATGGTTTGTATATTTTTGTGCAGTTCCATACGACCGTATGATACCATCTGACTTCCACTGATACTGCCACGACCATTGGGAAGACCCGGTCTGTGCCTGGGATTAACGGTTAATAATAGAATTGACAGTTGGTACCGGTCCCTATCTCAACTCTTTCACTACTACCATGTCGACTCTTCTCTTTCTAGCTGCTGTTCTCAGTAACGCCTTGGCTACTCCAATACTACCGGACCCGGACGCTACGTCAAACACTCAAACATTCCTTTCTACTTACAGAACGTTGCTTCTGGAGTCCTTATGGCATATTTGGTCTTTCATCAAAGAACAAGCAGAAATCATTGAGGGATATCTTCCAACCAGCGTAAGGTCATTGTTGAAGGTTGTCATCAAATTTCTGGGTGATGAAGGCGGAACGAATACACAAGTGGTCATTTCTTCCATTGTGATCTGTTTCATGTGCGCTTGGATCTCTGCTCCACCACGGCTCCGTTACAAACGGGCTGGTTGGAGTAGATGGGAGATGTTCAGGCTTCGTTGTCTTCGTATGTCGGCGGCTGTTCTCGCACCAGATGACGGTGCGATGTCGTTAGGGGAATATGTTGGATATGCAAGAGCATCTTTGGCTACTATCAATAAAAAACTATTTCATGATGGTAAAGTCATCCTATTGTGTGTTTGTAAATGTATAATGTTGATTTCTCTGAAGATGCCGAGAAAAAATGGACCGAAGCTCATGTTCATTTCGCTTGTCTTGGTGGATTCGAGCTTTTGGAACTAGATAATACAGTTCGTCCACTCATACTGAACGAACTTATAATGTTGGCTTTGAACAAGGAGATTGAGGTATCTCAACTGTTGATATCGAAAGAGGATATTCGAAGAAGGACAAAGGGTGGAAGCTGGAAACTCACGAAATTCTTCGTGTTCTTGGCTTTCGTTTGGTTTATCTTCAAATGGAGGAATAGTCGAGAGTTCGACCTTCTCAGAGAGCTTACATTGATGTATGCATTCTTCACGTTATTCTCGTGTTACATCTCCCGTCATAAACGAGTTCAATTGCTCGATCCCTTCATTATTCAGAAGCTGAGGAGGGATAGTCCGATGGGTGTTCAAAAAGAAGGAGAAAGGGAGGAGGATCAGCGTGAAGGAGAAACAATCAAAGAGGAAATTCTTGACACGTCTTTAAACGAAGGACATTTGGTCATTCCACACTCATCTTCCCACTTCGACTTTGACCCAGAAAAGGCGCAACCCTTACTACCTGAGGCCCCAAAATCCGAAGAAACCTTCGACAATCCCAGCAAACATGAAGAACGCTCTAGCTCATCTCCAAATAAATCCATGTTAGAGAGAATCCGGCATGACTGGGAAACGTCCCATGGATTATCCGGCATTTTCTCTTTCTTGTGGAATATTATTTTTGTTTACCTCCTTGAAGTACTTCTTTATGTTGTTTTGTTCGTGTTTTTCCTGGCAGCTCTCGCATGCTGTATGGTTGTAGCCACAAAGAATCACATCTGGAAGCTAATGATAGACCCAACCCGCGTACGCCCTTACATTTTATTTATTATGGAAGTGGATTCTAATTTCAGTTGTTTCAGTTGCCAATTACTCTTGGTAACACAATAACTTGTTGTGTCATTAACTCTTACTGGGGACACCTCATATATAGAACCCAATGGGTACAGTTCAAGTCAGAGTATGAAAGACAGTTATGGATTTGGTCTACATGGTTCATTGTTCTTCAACCCTTTATTTTCTTGCCATTCTCGAATCGCCGTCTTCGAATGAAATTTGGGAATGTCTTTGGGCAAAAGATCTCAGTGTTATATTCACTCCTTTACTTTTTTGCTCGATTGACCATGTTTTTCCTTCCCTTCTACTATGCCTTCAGGCGTTAGTAAGTGTCAATGATTGAATGGTTCGTTAAATACCCAATCTGTACCCAATGCATGTAGCGAACGACGTTTTTAACACGGCTAGTATTTATTGGACCCACTAGCATGTGATATATTCATCTACAGTATGTATTCTCCTCCAGTGGAAATCATTTAAAACGTACCAATAGCCACCAAACATTTATCTTATACCCTCAGTCCATCAAATAGAGCAACAGGTGCTGGTGCGGGGGTTTCGCAGTTGACGTGATGTGTGCCCTCATAGCCGGTACCTGAATTTGATTGATGAAAGATACATACTTGTTCAATTGTTATGTCAGTCCACAACCTCTTCCATGAACTAGCATGTCGATTCCTCTCCTCTTGACCACTGTCTTGAGTGGTGCTTTGGCTACACCAGTATCACAAGATGTTCCACCGAACACCCCCACATTCCTTATACCATATGCTATAGCATTCCGGGAGACCGTATGGCACGTCTGCTCTTATCTCAAGGAAGGAGCAGATATAATTGCACAGTATCTCCCAGCCAGCGTCAATTCGTTCTTGAAAGAAGTCATCTCTGTATTGAGCCTTCTTCGAGACGGAACGCGCAACCAACTCATCGTTGCATCCATTGTGTTCTGTTTCATGTGCTCTTGGATTTCCGCCTATCCATATCTCCACTACAAACCATCAGGGAGGTCCAAAATGGATGT
Organism: Coprinus comatus; assembly: GCA_034638255.1. Lineage (NCBI taxonomy): Eukaryota > Fungi > Basidiomycota > Agaricomycetes > Agaricales > Agaricaceae > Coprinus > Coprinus comatus. The sequence goes on from JAWPGT010000017.1 coordinate 169,052, forward strand.
ATTTGAGGCCCGTTTCACTCGTATGATTATGGGCGTCCTTGCACCGGATGCGATTGCAATGACATTAGCAAGGTACAATGGGACTGCGGTGGAAAGCTTGAAATCATTCAACGAAAAAATATTTCCCCAGGGTTAGTGCATGTCCTAATGTTGATGTGAATACTAATCATTTTGCTTAGATACCAAAAACGGGTGGACGATGACGCATGCCCATTTCAGCCTCTTGAGCGGCTTTGAACTTGATAGGAGAGGTGATATGTTGGAGGGACTATCATTGGCCGAACTCGCTACTCTAATTCTGAACAAGGAAGTTGACTTACCCGAAATCTCTGTAGAAGATATTCGCGTTAGAACAACCGGAGGCAGTAGAAAGTCCACTAAATGGCTTGTTTCCCTCACTTTCTTCTGGTTCGCCCTCAAATTCCGTCGCCCTCAAGAGTTCGACCTTCTTAGAGAACTTGTGGTGTTGTTTGGATACTTCACTGTATACTCATACTGGATCTCATCCGGTCAACCCTTTACAGTGGTTGAGCCATTTAGAGTCACTATGAAACCCAAGTTGACGCATAATAGTGAGGAGACAGAGAAGGAGGAGGGTATCGTAGATGAACCATCTCAAGACAAAAATGGAACTTCTGTATACTCGTTTCCCGATGTAGATCTGGAAGAGGCGCAGCTATCTTCGGAAAAACATCCAGTCGACGCCAACAACGATCGTGGCGAGGGCTCCGTACTGGTAGATGAGGAACGAGATGAAAATTTGGCAATGATGTTGTACGGTGACATCATGAATCTTTACAAGATTGTTGTTTCTGAATGGCAAGACGCTCGCGGTGTAGCTGGCACTCTCCTCTTCATATTTTTCGTCACCTTCGTACACATCCCTTTGACAGTCATAATGATGACCATTTCCATGCTTGGGCAGATGTTCGTCTTTGTATCCATCATCTTCGCATCCCTTGTTTCTCCTCTGCATAATATTTGGGATTTAATGATATGTCCTATTGTACGTCCTCTCAAATCCAATTATTTTGAGTGGGAATTCTGACTTCCGATTTTTATTTATTTAGTTATTACCAGCTGTCATTGGTAACGCTCTTGGTTGTTGGATAATCAATTTCTGCTGGGGAATGCTGATCAGGTCAACCGGCAAAGCACAATTCAAGACAGAATTAGAGGGACGTTTGTGGGCTTGGTCAACATGGTTCATTCTTCTCCAACCTATTATACTCGTGTGCTTCTCCAATCGTCGTTTCAGAGCAAGGTTCAATTCCGTCTTGAAGAAAATCATACTGTTTTTGTATTCACTTCTTTATGTTGTCGCTCGTTTAACAGTGTTCTTCCTTGCATTTTATACTCTTAGACGTGTATAAATTTATTTCTAGTATCTACATAGCTTTGATCTCAAGTATACATGCGCTTCATCCCAAATACTTGCCAATGGCAGCGGATCGTTGACCACAGTACCTGTCTCTAGTCCCTAGTGTTCCATAATGTGCGGTTTTCACAACCATGGTCTGAAGTATCAGTGACTCCACACTTGAACATTTTTGATTACATGGTCATCGTATTCAGTTGAAGTGGTGGGACTTTGTAGACGTAGATGACCAATTAAGAAATTCATTCAGAGAAGGAAAACAAAATACAAGTACAGAAGCCTATTTGTTATACTACAAGTTATTTCAAAATCTCGTTCAGCCTTTAACTCATCTAAAATCTTCACAGCATCAAACACGGCACCAAGTACAACCAATTCAAAACTCTGTGCACCAAAAGTCTTTCTCTTTATTTCGATCAACGCTATCATCCAAGCCATCCAAGCAAAACTCAAATAATCCTTCACTTCCCTCTTTGTATTTCCATCCTTCTCCAATTGCTGTCTCACTTTATTCACGACAACTTGTGTTCGTTCCTTCAACTTGTCGATCTTCAATTTTCGTTGACGTACGTTGCTCGTCCTCTGAACAATCGTCCCTATAACTACTTCCTCTTCTGACAAGGGTTTATTGCCACCATGAGATAGACTACAAATTGAGGCAATGAGGGCTATTTCGTTTGCGAACCAGTTGAAAAGGTGAGCGACAGAGGTAAGCAAGGTCGTATCAAGTTTCCTGCTCCTAACATGCTTCCGCACCTCCTTTTGTATACGAAGAAATACGAGGAAAGAAAAGGTATCGATGTCCAAAGCATTGAAGGCTTTAGCCAGCCCTTCAATATATCTTTCATCAACAGCCTCCAACTTATCACTATCTGCGGAGTGTTCTTCTGCTGAAGGGATAATTTCATCCAATTCTATCGCTCTTGCCAACTTCCCAATCGCAGACTGACTGAGGTAATACTCGTCCGATTTACGTATTCTGTAAACCGTCTCAGGTGCCTTCCAGTCAGGTTTGGGTCCGCTATACCTCGGCATGCTCCTGACAGAGACAGGATTCCCTGTCTTGGGATAGTCCACTGCATCACTCTGCAACTTGGATAAGGTCAGACACTTTTCATCAAATACACCTTGTGGGCTTCGATCTGCAAAATTGAGCCAAGTCGCCGAAATCACGCCAAGAGTCTGAACACAGCAATCAGTTGAAGCTTACAATGATTTGGAAAAAAAAAAAAAAAAAAGACATACATCGGAGAGAATATAATCCCTGACAAAAGCAGCGACATCATTAATTGTACACGGTTTGTAAGTTTTGAGTTTTATAGGTGGCGTGTAGTCCGCAGGAGGTGAAATCTGCTTTGGTTTGAAATATGGGTGAATATTGAGGGGTATAACGTTATATTCATCGCCATCCAGGTCACCTCCACCCAAGCAAGAAGGGAGTGGACGAGAACCTTTTAGCATGGTTAATCATACTACGTATGCGTGGTGGTTATAGTAGTCAGGACATTACCTTGTATACTGAACACAACGGAATTTGGGAGTGGGACCTTGGAGAAAGGAGAACCCATTGGTGGTTCTCCAATAGCAGTGGCAAGTTGTACGTCACCGGGATGTGCGACAGGGGATCGTGAAATTAATACTTCGCCCTCCAAGTAAAATGTACCTCGAGTTGGATGCTTGATGCATACGAAAATCTCCCCTTCCTTGAGATATCCGTAAGCATCTGCAACACCCACCAGAGTCCAGGAGTCCGGGATAGGGATTCGTGTATGATTTCTCAGATCTCGCAGAATATGAAAAACTGCCATTTGTAAGAGCCTTTTTGAAAATGGCCAACGATCCTTTCCCCCGAATTTCTCCATTCCGAGAAAAGTAGAAGATAACCTAAAGGAGCTACCAAGGCCATGCGATTGGATGAGATGGGAGGCTTTATCTAAAGAGGTAGACATCGCCTTGGTTTGTGCGACTGCTTGATCTTGAAAATCTTGGAATACTTCGTAGGGTACTCCTAGATTTTCAAGGACCATGATCAAAGGTCTGTTCAGATAAAAAGGAGTAGGTTGATCAATAGCTTTGGCAATCTCAATCTGGGTTCTTTCAGCAGCGTTGAACTTGATCATTGAAGGCCGAAGAGAAATAGATTTTGAACCCCGCAATCGCTCATCGACCGAAACCATGCCTTTGGCTCCTTGGAAACGAATTTGATAAACCTGAGGGATACTGGAGGCACCTGGCGTTCCTATTGCATTCCAAATAGCATCGGAGAGCTCTGGGGAAATTTCTCCTGATCCATCAGTGAAGATGTACTTGCCATCGCTTGTTTTGATGTCGTCTCTTAAATAAATGTTGTCCACCGACACAGTAGCTGAATCTGTAGCTGTGAATGCTTGTGATATCCTCGCACCATATCTGGCAGGACAAAACATGAGCTCGGGATCATATGAAAGATTTTCGAATGATCCTAGAGTTCGTATGATCGCCGTTGCATCAACATTTCCATGAACGCTATCCTGGAATGGACATACAAGCCTAGAGATGACGCTGATAGTTAGCTGATACACCCTTAAACACGTTGAGATGTTTGCTCACCAAACAGAATGGTTCCTTAAAGACGACATCGAATAACCGATGAATTCAAACTGGCGACCTCTAAGCCTCCACCCTGTCAGATATGGCATAACATGTGCGGCAACGTAGTACATGCCATCAATGTCTGGGTCATGCTGATAGACTAGCATGTTTTCATCACGGAACTCCAGACGGAGAAAAAATTGATGGTTAACCGTGTCATATTGACGAATTACTCGATTCGACTTCTCGAGAAATGGACCGGAAAACACGAAAGACGTTGGTGTACATGTTAAATGAAGCGACCAATATAAGCTCGGATCGATAAAATCGTCTATTGTTGGATCGCAATGGGATCGATAGCGTTGACAAAAGGACATGAAGTAGGCTGTGATGTCGATCATCTCTGAAGGTGGGCTGGTTTCACGTTTGTTGAACTGTTCCTTTACGTGAAGACCAAATGACTGCAATATCCTAGCAACGTAGCTATCATTGTATACTGATTTCAGATTGTTCACAATAGGCAGAAGCTGCAATATCTCCTTGGGATCAAGCACTCTGTTATAGAGCAGGGCCGAAGCTTGAAAACAGATGTTCCAGGAAGACATGAGCTTCGCTCGCGAAGTACCTGGAGGTTTGAAGCAGAAAACAAATTCCTGCGTTCAGTAATGATGGTATGTTGCTTGAGACCTCGTAAATTGGCCAACCGAGCCATGCTGCGGAACAAATACAACCCTTCTATCGAACTAAGAACAACCCGGAGTGACAGGTTAGTGAAGGAGACTGCATCGGGATTAGTGAGGAAGGGGGGAGCACTGAGCCTTTGAACAATCAGTCGATCGATGTCAAAAGCTTCAACGAATTGGCTCTGAGGAAGAATGGGGGATACTCGAAGCGGAAAAATATGACGCATTCCCCACTCTGTGCGCTAATGGATGCTGAAACTGTATCGATAGAGGAGGGCCGAATTGCTATGAAATAATCGGGCGGGTCATCGTCGAACAATGGGTAGTCGTCGTCAAACTGCGGTTGCCCAACAAGAATCCTAATCTCGTGCCGCTCTGAGTTGTAGCTCAATTGAGACCCAGGGAATCTTGCCTCTGTCTCGATTGAGAAAACATTGTCCCTACACATCCATCCAAACTGGATCAACCGGACGGGAATACGGCTCTGCGTGAGATTTCGGCGATCGTAGTTGTAGGGGGGCTGATGAAGGGGCGGGAAAGCACGACGAGAACCTTCAGAGAATTTTAAGGTGTTAGACCCAAGCAATATTTCTTGGCGGGGGTAGGCAGAACCATGGATAGATAAGAACTGTTCAGCTGCCTCGGGGCTGGGCAAACAGAGAAAACCTGATGTCGCATTGGCGTCGCCGAAAACAACACTCAACACTTCTCTCCCCGTTGCCGCCCGAACGTATGGGGCTAGGATGTGTTTCAAGCCTTCCTCGTCATAGCCCGGTGGAATGTTGGTGATGTAGACATCCATGATTAGAGTGGTATATCCCTTAGTGACATGGCAAGTAAGATCCTATATGCCCTGGTGAACAGCGATGAGAATAGAAGAACATAGAAGTAGCATATCAGATCCACAGCAAAGGTAGCTTCCGCTGCGGATGGAAGAGGTCGTGCAATCATATATGCTCTTCGGCATTCACCGGCACAACTTGTGGTCACCGGTCGTTCGGCCCTCTCTTCCTCTAGATTACAAGTTTAATTATGATACATACACACAAGGCTTCAGGGCTAAAGTTTAAACTACAGAATGATTCACATTTTTCCGTTCTTTTCTTACACTGTAACAGGCACATTAGTAGTCCACCTATCCACAAATACGCCTAATTTCTTTTGCGTCTTCTTTCCTTCTAATCTCACTTCAACTTCCTAGATTTATCGTAAAACAGTCGCATGGAAATGAATAGTTAGAAAACACGTAAAGATTTCATTATACACACCTTAGTTAACCTTTCAGTTTCGTTATTCAATTTTTCCGCCGCTGCTTTAGCATTACTCATTAAATTATTGAATGAATTGGATTGTGAGAAAGGTCTTGAAGTGTTCAAGGGTGAATTCGCATATATCGCATTCAAATAAGGTATATGCGCAGCATTACTATTTAAGATTGTGTTAGCCTAGAGGTTTCAATCGAACCAAGCCATACTCACAGATCACCTAGAATTTGATTGAGTTTTCCGTCCTTTAACCCAATCATCTCTTGCTCGAGTCTCCCTTCCTCAAGTTTTCTGTACTCGAGCGCTCGAAGTTCCCCGATTAAGTCGTCTTGTGTAAGAATAACAAGCGGTGCTTGATCAACACCTCTCAGGTGAGCATTGTCCATAAACATCTGTTTCAAGGCTTCATCGACACCAGAAAATGGAGGAACAACCCCATTTTGAGCTTGAGCTTCAAGCGCAGCACGGCCATTTGCTATCTCTTCTCTCAGGATGTCACAAAGTACGGTAGCTTCATTCACCTGTCGGTCTTCAAGTGACAAAGCTGAAAGCATGTCATCAAGAGGCAACGTAATATCCTGCATTTTCGAGATAGCCTAATAATTCATCTATAAGTCGCATATTTCCAATGGGAAACAGAATATAGTCACCTGGCTAATATACTCTTGACGTGCCTGGACGTACGAATGTTCATCCATATTCCATGCCTGTTGTATATCTGTGTAGGGATCCATCATCTCGAGGTCAACGGTTTCTACATTCCGACTTTGAAGCCAAGTATTGGCCTCGTTAATGTTTTCCCTGGCAGGTTCTCCACGTTCGAAAGCATCTTGCATATCATCACCCACATTGGTGAGATATCTAATAATAGCTTCATTATATCGTGTCTCTGCATCAGCATCAGAGCTACATCGCTGTAGTAGCTCGTAGACTTCTTCAGCTTCGGCTTCGGCTTCCTCTCTTGCAGCTTCGAACGAATAGTCAAGTTCGCCAAGTTCGTTGGTGAATGTACCCCTGAAATCCGTGTAGGAATCGTAAATAGTGTTGTAAGAATCTGCATCTATGAAAGGACTGACTCAGGTCATGTAATGTTGCTAAAGTTAAGTGCTTACGTTGAGCTTCGAGGCCATTGTCAAGTGATGATAAAAGGGCGTCTCTTGAATGTGTGGCGGCCGTAATGGAATCATGCATTTGGGAGTCAAGGTCGTCCGATTGAGTGTGCATATCTTCATTTCTGGATTGTACTTGTGAAAGTGTGTCATGCAGAGTTTGTACTGTTTGCGTCATATAACCTGAAGCTTGTCTAACAGCATTTCAGAGTTAGGGGTGCGTGTATATAGTTAACGTTGTTACTAACTTCATTTGTTCTGCTCTGGCGATCAAGAATGCTGTTCGCTCCTGGAGTATTCGAGTCTCTCTTTCAAGATAGTCACCAAAATCCCTGTTCATGGTATTACGAATGAAATCACACAAAGACAGCAATAAACGCCTTACCTGGCGTAGAAAGGTGTTATACAACCTTCGGTCCAAGTAATCTCTCTCACACCCTGGCATGTAATATCAATATCGTTGAGGCTAGCAGGAGAAGTGAGCATAGCGAGTTAAGAGAGAAGAAAGGGGGCCACGCACCTTATAACCTCTTCATCATGCAGAGCTATGCGGTTCAAGGAAGTTCCAACATCATCGGCAGCGCCGCCACACAGGCCCAGTTGCTGTGCTATGCCATCCATAAGCTGCCTTGCACCGGGGACGTCGTCTGTACGTTCCAGAATATCTTGAGAGGGGGCTCTACCACCCAAAAGCTGTATAGTAGTGGCCACGGCCTGAGTATTCGAGATCATTGTAGATGCCAAGTTGCGAATGGGAGTCTTTAAATGGAAAACAATGATCGCAGTTAACGTCACAAGTATTTATAGATCTACAGGTCACATGCTCTAGACCACGTCCAAGTCAACAGCTTCCACATCGTCCACAACAACAATGGCGTCCCTATCGTCTGTGTTGGGTCTAGTAGGCTGGGCAATAGTCCCCGATCTTGCTACACGTCAAGCTTTGACCTTTGTACATCGTGCTTTGTCTTCTCGTATTCCAGGATTTATCCCACCGGTCCAAGGAACTCCAGCATACCGCAAACACTATGCTTACACTTTTGCTGTCGTCGTTCTTGGCTATCTCCTCTATAATATGGTTCAGTCGGCTCGTGCACTTCCTCCAAACTTCTATGAAATCCTCGGTGTATCTCCAAATGTAGATGAAAACGGGTTAAAACTTGCTTTTCGTCAGTTTGCGAAGAAGAACCACCCAGATAGGCCTGGTGTAGGTGAACAAGGGGCACAACTATTTATGATGGTTAGAGAAGTTTTCGAAGCTCTCAAAAATCCCGTTGTTAGGTTCGCATACGATAGGTATATACCCCTTTTGCTTTGTCCTTATACTCAAGCGCTCAAACAAAACATAACCCTAGATTCGGTTCAAGCGTGCTATCTTGGAAAACATGCTCAACCCCACGCGACTACTTGTACCAAGGTCTTCTCCAATCATCTGGTTACCATATCGTTTCTGGTGCAGCTCTCCTTTTCTGGTCTACCATTGGCAAACCCAGTTCAATCTCTTTCGTATGTATTAATCCCCACTTAAACTCCACAAACACCCAACTCACTATGTTAAATATTTCCATATAGTGGCGATACCTTCTCTTTGTATTCTTTTTCGCTGCAGAACTTGCCCTCATCTTAGCACCAACAACAGTCTCATCAACAATCCCAACCATTCTTACCACATTTTTCCCAAACCGCGTAACATTTCAACATATCCTCTTCCTTCATCAACTCTTCCTATTCTTCAGTGTTGCTCTAAGTCGAGTTGCTCCTCTATTCTCTGGAGCAGAAGATGATCCACGTGTGGAAAAAGCTGTTCTAGAACGCATTCATATTTTAGCTGGTGCAGCTGATCGTGAAGGTAAATCACCTCGTCAAAAAAGAAATTTGAGAATAAATCAATTAATATACCTTTTATTTTATTACAGCTTCGATAATCTTGCATTCAGACCTTCATTCCATTTCCCCATCAACCGTAAAATCACCAGCCACAAATGGACGTGCCACACTTCCTCTAATGACACCACTTCCTCAACCGACATATCAAAACCTCATGCAATCTTTATCTTCCAAAATGGAAAACCTAATCATTGAACATAATCTTAAAAAGGATTCAGGACCATTAAGATCTGCTTGGGAACTTGCTATTCGACGTGGTAGAAGTTTATTATTATCGTCATCGGGTACCAATAACCAAGGAAATTCTACGGCTACGACTATTGATCAAGGACAACAGAGTTTATTAGGAAAGAATTTTTGGGAAGCTGGTATGAATGAAGTTGAGGTTGAAGTTCCTGTTACTACGACTGGAGCTTCTGATTCTACAATTATTGATGGAAGTGCTTATTTTGTGGTTGATGATTTATCTTTGAGAAAGGGTACTAGCACTAATACTTCTTCTCATGAACGGATTCCCTCTCCTCGACCTCCTTCACAGACCAGTAGTCCATCTAAAAAGGAATCTAGAGAACTCTTAGTCGATTGAGTTTTTATTCCCATTCATTCATAGGGAAAATACTAGATACTCTGTATAAAAAAAAAAACTACAATTCTTGATAGCTTGCATACAATTTGACTTGTCAAACACTCACAAACCACAACCACAACACCATCATTGAATCCTTTTAACCTCCAACCCAGAAACACTCGAATAAACAACCAATCTAAACTCTGCTTCAACACCAGGACTATAAGTCGAAGGTACAATCTCATATTTCCCTTTCGATAAAGTAACTTGAGGTGTAACAACACCTGCTAAACAACTATCATATGCTCCTGAAGTAGTCACCATTCCATTTTTATTCTTTTCACCAAGAGGTGATGTTGATGTATTATGAGTTGAGGATGTTGAGGATGTTGAGGATGTTGAGGATGTGGATGTGGATGGAGAATGGAATATCGTCACATTTAGCGATGTCGAAGTTACTTTCGTAGTTGAATTAATAAGTTGCAACCTAACCCTATTTGTGTATAATCATTTTATTTAGTTAAAATCCCCTTACGTTGGAGAAGAAAGAAGAAAAAAAGAGAAAGTCACGTACTTAATCTGAGCAGCCATCCCAACATCAACCAAAAACCTAGGATTCAAATCATACTTCATAAACCTAGGTCCACCCATAGCATTAACACCATCCACCCAACTTCCTTTAGCAACTTTCGAATACATCCCAGCTCCTTCTTGTGGTACATTATTCAAATCAAATGGATTTTCACTTTCGATTCGAAGTGTATATGAACCTATATAGTGAGGTTCAAATGCTGATACTATTATCGTGTAATCTCCAGCTGTTTTAAGTATGTGAATGTATGTTAATATAATAAGAGAAGGGGTATTGAAAAGGAACATACGTGTTAAATCCTTAATCAGTTGTGCAAGACCGTAAGTATATGCACCAGAAGTTGCAGCAACCTCCTTTTCTACCAATCTATAAATGAAACAAATCAGAACATCAACATCAAAACACCATTGCATACACAATAAAATAAAATGAAAAAAACGTACTCGAATTTCCTTTCACAACCATTAGACCAAACCACCACCAAATTAATAGGTACCTCTCTACTCGTCTTCAAAACCATCTTCGTTCTTGACTTTTTCGATTTTCCATATTGATTTGATGTTGATGTAGAAGAATTATTGAGAGCCGGGGGATGAATTCGAAGATGATATTGTGGATTAACCATAAACGTAGGATAAGCACAATTTCCACCTGAATTTTTACTTGTCAAAGTTCCTTGTATCTAATTGAATCCAATCATTAATCATCATACAAGATCTAGAGCAGAGTTATGAAGAAATGGGGAAAAAAAACGCACTTTATTCGAAAACGGAGGACAAAATACTCTTTCATCCCAACCCAACTCAATATTCTCACTAGAATAAACACAAACACTAAACCCAACACCACCGTCTCTAACATCCTCTTCTCTCTCCCATTCTCACTTTCATAACTAGCAATAACCGAAATGACACCTGATCTACAACCAGAGTTGACTCTAACTCGAACTAAAGTATGAGTACTGTTTGTGAATACTCCACCCCCTCCATTTCCGATATTATTGGAAGATGCTGATGATGCTGATGTTGATGAGAATGAGGGGGGAGAACGTATGTTTATCCGTTGTCGGATTTGTTGATGTTGTAAAGCACTTGTACCGCTTGTTCCCGTGTTTGTATTCGTATTGTTGTTATTTAAAAGTTGAGAAAGTGTAGCATCTTCCACTTCGGCTCTAAGACAAATAAAATCATTCGTACGTTTCGTATTTGTTATATGTCTTGTCAACAAAATCCAAACTGTTTCTTCTGTTTCTGAATTGGCATTGACAAAGTTGATGTTTAGATTATGATTTACGTCTATATCAGGTCATCCAAAAAAGGTTAATAAAAGTAGGTTCAAAGTCAGATATTAAATGCCACCCTGAGTTTTTATTATTATTGATTGGCGTACGTACCTTCATCTTCTTGACCACCTCTCTTCCACATCCTAATCAAAAGTTAATATATAAGATATATAATATCATCATTCGATCCAAATTCCTTACCCATGAAATGTAATATGATGTTTCCACTGTTGTGGATCCCAGCTCAAATAAATCCCATCAAAAACATAAATCACTTCACACCAAGGTATCCTTAAAAGTCCTTCACAAAAAAAAAGCATATCATCAGGACCAGTTCTAGAATTATATTAAAAGACAGGAAATATACGTACTAGGTCGTTCATCTTCAGTTTGAACCCAAGAATCCAAAACCGTAAAAAACCGATCTTCTTCAGTTTCTATTATATCTAAAGTAATCACATGAGTAAGTAACGAGTATTATTCAGGGTTCAAAAAAAATCATGACAACGATATACGGGGGTGGGGATGACATGTAAACAATACAACCAAGGCCCCAAAAATGATATGTGTTCCAAGAAAATGAACATAAATAAAAGTGGCGTACCTATAACGGCATAACTGTGTGATTCCAATAATTGAACACCTCTCCATTGAATTCCAGGCCTTTGTCCTGTTCCTAGAGTTACAATGCATTGTCCTTGTCACGCCAAAACATTTAACTTTAACTTCAGTTCATTGGGCAATTCAGTATGAAAGGACCACAGTACCATTTTTGAAACCGGTTAAAAGACGTTGCCATAGTTTTTCTCGTTCGAATGATGAACTATTTACACGGGTTAGGGGATATGGGTATATGAATGTAAACAAGAGATCTCGGATCCTTTACCTTTTGGTGTCGATTTGTTCAGGTATCCATCCTGTGAATGCGCTGTTTTTATAATTAAGGCACCGCACATATTATCTATTAATATTTTCGGAGATAGTTGAAAAACTTACTGGAGATCTATGCTTGAATTACTGTGTGTATTGTTTAGTTTTTCTTCCTCATTCAGATCAAGACAAAGACGTAGACGTAGACCGAGAGGACGAATGTAAAACGGCGTAAAAGACAATGAATGACGTACGATCCAGGAAAATCATAACCTCCCATCAACTTCATATACTTTTTTTGACATAAAAAAAAAACAAGAATGGAAGTCAGAAATTAGTACGTAAGAACACGAAAAAAGACAAATGGTGATTTACGCTTTTCTCAAGAAAACTGGGCCAATAAACATGTTTCGAGTCTCCGGCGTCATCTGGACAAACAGACATACACATGAGCATTCCATTGGAAGTATCATATGGTAGTTTATCGTCAATAACTTTAGAATAAGAAATCAGTCCAGTTGTGTTATTTTAAGTCATGGAAGATTTAACAAACCTGTCTATAAAAGGTCAATATATGCGTTAAGTGCGAGATTTGCGTGAGAGAGACATGGGAAGTTTCAAGTGATGTAAACGTACTCGTCTCCAAGCGCCGTTTACAAATATCTTGACATCATAACGACCAGTGGCGGACAGCCTACGATTGTCTAATGACAGAGAAGAACCTAGTCTATCTTCAAGAGGGGTTGTATTGTGTATGGACGAACGTGCCAGCTGAGAGCGGATATGTGGTTTTGAATTAATGATCGATAAGTAAGGGGTGGAATGTAAATAACCCACATTCGTTCCGAATTGTCGCCCATGCTCTAGGCAAACAGAAATTGAAGCGCATACGGAGCAGTCTGTAACGATGTGTTGAATAATTTCTTGCGGTAATAATTCTTTCTCTTCGGAATGCCATGAATAGGTTAAATCTCTTGGCCGAAGCCATGCTGCGGATACTCGATGCTGTTCTGGAGACAACGGTGGTTGATCGGCCGGGTCACTTTTTCGTTGTGTTTGTTTCCATTAGTGCCTGAGGCGGTGAAGGAGACGGGGCTTACTTGAAGTCGGATGTTGAGGTAGGTGGATCGTCCCACAGTGGAAAGCTCAGACCGTTAATACGAGAGCCTCGTCTGAGGACGTAATATTGTTCCTCTGGACAAAGTGAGGCTTTGTTTGTGGATAACAATTAATTGTACTTACGTTCTGAGAAGTGATTGATACCGATGGGAGTAAGCCTAACATCAGGAGCTGGCGCCACCGTTGCAGTAGCAGCAGACTGCGGCTTAGTTTTCTTCAGGAAAGCCTTGATCTTCTCAGCTCTTTCCAAGGCCTTGGCTGCACTTGCCTTGCATTTTGTGCGGATTACCTCTGAATGGTGCTCTGTTCGACTGAGATGGAGAAAGAGCTCTGTGGCATGGACGTAGAGCTTGAATGCGGCATCGTAGTTGGCTGCGAGCTCAGCCTTTGTTGCCTTTGCATAGACAGCCTTTGTATATTGTTAGCCTAGGAGTGCAGCTGGGCTTATGGCGTACCTCTGGTGAATGAGGGTCCATTGGAGAGGTGTTTGCGACAGGGGGCTGTGGCAAACAAAGCACAGGCAGCTAGGCACGAACCGAACCAGGGTGTCAGGCACCAGGAACCGGTTCGATTCGTATCTGTTGGTGGGATCTTATGCTCCCTTCCCAAACACTCTTCCTCTCACCACCACCACAAATGCCCCCGCCGCCGCCGACAGCGTCGAGCGACTATCCCCACCGTCCGAACACTGCACGGCCAACGACCGCTGCGGGCTCATTGGCTGACTATGAATTTGCTCCTCCCCCACACCCTCATGGATACCCTGGGGAATACGACATTGACGAGGAATACGACGAGGAGAGTGAGGACGAGGATGTCTTTGCCTTCCTGCCACCGTCGACCGCAGACCAGGACATGAGCAACAGCCAGCACCAGCACCAGCACCATCAGTCCAGCTATCCCCTGCCAGCCCCCGCGTCCCCCTCGGATCTCGCATTCCCCTCGCCAGCATATATCCCGTATGGACACTCAAGAGCTCCCCCAACGACTGCCTCGTCACACCAGTTTGGCTTCGACCCCAGTAACCAATACCCCAATACCCCCGCCAATAATGGTTCTCCAGCCTATACCATTCACCCGCCCCCGCAGAGCCCCCCATCAACAGACTCGCATACCCAGAGTGTCGACGACCCATATCGTATGAAGAGACTAAACACCGCCCTGGGTTCGGCAGTCCCCCCTTCCACCGCAGACTCAACTCGTTCCCGCCAAGTCCGAGTTCCCCTTCCATCCCTCCTCTCAAACGCAGACGACGCAGACGCTGCAGAAAAGGCCTCGGTCGATTGCGACGCAGACATCGAGTCTCTGCCTCCACGGCCCAGCCAGCCAATCCATCAGGGTAGAATAAGACATGGGAATCTCAATTCCGCTCCCTACTCACACGGTCGCTCAACAAGGGGAACTACGGCCGGTACCATTACTACCACAGGTATTGATACGGTCAGCATTGGCGAAAGCATTATGGATGATGATGCTGCAACTAGTCGGGAAGGGTCTATCAAGTGAGTCTTTCCTTCCTTTCGATAGCATTTCCCTCTTCCCTCCTTCATTCTTTGCTTCTCAATTGCGTGCATGGTACATCCATCATACATGCTTTCGCACAAGCATTTCCGGCCCCCTTCTGTTCTACCCCCGTGCTTGTTTCATATCCCGCCGACATCAATTATGCCCGCCAGCATGGTGTCAATTTATCCCATTCTTTATATTTTTCCTGCCGTCTACTTCATATTCTCTTTTTCGAGTATGACTTCCCCACGAGATGTGCAGGCGGAGATGGAGCGGGACACCTGTCGCTCTTGGGTTCTTGTGGCAGCTGTCCTAGTCAGGTGATGGCAGGGCTGCTTTCAGCCGTTCATACCTAGGGCATGTTCAGATTTATTGGCGGGATCGCGGTCTTCGAGCCGATTATGAGTTTATACTTTGATGAGATCTTGGCTCTGCGCTTCGCTTTTACCTTTTACGTGCTTTCCGGGGGGGGGCATATGATCAGCGCGAAGGTTCCGATTGGCGATGCCAGAGCGGAGGCACGTTTCATTATGAAGTAAACAAGAAGAGAAGGAGCGACGGAGATGCTGCACGAGAAGAGCAGACCATGTCCGACCTTGGGAAGTTCTGACTTGTCGGTGTCAAGGCTATGATAGAACGGTCTACATGACAGCTCGTCTCTCTCCTTTCTTTTCTGTTTCGTTGTTTGTTGGATTCTCGTGTTCGCTGCCTTCTTTTCCTTCTTCTTTTTTGTTTATATTGCGATGAAGAGTGCATTGGCTCTATTGTCAACAGCGATGCCTCCTCAGCTAATATCACTTCCTCTTCATACAACCCCTTTACCGACACCGGCACTAACTCGTTCCTCTTCCTATAATTCTAGAATGGAATTTGATTTCGACGCGATTGAAGAAGAAGACAGCCCTTTCCCCGAAGTGCGGGCATCTGTGTCTAACATTGACGACCCAGAAATGCCGGCAATGACGCTTCGCATGTGGTTTGTTGGACTCCTCCTTTGTATGGTATCTAGGTCAGTAAGCCTTGATCTGCTGGCTCCATTTCTTCGCTTACGCTGGTCTATCCAGTGCATTGAACGTCTTCTTCAACTTCCGATCTCCAGCGCCTGCAGTGGTGCCGTTAGCATTACTTCTTATCTCATACCCGTTCGGCAAATTCCTTGCATTCACTCTACCCATCAGGACCTACCGTATCCCTTTGCCCCGTATTCCAGCACGCATAATCCCGACCTCGCTTCCTCACTCTCTTTCATGCTTCATTAGGCCAATGTCAACCCCACGTTCCATTGAGTTTTCACTCAATCCTGGACCATGGAATATCAAGGAACATGTACTTGTCTTCATCATGGCTAACGTCGCCGTTGGGCCTCCATATGCCCTCAACGCCGTCGTCGTCTCTGAAGTATTTTACGAACTGCGCCTCGGATACTGGTTTGCTCTCGTACTAGTTCTTGCAACTCAGCTGACCGGTTTTGGCCTTGCTGGTTTATGCCGGCGGTTCTTGGTCTGGCCTGCAAGCATGGTTTGGCCGCAGAACTTGGTTGCTTGTACGCTTCTAAACACATTGCACGCAGAAGATGAAGATGATGGTATTGGTATGAGCTTAGCTAGCGGTGGTTCTGGAAAAGGAATGACCAGGTACAAGTTCTTCATGATACTCATGGGTGCATCCTTTTTCTTCTTCTTCCTACCTGGTACGTCTAGACGGATCATGCGGATATTGCATCATTAATAAAATGTCTATCTGTAGGCTATCTCTTCGAAGCTTTATCAGTGTTCTCCTTTATTTGCTGGGCTGCACCTCAAAACGTGCCCGTCAACCAGCTATTTGGTGTTCATTCTGGTCTTGGTATGAGTGTTTTAACTTTTGATTGGACGCAAATTAGCTGGATTGGAAGTCCTTTAATGGGTGGGTCGTGACAGGTTATGTATACGTTCATATCTAACCTACTTTGTGCTGTGATAGTTCCTTGGTGGGCTGAGGTTCATATCTTCCTAGGATTTGTTCTATTCTATTGGATCCTGACACCAGTACTATACTATACAAATGTACGCCATTTTTCTTATACCTTCACGTTTGTTACTGACGCAAGGGCATAGTCCTGGAAACTCGGACATTTCCCTA
Organism: Coprinus comatus; assembly: GCA_034638255.1. Classification (NCBI taxonomy): domain Eukaryota; kingdom Fungi; phylum Basidiomycota; class Agaricomycetes; order Agaricales; family Agaricaceae; genus Coprinus; species Coprinus comatus. Next base: position 186,003 of record JAWPGT010000017.1, read on the forward strand.
TCTCTGCCAACGAACCCTATGACAAGTTCGGGGACATTTATAACATCAGCCGTGTTCTGCGCCATGACGATACCTTCGACGCAGAAGCTTATGCCCAATACTCTCCTCTCTATCTCCCAGCCACGTATGCAATGACGTACTTGCTTGCTTTTGCGCTCAGTACATGTGTTATTGTGCATACGATGTTGTATCACGGAACGACATTGTTGAATGGGTTCAAGAAGATGAGGGTTGAGACAGATGATATACACGCTAAGCTGATGAGGAATTATCCTGAGGTCCCTGATTGGTGGTATGCAAGCAGTTTCTGTGTATTCTTTAGTTTGGCGGTTATTGCAGTTGAGGTAAGCGTTCAAGTGCTTTTTTTTTTACACCTAGGACAATATCTCACAATACATTCAGGTATGGGAAACAAATGTACCGATTTGGGCTCTGATTCTCTCCGTGATACTACCCGTTATCTATATTCTTCCGTCTGGATTCATCTATGCGATGACGGGCCAAGGCATCACGCTTAATATTCTCGCACAAATCATTCCTGGAACCCTTCTCCCTGGAAACCCACTTGCGAACATGATTTTCAAGGCATATTCAGTCCAAACCCTAACGGAGGCTACCTCGTTCACTCAGGATCTGAAATTGGGGCACTATGTCAAAGTACCCCCTAGGGCAACATTTTTGGGTATGTTTCAAGCTTGACTTAGCCCTAAGGGCTTGTGGCTGACATGATATCATCAAGTGCAAATGATCGCTACAACGTTGGCTGCATTTATTCAAGTAGGAGTTAAGACTTGGATTTTCAGCAATGTTCCGGATATTTGTGATTCTGAACAAAAGAGTCAGTTGACGTGTCCACATAATCAGGTATTCTTTACTGCTTCTGCCGTTTGGTGTGTTACTTGTTTAATTTTGATTAAAAATATTACTAACATAAATCCTACATAGGGGTTTGATTGGTCCCAGTCGTCAATTTGGAAAAGGTTCAATATATCACCCACACTTGTACGCCATGATTGTGGGTGCCATTCTGCCTATACCATTCTGGTTGTGGCAGAGAAGATATCCGAATTCGTGGATCAAATGGGTTAGCACACCGGTTATTTTGAACGGTGTTTCAAATATTCCGCCTGCTACGGGAATCAATTATTCGAGTTGGTTTGCGGTTGGGTTTATCTTCCAATATTGGATTAGAAAGAAGAACTTTGCTTGGTGGAGTAAATTCAATTATGTGGCTAGTGCGGCACTTGATAGTGGTGAGTTCTTTTTTTAGATTTTAAAAATTTTGAGTGGGTTGTTAACGACGTGTTTTTGCAGGGACTGTTATTTCCTTGATATTTATTTTCTTCTCATTACAAGCGCCAAAAGGTGGAATTATATTGAGGTGGTGGGGCAATTCGGTGCATCGAAACAGTATGTTTTTTCGGCAGATGCATTACGATATTCTAAATTTTTTTTCCTAGCTGCGGATTGGACGAGAACGCCTTGGTTACCCATTCCTGAAGACGGTATCTCATAGCGGCTTCAAGTTTAAGGCCTGATTATTTCCCCCAAGAACAAGAATCGAATTATTACCCACGTTGTATTTTACTCCCCTCAAGATTTTTTCTAGCTCTCAAGTTCATTTATGATACCAACATCAACATACCGATAATAATTTTCATACCTTTCCCCAAGTCCTATCTGCGATTCCTCATTCATACATCCGTCTTCATACAACCCATACAATTCACAACCTCAACACATACAAGTAAAAATGTGACGACGAGATAAAGATTCAAACAGACTCAAGTTCCCGAGGGTTTTTGGTTTAAAAAAATAAATATCAGGTGTAGTTGCTGGCGTACTCTTACAATTACAAAACAAAACAAGAAAACACCAAAGCATCGAATCGAAACACCGCCGCATTCATCCCAACCCGACATCTCTTAAAACATCTTTGTTGATTTATGTCGTTTGTCTCCCCTCTTTGTTCCGCCTACCCCCTCCTATTTACCCACTACTATCAATTTTGCCTCAAATGTTTGTTCCTCGAGTCCAGTTTTTACTTTATTTTACACCTTTTTGGTTTTGGTTTGAAGCGAACTTGAACCCCTTCATTATTCAATCTCTCATTCTGAAGGACCTCGTTTTTCTGTTTTTGGGCGTTGCGGTTTCGTGTTGTTTTATGTTTCTTTGGTTCCCTGGTTCACCTGATTTACATTTTTTTTCTCTACCTCAATTTTTTTTTAGCAGACGAGTATTATCAAAGCAACACCCTCTTTTTTCCGAGTCTTTTGATCTTTTCCCTCTCGTTATATTCTCGATTCTCCATATATTGATATATTTTTGTCATGGTTTTCTATAGATCTTAACTACTTAGTGTCAATTCAATTTTTTATAAACCATAAATTGCTGCGCGACGAATGTTTGAATGTTTTGGGCGTTGAGATGTGGCTGAGTGTAGTGAAAGCCAAGAGAAGACTCAGTATCAATGATCCTTGGTACCCAACGTCAACTGCGGACGAGGCTCTACTGAGACGGCTCGAGACGGACACCGACTCATATGCACCGTAAATTAAAATCAACTGAGGCTATGCAACCTCCTTGAATTAGCTTGAACATTGAACGATCCTTGTGTCCATTGTCCGTCCGATGTGCATGCACACGTTTTATCTTATATATAGATTCGAACTTTGAGCTTGAACTTGTTGTACTCAACCTTCCGCGATCTTTACGATCAAAATCAGAATCCCTCTTGATCAGCTAACATTTACGCGGGAACTTAAGTACATATACTGACTACCAGAAATCAAAAAAAAATTGGTCCCCTCTATACTACCTCACTCTTGGGCACCTGAAGGTTTCGGTATGTGTAGGTGTACTTGTGTTTTACCATGAAGATGAACGCCGCTGCGCCACGCCCTTGATTTTCCTTTTGGCTTCCCCCTCGGTTTCCGTTTGAGTTTTTGGGTTGAACTCTTTTAGGCTTAGTTTTTTTTTTGTTTTCACTAGGTTGTCTTGAATTCAATGGGTAGGGTTTGATGGAAGGATGGAAGATGGGAAGATACCATTTAATGACTAAGAACCCTCAGAAAAGGAGATGGTTCGTCACCCGACTTACTCACTACCAATCATGGATGGCTATGGTTCGGCTCGGTTCTCCGTGGCATTCAAATATCCATTTGGATTCTTTTCTGGAAGACTGGAATACACACATCATAGTACATTATCGTGGAAAAAGTGGAGTGGGGAATGGGAAGCGTATTGCAGACTTATTACATACATACATGTCTATCGTAGTTGTGATGGGCAGGGGAGTTAAAGAGAGAATCGGAGAGAGAAGGTTCGATGTGTTCCGGCCATGTTCCGGCGGCGTTGTCCTCTTCATAGTAAAGTGATCGCGAGATGGATATTTGAATTCCATGTTGCTGACCAACTGGAATATACTAACAAGTTCTCTACTTCAAGTGGATATACTACTATGTATATGTTCCTCCACCTTTCCAGGTTCGGTTTAGTGAGAGTGGTTTTATTTGGAAAGTTTACTTCTAGCTGTAGTATTAAGGACCGCTTCGCAGGGTAAATCATACATGATGACACAACCAGCTGCCTCGAGTATACAACAGTACACACCAATGAAATCTGCAAATTACTCATCATTGCGACTTACTACATGTACTAAACATATGCAGTAAACCCTCATGGATATGATATCGATTAAGTAGTGGAGAGCGTATTTAGAACTTCTGGGTCAGAACGAGGAATGAAAAAGAGAAGAAAAAGATAACTCTTTTGCATCCGGTTACACTAGTGTTTCGCCAAGACCCAGTAGGGCCCTACAAGGCGTCAAAGAGGGTGCAAAAAATGACTTCATGTACCAAGGTAAAAGGTAACAGGATTTTCCTCGGCCCCAGCATGATAAAACGAGTTAAAGAATGTTGAGAAGTTGTTGGTATTCCAAGAGCCTTGAGGCTAGAATTGTTGAATTGGGTAAAGAGTGAAATTAACTGGCGTTCATTTGCCAAGATTTGGAACTAAATTTGTCTTAAGTATTCCCACCATCCCCATAAGTGGGTTTGCGGTGGGTTTTTGTATATTTTTTTCTTCCTATGTACAGCATCACATAAGTACTATCATGAGTCGGTGACATATATCCGGAGCAGAGTAAGTTCACCTCAGAAGTGCTTGTTTAGAATTTGTGAGTGATCATGAGTGATATGATACAGGCTTGGCATATGCTACTGCCAGTGCTGTATCATATTTTACATGACTACGCTTATTTCAAGCTTGATATCGTCAGTATTACCACTGAGCAGGCACCTACCTCCGCTGGTGTTTCAATTGACTATATTAATTGGTAAATGAAATCCTGGCAACCGGTTCGTTTCATCTTCGCATTAATTTAATCAATAAAGTAAGGGGTACACACTGGATGGAGGAACTTCTGGAGGCCTCAAGGTATACTTGCGCATTGATTGCAGCCTGGACTATTCAACTTTTGTAATGATACCGTCTTACTAAGGCAACGAGGACATTCACATGTACAAATGATGATTTGTTGAAGACAGATCAATGGTTCAAATGTTTATATGTGCTAGCCAAAACTGCGCTAGGTATCGTTGAGCACATTTGTTGCTCACTAATAAACTGTCTGGTATACATTAGTAACCATTTTTTCTTGTTTGTCTTCCATTCCCTCTAAGCCTTTTTCAAAATATCTCCGAACAAAGTGGCACTGTCGTTTTTAGCGTGTTAAAAGCCTCCAAAGTAACACACCAAAGGCTTATACAAACGAAGCCATGCTTCCGAAAGGTAGAATATCGAGGCAGCCCGGATTTAGGCGCCGTAAGCATATTACCGAGGCAGTCCTCCTTGGCGAAGGGTTCATCGAAGCAACCATCACCGCGTCCATGTGGTACACCCATTCATGGTTCGCCAATCCCTTCAATACTAACTTTCAAATCAGTTCAGCTCACTCGTGTAGATTTAGACTGGTTCTCCGCTATGTCCGGTGCACGAGAGAGAAAAAACACTCTTTTTTCCCAAGGCGGGCAACTGTGAAAATTGGCGTATCCTATGTATTTTCAAAGGAGTTTCTCGGCTCCGGGATATATGTCTAATTTTTTCAAAGACAGGTTTTATGGAACGATCACATTATCTCTGTTCGGGCCAGTTGTTGTTGGGGATATAAAATAGCACCCAACCAAATGTCATCGATCGATACTACAGGGTAAACGATGTCAACAGTCAGCCGTCTTACTTCCTTTTCCTTATCGCTCGCTACGAAGGACCACGAGAAGAGGATGTAGTATCGCCTAATATCCAAAGGGACTCAGAGAAGTAGCTTGAATCATAAATTTTCTTCATCCAGGATCATCTTTGATGTGACTCGTGAGGCATAAAGTTCACAAATAAGCTGGTTCGAACCTGTAAATCATTTTCGTGAACTCAGATTATGTTTACCTGAAGCGTGCTATTTTTGTACCAGAACATAGGTGTTTGCTTTCCAATAATATTCCAGGGATTGGCAACGGACAGTGATAGCTGACAGAACAAATCATTTTCACTACATAACTCAGCAGCCTCAACTGTACTCCCTTCTGGACATCTGAAGAAGTCGCTTTACCACATCTTTAGAATCGTCGCGGATCCCATCATGGTAAAGTTGATTCGTTATGTATTGCTCGGTGTTTTTTATACTTGCCGCCGTGGCCTGTGCAAGGTTGAAGTCAACATACCTAGTGGTTAAAAGTTATAATCAGTAAATGATGATCATTTGATAAGAAGTATCAAGATGAGTAACAAACATGTCATCAAAGTACCTGAATATTCGTAGAAATATCAGAATCAGTCAAAAAAAAAAAGTTGAAGGTTGCGAGGGTAATCAAAAGCACTCACGTCACCGCGGATACCTTGATAGTATTCTCTGACAATTTTTTCACGGTCGTAGAGCGTAGGCCAATTATTATCATGTGCTAGGATTTCTGCAGCTCTTTTCCAAGGACGTAGGTTGGAATAGTCATCAAACATGCTCGGAAATATCTATAACCCAAGGAGTTAGAGATAAGAGACATATCATCATAAGTTATTGATAAGCTTTACCATTTCTCCCATGAAGTATAAGGGCTCACTGTCAGCCAATCCCTTTACATGGTTCCAAGAAAGCTGAGAGCATTTTTCTATCGCTTTCTGAGCGGACCATCTCGGAGCAATACTAAAGAACCCTTCAAAAAAGATCCATATCGGACGTTCGGACAAAGTTACCCATTGCAATAAATTGGTTCGTGAAGTATGGCATAAAGAGGATTTCCATCCATAGATTGACTTTGTTGGATTGATTGAAGTGTCTTGTAGCCTATCTTACCGATAGTTTCAAGCTCCCTTGATGCTCGGAATACGAGCTCTTTGAGAAGGGAATGAGTAAGCTAATATACAATAGGTTTTATTTGGCTTACGGTGTAATTTATCAATCCCCCCTGAGAATTAGTTGGAGTTAGACAATGATACAACTAACAATCATGAGTTCTCACCGTTCATTCCCAAACCCAAGCCAAGTTGCTGCCATCTGCTAGGTGTCAGCGTTCCGCCATCGGGGAAAATCACTTCATTAGAGTCCAGATAAGATACAATACTTCGAACCTGATAAGATATCAGAGGCACTAATGACTCATAAATCTGAGGTAGTATACTCTTGCGATATCTTGTGGATATTTCGTATAATATATTTTATTTCTCTTGACTCACGCGCGCTAGAGAGTCGTCAGTATGAGATTTTGACTTTGTACCAGACGAGGAGCTCACGAAGAAGTGCCGCATATACTTCATCTGGACCATCCACCAAAGGCATAAGCCCACCAGTAAGGAAGGCTTCTTTTATACCTTCACTAAAGAAGGAGAGGTATGTGACAGCACAGAATCCGCCAAAGCTTTGGCCTAACAACGTCCACTTGCGATCCTCTTCCTTTTCCTTATATCCCAAAATAATTTGTCGAATAGCTTCACAATCTCTAACTGATGATGTAGTTGAATAAAAAAAATCATGAACTTCATGAGTGAACCTCAGCTTCTTTCGTGATGATGAACCAACCGATATTGTCAGCACGGAAATGCTTTAAATAGTTGGCAATTTCCTGGTCTGTCTTGACATGTGGTGGAAGCGTGTCAGGAGTAAGCGGTGTACTCAATCCGGTGCCTCGTTGATCAAGCCAGAGAATCTGAATGAATGAATGAATACATGCACCGGACACGCACACCATTCAAATTAATTTCGATGGTTCCTGTAATTCAATGACAAGGCACGAACTTGATATCCTTCTGTATAAAGCTGTCAATAGATGTCATCATTGAAACTGTCAGGGGGATTTCTAGGTGTACAAATATAACCGAATCATACACGCACTTCTGCTGCGTAACTCGAGTTCTTTTGTAGCTCGACTTCGGATCCTGGACCTCCTACATACACATGAATGAATTGAGTAAACCCCTCCATTGTTTATGTGCCTCGTTGATCGATAATCCTGATTCTCACCTTGCAAGAATAGAACTGACCCTCGGTTTTAAGTCCAAAATCCATGATCGGGGTGCATAGTATTATCATTAAAAAAGCGTACCAAATGGAAGTTTATCCTCTTCTTCTTTGGTTTTAGCTTTAGCTTTAGGGATTGTTTGCCTCGCAAAGACTACGATCTTCTCCCCTGAAGGATTAGAATAGTCAAGAGGAACTCGAAAGAATCTCTCTACGACTTTTAGACCCTCTGACAAAAATCATGATCATGTTAGGCAATTGTGTGATTTGTGAACTTGTACATCGTTTCAAAACACACCCTTGATCGTGTATGTCTCGTGTTCTTGGGTTATTTCTGTTGCCATATTTCAGAAGAGACCAAGTGTAGATTCAATGTGATAATGCGATAACAAGCAGTGGCTGAATAATCGTGGATTGATCAATATCGAGACCCGAATTGGGCTGTAGTTGTTTGTGATAAAAATGGATTCGATGACTCTACTCACTGGCAAAACCGGTTCAGAATTTTCAACGAGTGCTAGAGATCCGGATCACCCTAATAGCTCAGAAAAAAATGGATGATGAAATACGTAGGGGGTAATATTAAAATGATGTCATCAAGTCAATTCAAAGATCCTATATCCTATTATTTTATTCCCCTCTCGACATTTGAAAAAAAAAAGGGCTGTCTCTGCCTCATGGTCAAAGCCGACGCATCTGAACTGGGGAGGAGCTACCAACGCTACCTGTGCCCATAGTTAAAGTAACCGTTTAATTGTTCATGGCAATCATCTCCGTGAAATATGGTCTCGCTTTCAATTTCGACAGTGATGTCAGGAAACTGATTCTTGTCTTAGCCCCTTAACACCTCCAAGATAGATTCTACTCGGATATCGCAATGAATATAGAAATAACACAAGTACTAGGTGCTCAGTTAAGTGTTACATTTGACTATGGATATGGACTCACCATAAATTCCATCAATAATCCCCCCCTGGAAATTAGTGCAGTGATAATATTTAAGCTTTACAGCTTCGACTTCTAGACTCACCACTCTGTACCTAGCACTCCTTAAGATTAGTACCAGATCGTTACTATCTATAATTAATTGTAATTGTCAACTATATTCAGTGGCAGGGCCACCATCATTAGAATTTCGCCTCGAGGTACGCCACAGCCCTAGAATATAAGTAGATTGGGGTTCAGGTCCCAGAATTAGTGGTCTGGAGATCACGTTTACTTTTTGTGGAGGACTGGTCGGGTTTCGAGGAAATATACTGAGTGTTGTGCATTTTCAGGGTTCAAGTTTCAAGTTTCTTAGCGTCACATTTCAGTAGATCTAACGGATTCATTCGTGGGGCTAACACCTAATATCAACTAATTGAAAATACAATATCAACATATCATAAGCTCTATACACCACATAAGAAAAAGAAAAATACCAAATGAACCCCAAAGTTGAAACACCCAAAACCAAAGTTAAAAGATCCACATCAACGCCCACCCTTTATAAGATCTGCTCCTGTAAGTTCGTCTTTTGCTGGATCACGTTCAAGGTCTACGAGTTCAGAATCGGAACTGTTTGTCGTAGGTGCGGGTGGAGGTGTGGTGGTAGAATTTAAATTCAATGGTGCATCACCACATCCACAATCATATTCAGCATCTAAATTAGCACAGTCGAAATCTGGTTTCTTTAATCGTTTGTTAACTTGATTATGGACGGAACATAACCTATATATTTTTGGGTTGGATTTTAGATTAGTTTTGTGTTTTTTTTTTGTTGTTATGTTTTTGTATCATACCATAATGAAGCTGATCGTCTTGAAGAAGTCTAGTAAAAAAGAGAGGATCAGCGGAGTGTATGGATGACATTGGGTGAGTAGTGTAGTGCATACCTGAGGAGGAAATTTCTTGAGTAATTGTTGGAATTCTGTTGCACATTCTCCACAAGGGTATAATCGAGATGTTAAACGAATATATGAATCCAAAGCATGACGTTCATCTTCCGTTGGATCCTAAAAAATGAAATTACAATAGTTACTGGGAAATGAACTAAATATAAAACGAACCTCGGGAAATCGGAGAGTAACTGTATGCCTGTATGTGATTTATTATTAGTATTTCGCAATTTCAGTTATGCCGTCGAGTAAGGGTTCATACAGAAGTTTCCATGTCGCTCGTCCCAGCGCTGCCCTAAAATCGTTCAGAATTAACATTCGCGCTCTTTAGCAATGAGGGAAAAAAAAAAAGAAACTCACTTGGCAGTTTCGTTTCCTAACTTTGGCATAATGACACCTCCTTCCACACCTACTATAGGTACTGCATCCTTAAACTCTGGTTTTGATTGTGATGATGAGTTTCCTTGATCCGTATTCAAATGCCAACTCTTCTCAACACCTCCTTCACCAAAGAGTTGACCTGAAGCTTGGTCTACATATGCTCGTGATGGTTCATGTAGCATTGCCAGCATGGTCAGAATAAACTAGGATTGTGCATAAGTGGTGGTTTTATAATGTAGGCTTTAGAGTATAGACGTACTATTGCGAATATTATGATGAGAAAAGATTTAGCAAATCGAGATATATACATGACGAGTGTTAGTGCAAATGAGAAGCAACGGAATCAAATTAGTTAGTAGTGGTGCTTGTGTTTGTTTGGCTCGTGCACTTAAATTAGAACAGGTAATCTTGAATATCTGAGATCTCAAGTTTGTGAGTAGCTGCTCTCTTGGGATCCTCTCTAGGACTCTAGGAGGTATTGTAAAGTGTTTATATATCTTTATATTCCGTGATGCTATAGACTCTTTAAGGGGTATTTGTTGAACGAAGAGCAGAGGGATAGGCGTGGGAATATAGTGACCATGTCGATCACGAATGTCTGCAGCAACGACAGACTCAACTAAATTACCATTACCCCCACCATGGTCAGTAATCTAATACTCTTCAGAAAAGCATAACTTCTGATGAATGACCACGTATACAGCTCCCTCTATCCCTCCTAACGGCTGCCCAAAACAAACCAATGGTCTGTCTTGTCATTCAGCCATACAATCAAAAGTCAATCTAACTATTGTGTGTGGTGAATTGTAGTTGGTAGAACTCAAGAACGGAGAAACGTTCAATGGACATTTGGTCAATTGCGATAACTTTATGAACATTACTCTACGAGAGGTCTATCAAACAAGCGCGGATGGAGAGAAGTTCTGGAAATTGAAGGAATGTTACATTCGAGGCAGTACGGTATGTCTTTTCAGCATGATTACACTTTATAACCATTCCAACAAATACGTTCTGAATATCGCCATCATTGTATTCTCTCCGCATCTTCGACTTTCTACGAAACTAAACATCATCAAGAGCTGATCCTCGTCTTTTTTCCTAGATCAAATATCTACGAGTTCCAGATACCCTTCTCGACCAAGTGAAAGAAGAGCAGAACAGGGCACGCGAGGCTAATAGGAACACTCGTGGTGGACATGGACATCCTGGTATGAACAGAGGAGGTACGTCACTGACAGGATCACTCAAAATGTCTTCTGGCTAATTAACTAATGATAATCGTTTCAGGAGGTCGCGGTGCGCCACCACGAGGTACATCCTTATCTTCATACCCAACATCAGTTCGAATTCTAAAACTAATGCCTTCTAGGTGGTCGTGGTGGAGGTCGTGGTGGTCCTCTACGCGGTGGTCGCGGACGCGGACGTGGACTATAGCAATAGCATTGCCATTCAAATTCAAGTTGACTCGAATCGAAATCAACCTTGGTTAGGGTTTTGCACGCTATTTTAGAAGTCAATATAGAAACCTCTCCATTGTCGTTAAGGGGAGATATCGGGAAATGCTAGAAATCAGGGAGGTTCCATTTTGACGGAGATGGGGGATTCACTACTTGGTACTCGGATTGTGAGCTTTCTGTTATACATCATCTAATCGTTACCGGTGTCATCGACATATACTTGTTTTCTTTCCAATGATACTGCGATTTGTATATCACAGATTGTCTACTTTCAGGCTGCGCTCTGACTCCAAAACCATCGTTCTTTTTTTACACACCGGGATTCGCACTGCTTTGGCTACTGCCAATCGCTTGGGGCGTCGAAAGTTTTTTTTTACTGGAGCTGGTATCCGCGTGTCATCACTATTGTAACGTTGGCTATCCCAAAGCAGAATGAATTGACACTGACTAAAGTCCATCACCTCTTCTCTTCAAAGAATTTGATTCCCTGTACTGCTGAACAAGGTATCCACCGTATCGACGGCAATTCACCGCGGGAGAACAACACGAACTTTTCGTGTATAACAGCGACTGATAGGAGAAAACTGCTGCGGTGGATAAATCATTTACTCTGAGTGCAGTGAGAAGATATAATGGATTACATTGCGTTCTAAAAACAACTTTGTGTATTGACGTTTCAAATAGAAGATCCAGGTTGCCTCCACTACTTCCGCTCTACCCGTTGAATTACACAAAGATCAAATCAGAGTACAGACAATGATAGGCGATAATATGGGCGGATGTATATATACCAATTGACTTTTCTTTCGTTGGGGGGTTCAATGAACGCCAACCCCATACCTATAGTGACATGGCAAACAATGACACTTCTATGTCTAACTCTCCTCTGCTCTTCAGCAGATCTCGCACTATCACTTGTTAACATTGGATACACATCATTCTTCCTAGGACTTGTAGCGTCAAGTCTAGCTGTTATACATCTTACAACTCAACTCGTTACGATTTTTTTTATCCGAGGAAGAAAGCCGGATGAATTACGGTTACCAACTCCATCGAAAATGTTAAATATTTGCATTAGTGTGGTGTTGGTGTTGGTGTTTTTTGCGGCCTTTGCTATTACGATGGTTGTTGAGAGGACAAGATATTTTGGAGTTGTGAGTAGGAGTAGAGTTGTAATTGTGGATGGGGTAATGGAGGTGGTTTGTGCTTGTGGATTATTGGGACTTGCGGTTGTTGGTGTGATAGAAAGAAGAAAATATTCGCCGAAGTTATTGCAACTCGAGACAGAGATAAGGAGGAATATTAATATAAATGCATACCGGTAATTATCCTTAGACTCAGCAAAGACTTAGAGAATCGTAATCAATGTATTATAGCAAGTGATCGTAACATATGGGATTTTCGGGTAGATAAGATTAGATAAAACGATCGAGTCAGATCTTTGTATAGATAACAAACACCCAATCTTAACGCTCAGTCTTAACCATTACTAGTCACACTACTTATCTGCTGGCACCGCCAACACACTCTAAATGACTACGATATATATCGACGAGAGTGCAGGCTCTGATACAACTGGTCTTGGTACTCAAGAAAAGCCTTATCAAACTCTTGGTTATGCCGTCTATGCCAACGCTGCCAATGCTGATGGTGTCAAGTATTCTATCAGGAAAGATGCTACTGTTGAATATGATGAGCCTACACAGTCATCATTGAAGAAGGCTAAGAAGACCGCTGATGGTTTGGAGAAGAAGAAGAAGAAAGCAGAAGAACAGGCTTTGAAAGAGGCTAAAGAAAAGGACGAACAGAGGGAGAAGAGGGAAAAACTGTTGGAAGAGAGTAAGAAAATTGTTGTTGAGGAAGATCAGAGCTTGCCCAAGGCTTCCAGGGTCAGTATATTTATACATTCTTTGAAATGGGGATATATGCTGAATATTTAGTCGTGGAATAGTCCAAGATAACTCAGCTTACTGTTCTTCGTGGCCAACGTGTCCGAGTGTTCGGTTGGGTCCATCGTCTACGTGACCAAAAGGGTATTATCTTTATCGTTCTACGCGATGGTACTGGTTACCTCCAATCTGTTCTTTCCGGTCAATTGGTATGTGATTTTCATAAATTATTTTAAAATGATACAATAATATTTGATATAGGCACAATCTTATGATGCTCTCGCACTCACAATTGAATCTACTGTCGAGCTTGTTGGTACTCTGCAAGAGGTACCTGAGGGCAAGACTGCGCCAGGTGGTCACGAGCTTATCGTCGACTACTTCAAAGTCATCGGAGCTGCCCCTGGGGCTGAAGATGCATTCACCAACCGATTGAACGAAGTACGCATATATACACCAATTGTCCAAAATTAAAAAAAAATCTAATTCGACTTCGTTATAGAAATCAGATCCTTCAATCCAAGCAGATCTTCGCCACCTCGTTTTGCGAGGCGAGCATGCTTCTGGTGTTCTTCGTCTTCGTTCTTACTTGCTTTCTGCTTTCCGTGAATCCTTGAACTCTCACAACCTTCTCGAAGTTACACCTCCTTGTCTTGTACAGACTCAAGTAGAGGGTGGCGCAACTTTGTTCAAATTGGAGTATTATGGTCAACCAGCTTTCCTTACTCAGAGTTCCCAACTTTATCTTGAAACCTGTTTGCCAAGTTTGGGTGACGTCTTCTGTGTACAAGAAAGTTTCCGTGCCGAGAACAGGTGGGTATATGCGCTTCGTTATTCATTGACGAAGATTGTACTGTACTGAACTTGATACTATAGTCACACAAGACGTCATTTGAGCGAGTACACCCATCTTGAAGCTGAGCTCGCATTCATCTCTTTTGATGACCTCATGATCCATATCGAGGACATCGTAAGTAATGTATCCTTGTTTTTAAGGCGCATATATTTACTATTTTCTCTGTAGATTTGCAAAACAGTCGACACCCTCCTCGCCGACCCCACATCCGCTGCACTCATCAAAGCTCTCAACCCTAACTTTGTTGCTCCTAGTCGCCCTTTCACTCGTCTAAGTTACGTCGATGCCATTAACTGGCTCAACGAACATGACATTAAGCACCCTGAAGAGGATGCTGAAGGCAACCCCATCAAGGATGAGTCTGGACAAGTTAAGATGGTAGAACATAAAGTTGGCGATGATATCGCTGAAGCTGCTGAGAGGCAAATGACGGATGTCATTGGAAAACCTGTGTTTTTGTATGGTTTCCCCTCGGAGATCAAGGCATTCTACATGAAGAAGATGCCCAAGAAGGAGGGCGATAAAATCACATTTACAGAGAGTTGTGATCTTTTGATGCCCAACGTCGGTGAAATTGTCGGTGAGTCGGACTTTTTCTGTACTGTACCCATGGGGTTCTTAGTGACAATTTCACTTTAGGTGGATCGATGAGGATTTCAGATGCGGAAGAATTGCTGGCTGCATACAAAAAGGAGGGCATTGATGCTGCTCCTTATTATTGGTACACTGATCAACGCAAGTACGGAACTACCGAGCATGGTGGTTATGGATTAGGTGTTGAGGTAAGTGTTTTAATTAATTGATAATATAATACTCCCCTTGGTATTGATTAATTCCTTTCCGTGTAGCGTTTCCTTGCATGGCTCGCTAACAGATACACCGTCCGTGAATGTTCCTTATACCCAAGGTATGTTTGGCATGTTAGATCATCGCCATATAGATAGGGAGGCTGACAGTTGATGTTTTCAGGTGGCCCGGTCGTGCTACCCCTTGAAAGAATAGACGTTACTTTCGATTTACTTTCTTTATGTATTGAATATATTGGGGATTGCTCTCTTTTTCGAACAAAAATAAATGTCTGGAAACTATCATCAGAAAGAAACCGTATAAATTGGGAGTGGTGTTCGGTGTTCCCGGTCTTCATCCATATGAACCTTATCAAAGCGATTTTCATGAGAACCCATACATAGGTATGCATATGCTGCCAAAGGTTATTTTTAATTATAGTTCAGTCATCTAAAGTACACCCGTATTCCTCCTTTGCAATCCTCCTCCAGTTCTCCTTATTTACGGCAAATTCCTGAGCATAGTCAACTTCAAGATGATGCAGGCGTTTTCCAACAATGACGAGACTGTGTAAAGGTTCACCGAAAAATTCTGATGGAGTTTGAGAAAGTTCTGTAAGTGTTCCTGCAACGATGCGTTCTCTTCCTTCACCTCCTCCTACACGAGAAAGACCGATTGCAAGGGTTTTTTCGGGTGAGAGTATTCCTGAGTTTCTGATTTTTTCGATTTCGATGAGTTGGGAGACTGCTAGTGGGATTGACATATAGCGAGGTGGTTCGTAGATTTTCCTACCACTGTTTATATGTTTCGTTTTTTCATTCAACATTCGTCAAAAAAAAAAAAAAAAAAAAACAAGGAAAAGGAAAAAGACAAAGGAAAAGTAGTACATACCGAGCAAGATTTTCTTCACTTTGTTCCTTAACTTTAATATCCAATAAAACCAAGGTATGCATTCCTAAATCTGAATTTTCCTTGATACGATCATAAAAACTATCAGGTTTCCAAGTTTCTGTAAAGAATACTAAAGAAACGGTTTGTCCGAAATTATAGAGTTGTAAACCACAGGCTCCTATCGCGTTCATTATTGATGCGTTGTGGATTATTCGGTTGGAATTTTGAGTGAACGGGCACGTAGGATTATGTCTGTATGGGTTGTTGCTCTGTTGTTTTTGGGAGATGGATATTTTTAGGGATCGGGATGTGGATAGGTTGGAAAATGTTTTTTTTTTGGTATTTTTGGTAGGTTTTCAGAGGATTCAGTTATGGTGGGTTCATGGAAAGTATGAGTTGTGTGGTATTATGTGGTATGAAAGAAGATATCGATGTGGATATCGTGAATGAAGGAGAGGGGGGAGGGGGAAGTTTGTACGTTTGAGAAAAGTCTTTTAGAGAAGTATAATGTTACTTACCCGAACGGATCACCAACTACTAATAGAGAGACATCTTCTTTATCTGCATTATGAAGAATCTCGTCACTTTGAGTTTCTACCATATCACGATCTGCGAGGATTATTGGTTTTTCATAAAAGGCTTCCTTTTTGATGATAACGGTAATGATGGGATTGTATTCGGGTTGTAGAGATTATTGTTGAAAGATATTGATATTGATATTTTACAATTGATTTTAAATGGAGGGTTTATTACGAACCAAACGTTCTTTTTGAACCATGAGGATGCTTGTATAGGCTTCAAGATAAACTCTACTTGAGCCATTTATGGCCTAATAAGTGGGTCAGATTATATTCATGACTCTTTTAAGAGTAAGACTGAACCTCCAAGCCACGGAGAGTAACATCTTTCTCGTCCGAGAGACCCAGACCAATGATGAAGAACATGACGGAAAGAAGGAAAGATTAGATCGGATTCTAAATATATCCATCACATCTATCACATCTATGCATCGAAATTATTGTATAATAAATCTTCCATTCAATCAAATCGATAATATTAGTCCATTACCTAATCTATGACGTGGTGTATCCACATGTAAATACATCTCTTTCAATCAAATCTAATGGCAAACGTTTATTCTTCCTTTCCTCCAAATGACTCTCTACTCACATTCACTCTATAACTCTCCTCTAGTTGTTAATGATCTTCCGCTTGATGTTCTGCCTATCATCTTGGAGGAACTGAATAGCAAACAAGCATATCTTGCTTGTACACTCGTCAATAAGGTTTTCAATAGGGTTGCTACGCCTCTTCTTTATCGAGAGCTGGACTCAAGGGCTATACCAGAGGTAAGTGTCATTCCAAAAGATTTGATCACATAGTTCCATGACTTGAGGAATTCGGGGCACTCGGGCTGCGGGCATGTCGGCCCAGATCCATGAGGTTCTTGACCCTGACTTATGTCATATAGGTGCCTTTCCATCATCCCGCCTCAACATTGCTTCAACGACCAGAATATGCCAAGTATGTTCGTCACATTACTGAGACAGGTTAGCCCCATCTATTATGCATGTTAAATTGTCGGATCATTTCCATTGATATACTGTAGGTTCAGTTCACCGCAGTTTACCCTCAAGTTCAGTTTCCGATATTCTACAAGGAATATCACTATGCACAAACTTGACTTCGCTCTCTTGGAATGACGATTCATTAATAAGAGATGACAATTTACGCAACGTTATTAGCGTGATACAAGATCACAATCTTCCCCTTCGCGAACTCACTATTCGAACACATAGTGATATTGGAATAGATGGTTGGGCACAGATTCATCAACTTACTGGTTTGAGAAGTATTAGTCTTTGGTGTATGGATGGTCCACCACCTGTTCTTCAAGGATGGAGTGAAGCATTAAGCGAAACTTTAACTCATTTGGAACTTGGAGTCAGTCCTCATTTCTTTCTTACCCCTGCATTCAACCAATAACAAATATTTCAATTTCTTAGCGTTGTACAGGTGTCCCACCAACTATCCTTATCAACGTTCTTTCCCATCTTCCACTCCTCAAAAGTCTTCGATTAAAAGGAGCTCCAGCAACATCAATACCAACCATAATCTCAAACCTTCCAAACTTAAAAATCCTCGATACCGAATACTTACCTTCATTCCGTCCAGCAAAATTTCCACCATCAATTAAAATGCCACAATTAACTTCATTAACAATTCGAGCAAATACCTTGAACAGATTCGATACTCTCAGTGCAAACAAATTACGAACGTGGTGTAAAGGTCTCTTACCAAAACCAGGATTAGAGAAATTCAAATTCTATGCATTTATGTTGAGTAGTACAAGATATATCAGCGCTTTTGCTACTAATGGTTCGGCTTCGGGTACTACTATGGTTTCTGGTGGATTTATAACGGATTTGGCTAAAGTTCATGGAGAATCGTTGAGGGAGTTTGATATTGATGATATTGAATTGACAATGGATGATGTTAAGAGTTTGGGATCGAATTTTTGTAGGTTGGAAGTTTTGGTTTGTGCTGTTGTTGTACCAGATATCGTAAGTCTTACTTCCCCCCCCCCTCTCTCTCTCTATCTATCTCGTACATTACTCATAGAAAAACTGGCGTTTTTATATTTGCCATACTTTTTTTTTTCCCCAAAAGGCTGCTATAAAAACAATGGTCTCCGGTGCATTAAATCTTCACACACTCAAACTTCAAGTACATTGGGTATTTCCAGAAACCAGAGAATCTCAAATCATTCAATCGCTTCAAGTAACGAATGTGAATATTCGAACTACAACCTGTGGCGGTACTACGACCACGACTACAATAACAACGACGACCAGTCAAGTTACTGCCAAGGAACTTGAATGCAAAAAAATTTGTCACCCTCAGCGAACATTTCGTTTGGAAGATGCTATTTCTATGATGATTGGGCCTGAAACTCCTAAACTAAGAATGATTGGAATTGGAAGAGAACAATATCTGGTATGATTTCTTTCTTTTTCATCCACAATGGAGGCAAATTAAAATTAATTGATGTTATTTGGGGATGTGTATGTTGGTGGATGCAGGGTAAATGGATACTCGTTGAGGGTAAAGATGGAAAGGGTGTCCCGAAGTTAGAAGTATTGGTTGATACGACGGGGGAACTGAAATGGAATACCTGAGAGAGAAAATATTTCAATCACCACGAGGCATAAATTTACTCATTATCAATTTCTGCTTAATTGGAACAAAAAATAGACAATATATTTTTTTTGCTTGTTTCGAAAAATTCACTCGATATAATGGTTTATTAAAATCCGAAATATATAGGCGCTTTGGTACCCCCGCTCCATGATGTACGCCTCCACCTTGACATTTCATTATACAGTCCATGATACGATGAATAAACCGGGCGGATAGGATTGCACAGGATATCTTGTTGTAGTGAATCAGATGGGAATTTAATATCCACTATTAATCCCGTTTCTTCTTCTATCTTCTCTATACCTTTCCTAAACAAAGCCATCGATGTCGAGGGTATGAAGTCGGGAGTAAATAAAATGGAGATACTGGCTTTTTGCAGACGAGTGCCAACTTTGGAAGATCGTCGGAAGCGAAGAAATTTGAAAAGGGGGTCCGCTGAGAAGATTGCGCCCGTGCAATGAAAGACTTCGAGATGAGGACATAGATACTCAAGTTCACCATGTTCCATCTCCAAGTCCATATTTATGGAGGCAGGGAGTAACGAATCAGTCGGATGATCCTTTTCCTTTTCCTTCCCGTTCCGCAGACAGTCGTGATTCTGGTTAACCATAAACATTTCCAACTGCTTGTCATCCCAGAAAAACTGCCTTCGAGGCAAGCTGTCAGTTCCGCCCCAGCGATAAAGGAATGAGTAAGACTTTGAATTATTATACGGTCTTATTTCAAGCGATAATCTTTTCACTTCAGAAAAAGTTTTCAGAACCGTCACCACTTCTACTGTTGACCAAGAGAACACTTCCATTCGAAGTTCCTCGAGCGGTTGGACCAGCCGAGCCTTGAACGAGAAGAGAGCCGGGGTAAGAAGGTCCTCTGCATTGCTCATTGACGAAAAATAGCCTGAGGCTTCGACAACGCTCAAGTGACGAAGAATTGGTGTATGCATGATTTGGAGGAGGTTAATCAAGTAACTATCGGGGTTTATGTTAACATGGCAGACGATTTTCAAGGAAAAGAGTTTGGGTAGGAATATGGGTTTGGAAGTAGCACTTGTTGGTACAAATGGAAATCCTTCTTGGGGCTTTTGACACGGAATTGAACAGGTTTCGAGATTGGGACATCGTGATAGCATCTCGGTGGTCTGGGTTAATGTTAACTCTACTCCATCATGTAAGTTTAAAGCAGTAAGATGCTGCCAATTGATTGGAAAATGTATGATCTCCCCAGAAAAAGCCGGAAGGGAAATGCGATGGAGATGAGAAGCACAAAGGATAGATTGTTTTCTCTTGATTTTCGAGAAGTCAGAATTCATGTCATCATCGTCCAAATTTCGAAATTGGCCAGCGACGTGAAGTTCCTCCAAAAGAGGAACATCGTCCATAGATAATTGAGAAAACAATTCACTCCAATCATATTCCCCCAAATTCAATTTCAGTGACCTCCAACGCCGCGAGAAAGGGATAATGGTTTCCACGTATTTTTTAGTTTTGATATGCATAGTTTCGGTCTGAAAATCCAGCGATGATTTCATTGAGATGGACAATGGATGGATTCTAGACCGAGATAGCCATTCCGAGATGATATGAATTGGAGGCCCTAGAGCGTATTGATCAATGTCCGGATCCCGTGGAACTGGTGGGACGACAATATGTATCGAAGACCATAGTTCAGAGGTAGAGTATGTTATTTGTCTCCATTCACTGCAGATCTGACCTAGAAGCAAAGGCGCCTCTCTGCTGCACATTGCTGCATCGTGGGTTTCTGGAAGACAAAATGCGAATATTCGTTGTAGTATCTCGGGCAAGAGTCGCCGAACTGGAGCAATCAGATGCTGGTGGCTGATCTTGAAAGTTTCAAGTTGTTGTTGCTGAAGGAAAAGTGATTTATACTGGGAATGGAGCTGGTTGATCCTATCGTCCAATGTTTGACTGTATGCATCCAGTTTGTTGATCGCCAGTTGTGTAGAGCGCAGACGCCGATTAAGGCCATCGTTGCGAGATTGCGTCCCGAGGACGGTTGTGACAGAGAACATCTATGTTTTATGTTGTAAAGACAATCGTAGAAACAGGGACTGGCGGAGTTGCAAACATTGACGGTCTGACGTCAGCCGTTCTTGCGCGCTATATTTAGAGGAAGAAAGGGTAACTAAAGTTGATCGCTGAACTTTGAACCGGTGACCTGTAGCGTGAGCTACCTTTGCTGTGAGTTTGACCTGCCACCTTCGTGTTCTTCTACTCCCAGTGCCATTTGGTAGGGGATAATAGGATGCTGTTCACCATGTCACTAAGGATCACCCCTGCCCATGGATGTCTACATGACCAACGTTCCGCCGGGTTACGACGAGAGGGATTTGGGACGAATCCTAGCCCCATATGTACGGGTGGCGACGGGGAGGGAAGCGTTTGACGTTCGGCTGTGTCCTTCTAATGCGGGTTTTATTGGCTTGCCCAGCACCAAGGCAGCTGAACAGTTTTTTTTTATCTATCCATGGTTCTGCCTACCCCCGCCAAGAAATATTGCTTGGGTACCCTCGAATTCTCTGAAGGTTCTCATCGTACTTTGTCGCCCATTCATCAGCCCGCCGCCGCGTACAGCCGCAATCACCGAACTTGCTCTAGAAGCCTATCCCCATCCGGTCGATTTCAGTTTGGGTGGATGTGTAGAGACACAACGTCTTCTCAATTGAAGCGGAGGCAAAGGTCTCTGGGTCTGAATTGAGCTATAATTCAGATCGGCATGAAATCAGGATTCTGGTCGGGCAGCCTCCACGGCAATCTTACTCTGGATCACTATTCAGCGAGCTTTTTGAGCTTAATGATTTCCAAATACCCAATTATTTCATAGCAATTCGACCTTCCTCTATGGACACAATTTCTACATACGCTAGTTCAGGGAGTGGAGAATGTATCCTATTTTTCCACCTTAAATGTCCTCCGTTCTTCCTCAAGAGCCAATTTATTGAAGCGTATGGCATTGACCGGTTTCTTGTTCGAAGACTTCAGACTCCCCCCTCACTTGACAACCCAAACGCAGTCCCGTTCACTGCACTGTCCCTTCGCGTTGTTCTTGATTCGATTGAAGGGTTGGGTTTGTTCCACCGTATAGCCAAATTAGCCAATTTACGAAACGTCAAACCAGCACACCATCATTGCTGAACGCAGAAATTTGTATTCTGTTTCAAACCTCTAGGTACTTCGCGAGCGAAGCTCATGCCTTCCTTGGAGGAGCTGTTTTCAAGTCTTGGCTCTGCTCTATAACAGAGTACTTGATCCCAAAGAGATATTGGAGCTTCTACCAATCATGGACAAGCTGAAATCGGTAGACAAAGATTGCTACGCTGCTAGGATATTGCAGATGTTTGGGCTTCACATGAAGGAACATTTCAACAAACGCGGGCCCAATCAACCCTCAAAACCATCACTTCCTATTTCCTATCCTTTTTTTCGATACTACACATCCCATTATGATCGAACAATAGACGATTCTTTCGACCCGAGACTATACAGGTCACTTCACATCACACGCACACCTACGTCCGTACCACTGTCCGGCCCACTCCTTGAGAAGTCAAATCGAGTGATTCGTCAGTATGATGCAGTTAATCATGAATTCTTTGTCCGCCTCGAATTCCGCGACGAAAATATGCTGACCTATCAGCATGATCCTGGCATTAGTGGCCCAACCTATGTTGTAGACCACATCATGCCATACATGGATGGATGGATGTTTGGAGGTCACAAGTTTGAATTTATTAGTTATTCGATGTCATCTTTGAGGAATCATTCTGTTTAGCAAGTTAACTTTTTCCGACATCAAGACAAGCGACAACAAGTACATCTTTACTAATGGATCAGGAGAAATTTCCCCAGAACTCTCCGATGCTATTTGGAATGCGGTAGGAACGCCAGGTGCCTCCAGTACCCCTCAGGTTTATCAAATTCGTTTCCAAGGAGCCAAAGGCATGGTTTCGGTCGATGAGCGATTGCGGGGTTCAAAATCTATTTCTCTTCGACCTTCAATGATCAAGTTCAACGCTGCTGAAAGAACCCAGATTGAGATTGCCAAAGCTATTGATCAACCTACTCCTTTTTATCTAAACAGACCTCAAGATCAAGCAGTCGCACAAACCAAGGCGATGTCTACCTCTCTAAATAAAGCCTCCCATCTCATCCAATCGCATGGCCTTGGTAGCTCGTTTAGGTTATCTTCTACTTTTCTCGGAATGGAGAAATTCGGGGGAGAGGATCGTTGGCCATTTTCAAAAAGGCTCTTACAAATGGCAGTTTTTCATATTCTGCGAGATCTGAGAAATCATACACGAATCCCTATCCCGGACTCCTGGACTCTGGTGGGTGTTGCAGATGCTTACGGATATCTCAAGTATTATTTCACGATCCCCTGTCGCACATCCCGGTGACGTACAACTTGCCACTGCCATTGGAGAACCACCAATGGGTTCTCCTTTCTCCAAGGTCCCTCTCCCAAATTCTGTTGTATTCAGTGTACAAGGTAATGTCCTGACTACTATAACCCACACATACGTAGTATAATAACTAAACTAGATATCCAAAGGTTCTCGGCCACTCCCTTCATGCTTGGGTGGAGGTGACCTGGATGGCGATGAATATCATATTATACCACTTGATATCTATCCATATTTCAAACCAGAGAAATTTGCGATTCCCGCAGAGTACGCGTCACCTGAGAAACTCAGAACTTACAAACCGTGTACTATCAATGACGTCGCTGCTTTTGTCAGGGATTATATTCTCTCCGATGTGCGCCCCGTGTTCACAACGAGCCATCGTAGGCCCCAACTAACATTGCTTTGAACACTCAGACTCTTGGTGTGATTTCGGCGACTTGGCTCAATTTTGCAGATCGAAGCCCACAAGGTGTATTTGATGAAAAGTGTCTGTCTGACCTTGCAGAGCGATGCAGTCCAAGTTGACAGGGAATCCTGTCTCAGTCAGTGTATGCGAGTATAGCGGACCCAAACCTGACTACCATGAGACGGTTTACAGAATTCGTAAATCAGACGGGTATTACCTTGCCATTGGGGGGAAGCGATATGATGGAATTATCCCTTCAGCAGAAGAGCAGGAAACTTGGAGGATACGACCTATATTGAAGGGCTGGCTAAAGCCTTACCTCTGTACCTTCTTTTCTATCCTCATATTTCCTTTACAAAAGGTGCGGAAGCATGTTAGGAGCAGCAAATGAAATAGCCTCCTTGTCCTCAATTTTAGTTCGCAATCGAAATGGTCGCAATTTGTAGTCTATCCCATGGTGGCGATAAACCCTTGTCAGAAGAAGTAGTTATAGGGACGATTATTCAGAGGACGAGCAATGTACGTCAATGAAAATTGAAGATCGACAAGTTGAAGGAACGAACACAAGTTGTCGTGAATAAAGTGAGACAGCAGTTGGAGAAGGATGGAAATACAAAGAGGGAAGTGAAGGTTTATTTGCGGTTGGCTTGAGTGGTTTTGATTGTGGCGCTGATTGAAATAAAGAGAAAGACTTTTAATGCACAGAGTTTTGAATTGGTTGTACTTGGTGCTGTATTTGATGCTGTAAAGATTTTGGATGAGTCAATGGCTGAATGAAGATTTTGAATAACTTGTAGTATCACAGGCTTCTGTACTTGTATTTTGTTTTCCTCCAAAATGAATTGCTGGATTTAATGTCATTGTTTACCCCAAGACTGGAATTGGGAGAGAACAGTAGCATTTGATATGCATTGTTATTCAGTTATAAATGATGATGAATTAAATTAGTTCATAGGCTAACAAGTCTTTTTTGTGGGTGAAGGATACTCTTTATGTTGATTTAAGACAGAAATCCAAAATACGCGGGCAATTTGGTATTTCCGCTCCATCTTGTATGCATCCACAGTGACGTTTCGTTCTGTAGTCCATTATAGGATGAATGGGCTTTAGGTTTGCCAGCCTGAGGATTCCAGTATTCCCGTCGGAGTGAATCGGATGGGAGTATAACTTCTAGTATTAGACCTGTTTCTTCTTCTATCTTCTCTATACCTTTCCTAAACAAAGGCAACGACATAGAGGGCATATAACCAGGATTAAACGAGATGCTGGCCTTTTGGAGGTGAGTACCAATGGAAGATCGTCGGAAGCGGAGAAATTTGAAAAGGATATCCGTTGAAAAATCCGCGCCCGTGCAGTGCAATACTTCGAGATTAGGACAAAGATATTCATGCTTATCATGACTTATCTCCGTATCCATATTTGTAGAGGGGGAGGTAATATGTTGTCCTGATGGTCCTCCTCCTTCCCGGTGGTACGACCACGATCGTCCCGGTTAACCATAAATTTCTCCAACTGTTCGTCATCCCATACAAACTGTGCTATATCACGTCTTCGAGACCTGCTATATCCACCTCTACCACGGCGATAAACTAGTTGACGAGTCCTTGGATTATCAATTGGCAGTATTTCAAGTGATAGCCTTTTCATTTCAGGAAAAACTTTCAAAATCCCCACCACTTCTACTGCTGACCAGGCATACACTTCCAATCGAAGTTCCTCAAGAGGTTGAACTAACCGAGCTTTAAAGGAGGGAAGGACGCGGTTAAAGAAGTCACCTGCGTTGTTCGATAATCCCAAATATCCTGGTAATGAGTCACCAAAGCTCAGGTGGCGAAGATTTGGTGTATGTAGAATTCGAAGTAACGGAGTTAAATAACCGTCAGGGCTTTTGTTGAACTGACAGAGGAATCTTAAGGAAAATAGCTTGGGTAGGAGTATTGATTTGGATTCAAAGGTACCTGGTGGTATTGACAAATTTTCTTCCTGGGATTTTTGACAAGGAATTGAACAGGTTTCGATATTAGGGCACCGAGATAGTGTTTCAATGATCTGGATTAATGTTATATCTGCTCCGTAATGTAAATCCAAAGAAGTAAGATGTTGCCAATCGATTGGAAAATGTATGATCTCCCCAGAAAAAGCAGGAAGGGAAATGCGATGGAGATGAGGAGCACAAATGATAGATTGTTTTCTTTTAATTTGCGAGTAATCAGGATCTATGGCATTGCGAAAGTCTCGAAATATCCCTCCAATGTAAAGCTCTTCCAATATGGGGACATCTGCTCTGGATAATCGAGAGAATAGCTCGTCCCAATTGTATCTTCCCAAATTCAATTTCAGAGACCTCCATCGCCGCGAAAAAGGGATAATGGATTCCATGTATTTGTGAGTTTTGATATCCATACGAGCACTGGTCCGAAGGTTGGATGTTGATTGCATCGAGATAGACAATGGTCGAATTCTAGACCGAGATAACCATTCCGAAATGATATGAATCGGAGGCCCTAGAGCGTATTGATCGAGGTACGGATCCCACGGAACTGGTGGTACGACAATGTGTATGGATGACCAGAGTTCAGGAGTGGAGTACGCTATCTGTCTCCATTCACTACAGATTTGGCCCAAAAGCAAAGGTGCCTCTCTCTTGGACATCGCTGCGTTACGGGACTCCGGAAGACAAAAGGCGAATATTTGTTGTAATATTTCGGGTAAAAGTCGCCGAACTGGAGCAATCAGATATTGGTGGCTGATCTTGAATGTTTCAAGCTGCCGTTGCTCGAGGATAAGTGATTTATACTGGGAATGGAGTTGGCTGATCCTATCGTCCAATGTTTGACTGTATGCCTCCAGTTTGCTGATGATGAGTTGCGTAGAGCGCAGGCGTCGATAATGGCCGTTCTTTTGAGATTCAGTCATATCGACACCCTGGTGACTGTGGTAGGGAACTGACCCCAACAGGACCGCACAGCAGCCGCAATTATAGATCACGAGGTCTGACGTCAGCCGTTGTCTCAAAGTGTATATTCTACTTAGACACTTCTAATCAAATAGATACTTGGCCTTTTGGTTGCTCTTTATCATTCACCTCTGTGCGTATCTCATGTCTTTTTAACCTTCCCGATGAAGTACTAGTCAAATTTCTCTCTCGCTTGGATGTAAACGACGCTTACGCTATACAACGCGTCAACCGATCCTTAAACACGCTATACAAAGACTATTGAATTGCAGTATTATCTCGAATTAAAGGCGGCTGGTATGGACGACAATCCTGCTTGAGAATACCACTGGAGAAGTCATCACCTCCGATGTACCATAATCGATGATTCTAGGCTGTAACATGGTCACCAATGAATTTGCTACCTTCAAAGCAGGCCTATTCAACGACGAAATGCCCAGCGTAAATGCAAACGGATTGCTATTCTGGAAGGTCCCTATTAAAGCTGAGGATCCAGACAACCAGTGGTCACGTTTCAGGGTAGACAACCTTGTTGAATATGCGTGTTGCATTGAAGAAAATGTCCTACTTGGATGTCTCTCGAAGTAATGCACAATTATGTGGTCCTTTGCCTGCGTTTCTGAACTTCTGTGTACCCACCAGGAAACCATCGTCAAGTTTGGAATACCACTCTCATTTCAGTCAGCACTCAATGGGAAATGCTCATTCTTTGGCTGTAGATGGCGGTATTAACATAGTCTGTGAACCCGAGAAAAGACCCTGATCGACTCATAATACTAACGCAGGACCCGAAGCAGGCGCAAGCTTGGAAGTGTGTGGTGATAACGTGATTATGGTACTCAAGATTTCGCGTTCATGCCGTCGGACATACGTTTTCAATTGGAAAACAGGAACAATGAAATTCGTGAGTTGTGTCGACAACATTGTGACGGAATGGTTTTATATCTTCATCGACAGGATCTAATCGAAGAGGTTAACCTCGGTCTCATAATCCTTCGACACGATCTATTTCTCGTTCCACAACTCGATTGGGGATACTTCATAATCTATCAAATCGAAACTTCGGTCGGTCGAGCCTATATGTTATCTGAAATTCTCCGATTATGCCTCAAACTCCTTTGATTCTGTTAGTTATCACGAGTCCCCAAATCCAAAAAGAGACGGTACATTTCCAAAGTACATACGATTGACACATCCATTCAGAGAACGGCCAGCGGACGCACTTCTTTCACCTTCGACCTTACCCTCAAACAATCTGTGCCTAAAACATTAGTGATGGTGGTATATCGCAAGGTTATCATCAACGCACTTCATCTGGCTTCTACTTGGCCAACTTTCCAGAGATTAGAGTGAGAGGATTGGGAACCAAATGTATGTCAATGGTTTGAGCTTGGGACTGAACCGATTGATGGAATAAGAAATTAAGCCATGGACAACGGTTCATGGTTTGGGTCAGTTACTTCTCGTGTTCCCTTTGTCTTTCTTTCAATCCATACCATGTCCGAAAATATCTTCAGGAGCATGGAAATAACGCTCATGACCGCACAATGTTGGACGAATATCCTTACAATTGTGGATAGGCGTTTTCCGGGAGAATTGAAGGCAGTAGCAGATAATGTATACCTCTGTCTGTTCTGACTTGCTCGTCGATGCTATGCATTTTAAAAGAACATATGTGAGTGTTTTGAGCTTTGATGTACATTGTTCTAATGGATGCCTATAGTATGACGAAATCGACGAAGAAGATAGCTCAGCTTCTGCTCCTGACTTTCTGTTAATGCCAATACCTTGTAATCCTTGTGACTTTGTTTTAAGTTTAACAATTTCTGTAGTTAGCACCAGGTGTTTTTGAGTGTTCTGGTTTGGTCACTGGTTCTGGTGTTCACAGAGTCATGTGCTTCAGAAGTCCCGGGCCCGTCAAACATTGTTACGTTTCAGACTCTCATCCCCCCTGTAACGGTCTTCCTGTCTACAACAATTATCAGTGCCTATAATGCCTCTGCTAAACCTGCTCGACGAGTTCCTCATCAAAATACTTGTTCATCCGGACGTGCAAGATGCATATGCTATACAGAGAATCTATCGATCTTCAGTACTATCTCGAACTCAAGGTAGCTAGCATGAACGATAACCCATGTTATATACTACCAATATCTACTAGGCTTCAGAGGCTGAGGGATAGAGACCATTGGAGCGGTATACACTACCGGCGCACTGTAAAACATCCCAGTCGTACGGCACGGTTTATGACACATAGCAAGGTTACCGACGAGTTTGCTCTCTTTGAAATGGAGGATATGGAACTTGATGACTATATTCTATGGTGTAAGTCCTGAAAATTACCTACCAAACCTGGGGATGCATATATTCAATGGATTTCTTACAAGATAGACAATATGGTTGCTTATGAGACGTGCATTAAAAAGCATGACCTTCTCATCTGTATTTCTAGGTAAGTGGTTAATGGCATTGATGATTAAGTCAAGTTTGTTCATTTAATTCCACAGTGCAATACCAAAGAAACTTGACATACCTTACTCCGATTTCCATATTCATTTCATCCAACATTCGACTGGAAAACCCCTATCCTTTCACTATTTCTGGTGGTATTCACTTTGTCTGTGAGCCGGATTCCACAAAGAACTATGGGATCCCTACGAGTCTCGATATTTGCGGAGACAATATAACAGTGATACTGCAAAAGCAAGACTCACGGTGTCAGCTTTATGCTTTCAATTGGAAGATAGGTTTACCGAAATGTGTGAGTCATTGTTCTGGTTTGGAATCCTCGCCAGAGATTGACCGAGTTTTATTAGGCTCCGATTCCAGAGTGATCTATTCATTGTTCCGCAGCTGGACCTCCGTTGTTTTGAAATTTACCACATAGCCTCATCCATGACCGACTCGATTAAGCATATATGCACCCTGGGTTTTCCTGACATCTGTACTCATTTTTCTTTTGAATCTGTTGAGTGACATTCGTCACAGAACCCAATAGGCGACGGCCTGTTACTCAAGTTTCCTACAGCCAACACGCCCATTCAGATGTTGCCCCGAGGAAGCTCTTATATGCCTTACTTTTTTACTTGCTTTCCATCAACCAACACCTCAAATATTTGTGTGGTGGTGCACCGGAAATCAATCGTAAACAAACTCCCACAGAAAATCTTCTGGACTAGCTCTCCTGGACCAACACTTTCCTGGGATAAATGGGGCCAGAGACGTGTCGATGGTTTGAATTTTGAAATAGGACTCGATCCAAGGATACTAAATGTCGGCCACGGACAACGATTTGTGATGATGGCCACCTGGTTAACACGATCTATCTGCCTTTCCTTCAATCCTTAGGATACTCGGAAGTTTCAGTTTGTCCAGGAAGTTGGGAGAGTTCGGGGAGCAACTGCTACCCCAAAACGATTGAATAGCCCTCTTATTCCTGGTCTAACGATGGTGGATAAAGTGTTACGGGGAAAATTGAAAGCGTTGGTATCTGCGATGGGCACAGAACCCTATGCGAATGTTACTGTCAATGGGATGCCTTTTAATAGGACATATGTGAGTGTTTAGGTCACCGCTACGATATGGAGTAATTAATGATTCACGCTACAGTATGGAAAGGCTGAATTGATCAAAACCACAATACCTTTGAATATTGTGAAGTTGCTCTAGTCGAGAGTTAAAATTAAATTATAGCCTTCCAGACAGAAGTTGTGGCATAGCCGTGTAAGTCAGAGCATATGCATAATAAGACGCGTCAAGTCCCATGCGTAGATTAGTCGGACGATGATTATTTGCGGAAGGTCCACAGTTGTGGCGAGTGAGTAGATAACAAGTATATACAAATAAACATTTTTCAATTTTTTATCCATTCTCATCCACGCACCTCATCATGTCCGAGTCTTGTTTCCTCTCCTTTCCAATAGAGATTCTTACCAGAATTCTTGTCCATTTGGATGTCAAAGACTCATACGCAGTCCAACGCGTTAACCATCAATTGAATGAGATCTACAAGGAATCTATTGAACTTCAATATTACCTCGAGCTCAAGGTCGCTGGTATGGACAACAATCCGATGTGCACGTTGCCCATCTCTACTCGCCTGCAACTGCTCAGGGAAAGAGAAACAAAATTTAGTAACCACCACCATCACTATACGTTGGCGGATCTTCCTCCCCGTTTGGTGTCGATGCATTATAAAGTCAGCGACGAGTTTGTTTTCTTCGAAATGGCCCCCACAGAAGAGAACAAACCAATTGGCGTACAATCTCATCGAGTTCCTATGCGAGTTGAAGATGATACCAACCAATGGAGCTTTTTTGAAGTCGGTGGTCATTTTATTGATTATACAATCTGCATCGAGGAGCACGATCTTCTTGTGATTGTGTCCAAGTAAGCCCGTGTCTGTCATCTACCTTACACCTTTCACGACTCACTCTGGAATATGGTTTCAGTGAAAGCGACGGAAGCACGACGGAATTGGACATACACATTCATTTCATACAACATTCGACAGGAAAGCCTCATCCTCGGCACCAGAAGGCGGTATTATTCGTATTGTCTGTGACCCAGTAGTAGATGTATCGCCGGATGACGATGAGTTAAACTTGTGTAGTATGATCCTCTGGAAAAAGAACCTGATGAAGAGAGAGAGGGTGGTGAAGGGAGTGAAGAAGACTTTCTCTTTTGAAATGCAATGTACTTATGTGTTATTGAATGAAATATAGTGAATTTATGCAGTCGGAGCGACTTCAAGTATATATATATTAGAAAATGTATGATCTTCCCAAAAGGCGGAAAGGGAAATGCAATGAAGATGAAGAGCACCAATGCAAGCAATAGATTATTTTCTGTTAAAAGCTGCCGAGATGTATGCTTTTCATTTTCTCTTTTCTCGCTAATATTCAAATGACCCTGATTAATTTGTTATCTTATCTACTTATGCTGTCAGAAAAAGTTGATGCTTTACGATAATAGATGGCTGCTATTCTTGTAAGTGCTCTTATACCCTGGTCCCCACAATGTCTGCCCAGCTACTCTCTTGTCCTACAGAAATCCTTACCAAAAATTTTGTTCACCTGGATGTCAAGGACGCATACGCAATACAGCGTGTCAACTGTCAGTTGAATGAAATATACAAGGAGTCAATCGAACTACAATATTACCTTGAGCTCAAGGTCGCTGGCATGGACAACAATCCAATGTGCACATTGCCCATCCCAGACCGCCTGGATATACTCAGGGAACGAGAAGCAAATCGGAATAGTCATCATTGGAACAATCATCATTATCGCTACACTGTGTACAGAGACCCTAGGACGCATCATGGACAACCAATCCATAAAACCACCGATGAATTTGTTTTCTTCCCAGCTCTAGGCACAAGGGTGGGCTATACAGATGGTGTAAAATCTCGCAGCATCAATACTCAATCTGGAGACGGTGCCGATCAATGGCGCCTTTTTAAAGTAGATGGCTTTCTTGCTAACTTTGCATGTTGTATCGAAGAGAATGATCTTCTTGTGATTATCACCAGGTAATTAAACATATATTTTATGCATCCTTGATTGCTGATTCGGAATATGATTTTAGTGAAAAAACTACTCTTGAATTGAACATACACCTTCACCTCATAAAACATTCTACAGGAAAACCCCATCCTTTAGCTCCAGAAGGAGGTATTCATATCATCTGCCATACAATTTGTATACTGTGAAATCAAGTGGAAGCTAAAATAGAGGTGGTAGGAGATAACTTGATTATGATACTTAAGGAGTGGGAGATACTCTTATTTGTATGACTGGAAAACAGGTATATCAAAAACTGTGAGTTTGCCGAATATTTGTCATGCCCAGGGCTGGAATTATACCTACCCCATTCTAGGATCCAATCCCACTTGACGATCTTACTAGTCTTGTTATCCTCCGACACGATCTCTTTGCATGCCCAAATATTCACCAAGAAACCCTTGATGTATATCATATCTCACCACAACCCTCTGTTGAATGCATCTGCAAACTTGGTCTCCCACAACTACATACTGGCAGTCTCAGACACACGACTGTTGATTTTTATGCATCACCAAACCCAACAGGAGATGGTTTATTTCCGAAATACGTACCAACAACTCAGCCATACAGGGAATGTCCCGAGGATGCATTGGTTGTAATTCTCCTCTGTACAAGGAGGTATAAAATGGTGATACATCGAAAATCCATTATCAACAAACTCCCCCTTGAATCCACCTGGCTAACGACACCATGTCCAAAAATAGATTGGAATACCTGGGGGAAGGATGCTTGCGGAAGGTTTCAGAAGTTTCTAGCCATCAGTCATGGTCAACGAATTGTGGAATGGGATGTGGATGACTTAAAACCATATTGCATGTCTTTCAATCCTTATCACATAAAGCAATACATCCAAGATAAGAAGAATAATACTCTGTGGAATCCTGGATTGGAGTTACAACATTTTGTCGATCCCGAAGACATAAATGCATTCGTAGATTGTATTGATGGAGGGATGAAAGCTGTGCAAGTGGAATGGAGGCCGGATTTCTACTGTTTTCCAACGTTGGAAGATTTTACTCGAGAACCGACACTGGGTGAGAAGAAGTAAGTAATTTGAATATAATTTCTCGTAATTCTGGTTCTGATCAGTGATAACATGATTTTCAAGAGGATGAAGTAAAGTCCTCGGACTCATCTGGACACAGTGATGCAGTAACATATTATTGAAATAACAATGCAAATTCTCTGTAAACATTAAGTATAGCGTGTTAGAATGCTAATATTAACTGTTAGACCACATATCTCAATTCAGGAGAAATTGAGTTGACGTTGAAACATTGATAACTTGCAAGTTGGATCTCATGATTCGACTGCCATCTAGTATATGCCATGTCATTGTCAACCCCTGGACCTGACCATTGTCTCAGACTCCCCATTTATTCACATTGAATACTTTGATCCACTCAGGGTGGCCTCATCATCATGAGAGAATGATAAAAGGCCTCACAGATGGAACTTTTGACTCACTGTGACTACGCTCGGTCTACAATGCGCCAATTCTTTTTGTTTGGTTCTATACTTCCATTTGCTACAATTGTTAGCAGTGGTTTATTGCTTGAACGACAGAACCCTTGTTCAACTCAATTTCTCTGTTGTGAGTATGAAGTTTAAAACAGCTTTGTTAACGTGGCAGAACAAACCTCGAATGTTAACCCATGTAATTCCATTTTTATTTTATTACTTATAGGCAATACTGTGGAAAGTTCTGCCAATATGGGTGTTCAAGCGCTCATGCGGTTACTTGGAATTCCGCCTCCTACTACTACAGTTCCAGTCGGAAGTGAGTACTGCTAGTAGTATTAGTCATGTTCGGACTAATTTATGATATATTTCGTGATGTTAGTAACTTGTGATGAGATTTCACCTATAGGTATTGGTGGTTATCTTGCTTGGTTAGTGAAATTTGATCCTATTTTTTTTTGCTTTCATTGCCTTGACTTTTAGTTAAGGATTGTATATGGGTTTGTACTGACGTTGACACTGATGCTCTAATTTTGATTTTGATTTAGTGCCGAAGGGGGCGGTCACCCTGTGTGTTGCAGTAGGAATTATGGGTTTTTGGCTATTGATTGTCTTCCGATTAGTCTTGCTTGAGAAGGAACTTGGGGCTTGGAGAGGTAGAGTATCAATTTCGATCTTGAAAGTGACCACCAATGTAATCTGGTCTGCATGTGTTTATATGAGCAAAGATGATTTACATGAAATTGTTAAGAGGATATAAATTTAATATGATATAGTACATTGGTACAGTATGTACTCGAGAGTTTTCGGGGTGGCAGGAACGGTGATGATATTACTATGAATAACTTAAGCTCAAGCTCTCTATCACGACTGAAGATTCAATACTTTTACGGTTAGAATCTGTCTGAGAGAGTAAAATTAAACCCATGGAAATCTCTGCCATGATATACATATGTACCCCAATAAATATAGATATAGATATGATTCAGCTTCTCGTATTAATGAAAAGTGCGAATGGCGATATTGGCGTAACCTCTAATATTCCCCCACGCCCAAGTTTCAACAGAATCAATGAACACAGTGGTCGCGGTGCTTTCAAGGTGCCGAGATCAGGGGCAGTTGTGTTAATTATATGCCTGGGTGACTCCACAAAGTGAACTAGCAGTGACATGCGGAATTCTTCAAGTCAAAACAGTCGACGTGAGATTGTTGTAAAGAGGTTTTTTGACTTGTATTATTTGTGTGTCGGGCGATAACCTCCGACTTTGATTAGCATGCTGCATGATTCAGGATTAGAAAATGTCCAAAAATGTAATCGAGAAGGATCGACGGTAGTAAAGACATCTGGTGATTCTGACATACATTGGAAAATCATATAGAATGTTTGTTCCGTGACTCGTGAGTTTGTTTCAATACATACTTGTAGAGTTGCTATCAGACTCGAGTAGATAACTGTCGAAGAAGCTCGAGGGTCACATACCAAATGTTACGGAATGGTCACAGTGCCGATGGAGCCGAGGAAGTAATAAAAATATTAAGCGCTAAGGTATTTGATCAAAACCACCGTGGATAAGTATGGCTACTACCTCCTCGCATCCACACAATTCTTCTCGCTTAGACGCCGACTCGTCGAGCTCACTGATGGGCATCGACACCATTGAATCATCTGTCTCCGAAGAACAAACTTCTCTGCTGGACTCCCACTCCAGGAGAAGGACAGGCTATAGTGGTACTAGCACCCCCATTCCTAGTACGCCTGATTCTTACTATCGAGCACCCAGTACAGACCACTCACACAGAGCGCTTTCCGCGTAGGAAGTGAACCTGGAAAGGACGGTTCTGTATTCAAGAAACGTGTCAGGTATTATATACCTTCACTGGCATGGATTCCCAATTATTCCCTGAATATGTACGTCTGCCGCTTTCTTCCCCATATGCCACTCTCTTACACACCACTGCAGGATTGGTGGCGACTTGCTCGCTGGCCTTACAGTGGCAAGCATGCTTATACCGCAGTCTGTCAGCTATGCAACTTCCTTGGCCAAAATTAGCCCCGTCACAGGCTTGGTGCGTTCGGGCGGAGCATCCCCCTCTATTTCCATCTCTGAATCCATGTCAGACTTCTAATATTTGAATAGATTTCTGCTGCAATTCCAGGCATCGTATATGCATTGCTCGGCACTTGCAGGCAACTTAATGTCTCACCTGAGGCTGCAACAAGTCTCCTGTTGGGTCAAGCGATTGCAGAAGTGCTACGTGACCTACCGGTGCATGCTGGGCCCAAGGAAGCGGAAGCTTTGGGACTAACGGTGGCAACAGCAGTCACACTACAGGTACTACCGTCCTGTATACTGTCTCGAAACGTTAATTAACTTCAGACACCCGGCAGGTTGGGCTACTCAATTTGATATTAGGTTTCTTCCGCCTGGGTTTCATTGATGTTGTACTCAGTCGAGCATTGCTACGTGGATTCATCACCGCCGTAGCTGTGGTCATCATGGTGTATGTGTACTTTCAATTGATTTATTTCAGTTTTGATTGATGTTTTTTTTTCGTGTTCAGAGAGCAATTAATCCCTATGTTTGGTCTGTCTACGTTCGTTCGCCAATTTGATCCAGAGACAACGATGGACAAGATTATTTTTCTATGCACCTACGCCTGGTCACATCACCATCAGTTGACTACATTAATCAGTTTTGGAGCTCTCCTAGTCCTGGTTGCGTTTCGCTTCTTCAAAAACCAGTTTAAGCGATACTGGTTTATTTATCGGTTGCCTGAGGTCTTAATTGTGGTCATCCTCTCCATTGGTAAGATTCTTTATCATCAAAATCTATTTTTGTAATATTCATCAACACGCCACCAGCTCTATGCGCGACGTCAGGTTGGGCCGAAGAAGGGGTTGCTATTCTTGGTTCTGTTTCTGTCACTACTGGAGATTCATTCATTGTTTTCCCGTTCTCTGCATCCATCTTCAAATATGCACGTCGTACCACCTCGACCGCCATGTTAGTCCCTTCGACTTCAAGTCAAATGCATATACTGATTCAATATTCTTAGTATCATCGCTGTCGCCGGTTTCCTTGACAGTATCGTAGCGGCAAAACAGAATGCTGCTCGTTATGGGTATTCAATCAGTCCTAACCGTGAACTCGTAGCGTTGGGTGCATCCAACTTTGCCGCTGCTTTTGTACCTGGCACACTTCCTGCGTTTGGTTCCATCACTCGTTCACGTATCAATGGTGATGTTGGAGGTCGAACACAAATGGCGTCGCTAGTTTGTTCGGGGGTTGTTCTTCTCGTGACATTCTTCCTTCTTCCATGGCTGTATTACCTGCCCAAATGCGTCTTGGCATCTATGTATGTGTTATATCATCATATCTGGTTAGCAAATACTGATCATTAACATAGTATTGCATTGGTTGTATTTTCCTTATTAGCGGAGACACCACATGACGTCATGTACTACTGGAGGTAAAGTCAAAATAATTTTCACCTTCTAATAAACCAATTGCTAATATCATGCATTCACAGAATGGGTGCTTGGATTGACCTTGCGTTGATGTCACTCACATTCTTTGCTTCCATCTTATATAACGTTGAAGTCGGTATCGTAGTCAGCATGATTGTCTCTTTACTTCTTTTGGTCCATCGGTCTTCGAAACCAAGAATGACTATCTTGGTGAGATTCATTTGCGCCTCCATTTCTACTAACAATACCTTGTTACTAAAATTTATTTGACTCTAGGGTCGTATTCCAGGCACAGATCGATGGAAACCTGTTAATGAAGATCCTGAAGCCGAAGAAGCTATTCCTGGAGTTTTGGTTGTTCGGATTAGAGAGAGTTTAGATTTTGCTAATACCGCTCAGCTGAAAGGTAAATCAAACATCTGGAGTTTCATACTATTTAATGTTGACATGTGGCTAATATTGTTTACAGAACGTTTGAGACGTCTAGAACAATATGGTCCTGTGAAAGTACATCCTTCGGAGGCACCACATCGTGAAGAAACAAATATTCTTGTTTTCCATATGGCTGATGTTGATACATGTGATGCTTCGTGAGTTTTCTTTGAGTATGCTTTGATGTATTTGGATGTTCATCCTCTTCTCCTTAAGAGCACTACAAATTTTCTATGAACTCCTTGATGAGTATAAGGTATATTTTTTTATAATGCAGTTTCTACCAAGGTCTAACACTTTCATTTGTAGTCTCGCGGAGTTGGTCTATTCATAACACATCTCAGACCCAGTGTCCAACATCTATGTATGCAAGCGGGCATCTGGGATTTACTAGGTAGTGATGCTTTCCGGGACACTGTCGTTGATGCTATCTCTATCATTGAGGCCTCTAGTCAATATTCTCACTAGAACGAACTTTTGCCATGATCTTTGTTTCTGCTTTCCACTTTGCTTTCATTTCATGTTGATAGAATTTCCTTTGCGCATTTTGATGTTATTGGATTGATTTTATGTATTTTTACGAACGATCTTGACGAATATTTTATGACCCAAATCATGTTGCTTTGTTCCTTTTTTTTTTTAATGATACGTACTATATATTATTTTTGCCACGCTACAGCTCGCACAGGAGACCCATCACATCCAACAAGTTTCAATGGAAGTATAGCAGTGAAAATATTCTCGAGACCAATTAAGGGTTTCAAATTATTCAAATTTTCAGCTATAATTCCACCCGCGCCTAGAAAGTTTTCATGAAATCCAAACCCATATTCACCATCTCCTTCTAACAAAGTTTCATCTGGACCTAATGTGTCTGTACCCATTACGCGTACTCCACGTTTAAGAAGTTCAGAAGCGACGTTTGGATCGAAAAATGGATGGTCGAAGTAGGATTGGGTTCCCCATTTCTCGTACCACCCTGTGCAGAAGTAGGTTATTGCTCCGGGTGTGATTGGATTCGAGTTCGTTAAGAGAGGTTCGATTAGGGACCATGTAATTCTTTGGTGAGGTTGAGGTTGGAGGGATGTTAAATCAATTATTAAGGCTGGACCTAGTAGTGATGAAAGTGGTACTTGATCTATTGTATAACTAGATTCGTCATTCAAGTTGAGATTTGGATTTGGATTTGGATTTGGATCAATGGACGTTTCAGAAGGCTTAGGGGAAGAACAGCAAGAGCATGGTGATAATGAGGATGATGAAGGTAGGAAATGAGAAGGAGCATCAATATGAGTTCCTGTATGTGTTCCTAAACCAAGTTGGTGAACTGTGATGATATGGTTGGAAGAGATTGGAGTGGTTATGGGAGATTTGATGAATGGTGGATCGCCTGGGTAAATTGGTATGTTTGGTGTTAGTGGGTGTGTGAGATCGTGGATTTGGAATTTGGAATGGGTGGATAAGGTGGTCATCGTTGTTGAGGGTGGGAGGATTGTTGTAACTTGTGAGAGATCAACTGGTGTTTCACGTCTGCGGGTTTCTCACAGATGCTTTAAATCAATCCGTTGATCCGGTTGTGTAAGACTGACGTCAGTATCATCATCCTTACCTACGTTTTTAAAAAAAGCCATTTTTATATGTTTGAAGGTAAGTAGTTGTTATACAAACACTTAGATTTAGATTACTACCCCCAGATGTAGCCAAGAGGTTCAAAAATCAAGTATCCAAATTCTCCTTCTTAACTAATTTTTCACCATGCATCGATATGACTGCAGCCCAAAGCAACGATACCACCCTATATAAATATAATCAAACATTTAAAAAGGAGAATGAGATAGAGGAACTGACAAATAAGTTACGAGTACAACAGACAGTTTCTCCAGCACTGAAAAAAATATATTATAAAGTTTGTTTATGTGGTCGAAGAATTGGTCTTACCATGGAGCGGAATTGAAACCAAGAATAGGAAGAGTATCACATCTCACTGTAAATACACAATGTACATTAATGCCAGTCAGTAATAATAAAAAAACATTAATGAAAGTAATAATTTGAAAATCAAACGTACAGCCAACGAGACCTGGTGTTAAAGTAAGAGGCAATGAGAAGCCTAGCGTACCAACTGTGTAATAAGTGGATGGGTCACTACTCTATAGTACAAAACTGTGAGTCAGAAATTCTTATTTCGGTAACCCAACATGAGAATCATGATATCTGAGAAGATAAAGATACCATAAATGTTTTGACACGTACACTTTTAACATGCTCGCAGCATAAAATTGGACCATGATTGCATTGAGGTCTCGGGATAGAAAGACCAGCAATAAGGAGAGGAATGATTAGAATTAGAGTTGTTGCGAGAGTAAAACTTGTAGAACGCATTGTTGGTAGATTCGAGAATTCGAGAGGTAATGAAAAATGGTAAATGAAAAACAACCAATTTTAAGGACAGGGTAACACTGCTTCACATTGCTGTCTGTCACTGGTCAGGTTATATATCTCTTGATAAGTATTTTGTTGTTATTGTCCCCGCGGGTGGCTTGCGTAACCTAGCCCAGGTGAATAAATATTTGCGACATAAGCGCTTAACCGAGGGGTAAACAAACTACTTTTCTTTTTTCAAAACCTCGTAGCATATTCGCCTTTAGGATGATAAGAAACTTTCGAGCCACTGAAGTTACACCATTGAGAGCAAAATAAAAAGTCGCCATTTTCAAAAAAAAGAGAATTTTAGTTCAAGGACAAAAGTTTTTTTCTTGGGACCAAAGTGAAGCATTGTATGTATTCTCTATGCGATAGAAGTGATGCAGGTTATTATGCGATGATTTCGACTGTCCAACTTGATGATTGTCTATAGATTCCTGACCAGGACCCCCTAGAACGAAGCGTATTGCCCCTACCCCAAAGGTGATTTTGGAAAACAACACAACTCGCAAAAGGGTGTTTGAGCGACCCTAGTTATTGTAGTCGTAGAAACCTTTGCCATTCTTCCTACCGAACCACTGAGCATCTACCATGCGTTCCAATAGAACGCTAGGGCGGTACTTGGAATCACCTGTTCCTTCGTACAAGGTCTTCTGGATAGCCAAACAAGTATCGAGACCGATGCTGTAAGAAGATTTAAGAATGAGAACCAATGACGGAGCGTGTAAGTTTATACATACAAGTCAGCTAGAAATTTAGGTAAGTCAGAATATGTTCGATTTATATTACTCGTAAAGCTGTAACATACCAAGTTGTAGAGGTCCCATTGGGTGATTCATCCCAAGTTTGAGGGTGGTATCAATATCCTCTCTGGTAGCGATTCCCTATTATTGAATTGTCATCTCATGATAAGGGGGGTAGGGATCGAGTAAATAAACCAACCTTCTCAAGGTGCATGATCGCCTTGTGGAGGCGGATTTAAGTAATTGGTATATCTAGTTTATTTGATTGTTCATACATACCTCATTGATGAATGGCATGAGTAGTGCGTTCGAGACGAACCCTGGAACATCCTTGGAAGTAGTAACCTCTATTTGATAAGTGAATGAGAGGATAGTTCCGACTCAATAAGATCAAAACTAACCTTTGCCGCAAGCAATAGCAAAGGCACGGGATCGGTTAAGGGTATCTTCGGATGTCTGCAAGGCGGAAATAAGTTCCACCAGTTTCTTTAGAATTGACGTGTGAGCTGGATAATATATTGGTCGTTTATTGTTCCTACCATAACTGGGACAGGATTAAAGAAATGCAAGCCTTTATGAACATGATCTCAATATTTGTTATTGGGCATTGTAAATGGCATCACTTACCAACGACTCGGCTAGCAATTTTTTGACCTTCTTCACTAGCAGGACTTATTCCTTGAGGAATTGCGGAAGCAGCGATCTTGGTGATGCTAATCGAACTTGTGTTGCTAGCAAGAATAGCTTGAGGATTGAGTTCAGCTGCAAAGGAGGCAAAGATCTTCTGCTTCAAAGGGAATGATTCTGAGACAGCCTTTTTGAGATAGATATAAACAATTTCATTAAGGTATTACTTTGGGGAGAAAATAAGAGTGTTCCTAACCTCAACAACCATATCAACGTCGCGCAAATCCTTGAGTTCATTAACAATAGCAATGCGATCCCTTGTGTCCTTTGCTTCCTCTGAAGTAATCCTTCCCTTTCCAACATCCCTCGCCAAGAGTTTGTCAACTAAAGAAAGACCTTTCTTGACTTGTTCAGGTGACTTGTCATGTAGTAGTACAGGTACTTTAGCACGAAGAGCCGAGACTAGAGCAATACCAGTTCCCATTTGACCGGCACCGAGAACACCAAGAGTACGAATTCCATGGGCTACAGACATGTTGGATTTTTTTGTGGTTTGGAATTGGAGGAAATAATGGGATAGGATTCTAAGGCAGAAATCGGCGTCATGCTCCGTCCCTTCATGTGAATAAAGTAAGTTCCGGAGTCCCATGACTCCGGGCACCTCTATCTCTAACAAGGCTAAATACGTGAATTATTTATAGAACATGCTAGGTGCATTGTTTCACGCCAAAGAAACTATTCAAATACCTATATATCAGCATCGACTCTCTCGTCCCAAATACTGTGTAAAATACAGCTGATCTACCGCCATCCAGCTATCAGCCCTACAAGTTCATAGATCGCCATGGGATCACCACAGATCTATACTTCCTCGTCAAGGTGTATGGCACTGTAGTACCCTTATCCTTACAGTTTGCGGGGATATGTTTAGGAGTTGGGATTGAATCTATGTAATAGTTATTGTCGTCCAAACAGATATCGCCGGGGAGAGCAGAGTCTTTTTCACATTGAACCTATTAAAACGGTGAATGCAGAAATTTCCTAGTTTTAATGAATGTACCTCGCCCGGATCATGAGTACCACGCTATACACTGTCGGCTTTCTGGGCGGATCGAACCGCTGATTTCCGGTTAGAATGTTCCAACGCATATTTGCCCACATACTAGGCCAACACATTTGGAGAGCATATTTTGAATGTAAAAGGCATCGTTCTATGCATTATATCCGAGGGGACTCGTGGAATCAGTCATTCTGGGGAGTCGATAAGCGTTATGAGCACTCAGTTTTTTTGTGATAGTAGTGCAATGCTTTCATTATCACTCGCGAATTTCCAAAAAAGAAAAAGAAAACAGCAAATTGGGTTGTATACGCGTTTATAAATGAGTCATATAATATTCTGCTTTATATCATCGGCCTCGGGGTGGTTCGGAATTCAGACGGAAATATGTTTTTGGGGTGATCTCACAATCGTACTACAAATACTTGGTCATCATTCCAATTGGATGCGTGAAAGTTAAGCTCAGGTTTGATCGGTCCGGTAGGAATTTCTCCAGAGTCCAGAGTCCAGACACTCTAGAGACTTAACAGGGCTTATTCTGGTTCTCATCGAAGCATGTATGTTTTAGGGACAGCGAATGATTGTGCCGTGCTATCTTCCAAAGGTTGCATGTGCCACAGCGGCATCGTATTGTGAGGATACTTCTCTATTTGCGTCTTGTTTGCGGGATATGAGCCCGTGGGGTCGTGACCTGCCCGTGACTCATAACGGGGGGAGGGGTAATATTTGTAACGCAGATATACAAAAAATGAGGCTCTTTTTCAGAGGACTGGTAACGGTAACTGTAAGTCTATTGCTTCGGATGCACGGATTGGAGAAGCCAGCTGCGGATAGAAATCAAATTGCCTGGTGCATGGAATGTGGGGTAGTTCCGGGGGTATGGCCAAATACGGCGATGGGCGGTCAAGCAGCGGCAAGCAATGACCAAATAGGGACCAATAAGCGAACGCGTTATCAAAGGGGCTCCGCGGCAGTAAGCCCACAGCGAAGGTTGGACAGCAACCACCACAATGACTCTCTTCACCGTCGCCCTTCTCCTCACAAGTGCTCTGGCATCACCGCTATCCACACCCCACAACGACCTTCCTGCTCGTTCCACCCTCTCCTTGGCCCCTCTATATGAAGAGCATCATCCCCATGGCACAGTGAACAACTCATATATTGTCATCTTCAAGGATGACGTTCCTGTTCAGTTCATGCAGAATCATATGAGTTTCCTGCAGGACGCTCACTCAGAGGATCCCCTCGTTGATGACTTCGCTGGTGTCCAGCAAATCTACGATGGTCACCTTAATGGTTACGCTGGTCGTTTTACAAAGCACGTCGTCA
Organism: Coprinus comatus; assembly: GCA_034638255.1. NCBI lineage: Eukaryota > Fungi > Basidiomycota > Agaricomycetes > Agaricales > Agaricaceae > Coprinus > Coprinus comatus. The sequence continues at coordinate 229,739 of JAWPGT010000017.1, forward strand.
ACAAGCTTCGTACCATGCCAGAGGTCGCCTACATTGAGAAAGATCAAGTTGTCTACGCTCTCGACACCACTACACAGAAGGGGGCACCTTGGGTAGGTTCTTGTTTCTTGCACTGCCCTGCGACGTGTCTGACTCAGTTGTATTTTAGGGCTTAGCTCGCATCTCTCACCGCGACAGACTCACGTTTTCGACTTTCACAAAGTACGAATATGATAACGACGGTGGTGACGGTGTCGACGTCTACGTCATTGACACCGGTATCAATGTTAACCACGTTGAGTTCGAAGGCCGTGCCCAATGGGGTGCAACCATGCCCAAGAACGACGAGGATGAAGATGGAAATGGCCATGGATCCCATTGTGCTGGCACCATTGCTTCTCGCAAATACGGAGTCGCTAAGAAGGCCAATGTCATTGCTGTAAAGGTCCTTGGCTCCAATGGCAGTGGTAGTATGGCTGATGTCGTTGGTGGTGTTGTTTGGGCCGCTAAGGCTGCAAAGTCCAAGGCTGCCGCTGCTGCGAAGGAACTTGCTGAGACTGGTAGCACCAAACACAAAGGTTCCGTTGCCAACATGAGTCTCGGTGGAGGTAAATCCCCTGCGCTCGACGATGCTGTCAACCGCGCGGTTGGCACTGGACTCCATTTCGCCGTTGCAGCCGGAAATGATAACAGGGACGCCTGCAGTTACTCTCCTGCCGCTGCTGAGAAAGCTATTACAGTCGGTGCTTCTACCCTTGGCGACCAACGCGCATACTTCTCCAACTATGGTGAATGTGTTGATGTTTTCGCCCCAGGATTGAACATTCTTTCCACTTACAAGGGCAGTGACAAGGCCACTGCTACCCTCTCTGGTACCTCAATGGCATCTCCCCATACTGCTGGTCTCCTTGCCTACCTCCTTTCCATTTATCCTTCTCCTCAATTCGATCCCCAATTCGATCAGAACGATGAACTCCTTTCGCTCACCTCCGATGATTCTCAAACATCTTTGTCAACAGGTGGAATTTATACCATTATACACGCCGCTTTGCCCCAGTGGATCTCATCATTCATGCCTTCGCCTCAGTTCATTGAAGTATTTGCCCCTATCCCAGGAAAGACATTGACCCCTGCTCAACTGAAGAAGGCACTTCTCGCATTGTCAACAAAGAATGCCCTTGAAGAACTTCCACCTAACACTGTCAATCTCTTGATCTTCAACAATGCCACTGCTTAATTATTGTTGACGTTCTGTTATCCTTGCCGACACGCTATCGATGTGTTCCTCTCTTCATGTGTATAATAATAGTTGACATCTATATATTGCGTTGATCCACGCCCTATTATTTTTTAAAAGTGGAACCTGCCAGAGGTTACCTTCATCTATTTGCTACAACTCCTTCAATATCCTGTGGAATGTCACTTTCATAAGTTTTTCGAAAATATGATATTTCTTGAACCGACATGTCACGATTAGTGTTGCTCATAAAGACCCTTATAGTCTAGATGATGCAAAACACAGATCCAAGAGGGAACACGGTATGTGCACTTGGATGTGGTCGTAATTGTGGAGTTAAACAAGCCACCTCATTTCCGTCCCTAACGGCCCACTTTATAGGATGTATACATGAGATGTTGCATTTTTCCGCAATGAGTTATTTATCAATCAATGTCCACAAATATGATGATACAAGTGTTAAGGGATCTTTCATGATCTTCAAGACGATCATAAGTTATGACGGTTTCATTTGCTTATATGTGGGTGATTAAGTGATAGACAGAAGAGTTGTGGGCTCACTGTACTCTGAGCTTGATAGAATCATCTTCATTGTTATCCAGAAAGTTATCCGGATGAGTAAAGTTCGTTTCCACATTACTTACTCCTTTACTATTTATATACTACACGAGCCCGACGAGCAAGAATATAATTACCTTCCCACGACGGGGGTTGAGTTTTTCTTGTTGGGTTTCTTCTACAGTATCGTTACCCTCTCATGCTTCGTCACTTGTCCTTGTCTATGGAAGATGGACGGTAGTATTATACTACCCCCCGATCTTGCATTTTCATAGTGATGAACGAAGATCAGCAAAATTTAATGAATATGATCGAGAACTTCTTGAGGTCGAAAGGTAAAATACTTAGTACGATATAGTTCAAACTTTATTAATGCATCAATCTTATCGATGATTTGGTGAGTAAAGGAGATTGCGTCAGTCCGAATCAGGCGACATACTTCAAGTACACAACTCGCATCGGTGAACGAAAGAAACTTCCCCGCCGACGGCATACTAGTATTGTCCCAGACTAGTCCGGCGAGAATGTGATGTGAAACTTGAGAAGCTTAAGCCAGGCACTGTCAGATTGATTATTTTATTACGAAGTTCTGATTTATAGGATTGAAACAGTTCAAGTTCAAAGAAAGCGAATAGTGTTATCTAAAAGTGTTATAAGGTAGGGGCGGCGGCGGCGGGGTTAAGCATATATAGTTCTGCATTACAGTAGGATTAATTTTGGAATTATGATTCACGTTCCTAGTTCCTAGTACATTCACATTGTGCTATTCACTTGGCAAATTTGGAATAGCTAATTGGGCCTAAGGTAATATAGGAGATTGTTCGTTCGGCAGTGAGGGTGAGGTCAAAAGTCAGAATTTGTTTACAATGCAAAAGTATCGGGCAACTCTGAGTCAAGAGTATTTGTATTTTTCACATCAAAAGTTTCAAAACCGACATTATAAAACTTTTTTTGATGGGTAAAGTGTCTTGTCTTTTGTTCTCCCTTGAAAGTTCTGTGGAAACTTAAGTATTGGACAAGCAAGTCCGTTCATAGCGCCTCAGGTACTAGTGGCAAGCCCCCCAGATCTAACCTGGATTGATCATCGGCCAAGAAATCCAAATATCAATAGTAGACAGCTCAGGCTAACTAGCATCATTGTTATCAGAAGAATATCAATTTACTATTGTGCGAGGAGCTGTCAGATTTAAAGGTACCCAACCTCAAACTCTATTGCCGGAAAATATTTTTGTACATACCGCAGTAGGCGCTAAATTAGTGACATCATTAAGACTAGAGCGCGACAAATCTGCACGGTAATGGAAGCGCTTCTCGTAAGTACTTGTCGAACCTTTCCAATTTCGAGTTCTGCATCAGAAGCCGGAGTAGAAGGCCTCCCGAGTTTTCTAACCAAGTTGCCGGGTGGAGTGGTGAGTATTATGCTTTGGGTTGATGCCATATGGTTTTACAGCGGCACAATGATATTTCTTCGTGGTCCTTACCCCTTGGGCTTCAGTACAATAACGTCCAAGAAATGCGGCGAGCTGGGCCTGGTTTGGCAGCCGAGCCATCGGGTTACCTCGCTTAAGTTAATCTGAGAACTGTACTGGCCGAGGACGAGTTAGACTTCGTGAAAATACTACAACTACTAATGCTGATACGATAGATATAATAGTAACTGCAAAGCTTGGCCAAATAAGCTGTTCGGAGAATGTACTAGTTCAACAATTTATTACTAGCTAGTAGCTTGAAATTTTGAATTAATATTGCTTTGCTGTTGGTTGGTGTAATGAGGTATCCCGTGTCCTATGCTCAATAAAATATTAAAATTATCGGATGGACTGTACCGATATCCGTTAGCTATACTAGCCATATAAGCGTGATAACAGAACCTTCTTTTTTGGCTCTGAGCCCAGAAGGTTTGACGTCGTAGCTAAAAATAGATTATTCAAGGTGAATTTTATTATTGTCACACTTTAGGCGCTCTCATTTCTCTGAGGCAGTTATACTCAACACAGCTTTAATACGTCTTTGTATTCCATACCATGTAGATTACAAAATTATTGAAACACACATACCGTCGATATCCGTTGGTGACGGATTAATTTCATGAGTTTCTGTGGTTGTCGTTCTCAGAGGAATCCATGAACTGCCATTATTTTATTGTTACCGTATTGAGTGCCACTGGCCAGCGCTTGGCAACTCCGAAGTGGAGGATATCTTTGGATGTAGCTATGTGAACCCGAGAGACTATTGGATGTATGTTCAATACGTATTACTACTACAGTAATACTACACAAACTCACGGCACTCTTCCGGAAGATGATTAAAATTCGCTATTATAATATGAGATTGGGGCATTCTTCATCTGTCCTGCATAATTACTATATTAGATTTTTGCTTAATTCCAAAATACAATTGAGTTAACAACTAAAAGAATTTAACTTTCCCAATGCATCATAATAGTTGTGTATCAGTGGAGCCGACAATAGAACGATGTAACAACCATACATGTTGGAGAGAACTATGATCCGCGTGAGCATTTACACCCTCGGTAATAACTGGATATATTTGCAACACTTTCACAGGCTACCACAATTTCAAGTTATAGTACTCGCAATCTAAAGGCATGCGTCATTAGCGTTCCAAGAATATGTATAGCTTATCATTCACATCGAGTTAGCTATTCACGTTCGCCTGGAAAAATAGCTCCGAAAGGACTATCATACTTCTTGTTCTGGGAAATCATAGAATGATGGGGGGGTCCAAGGTTCATAATGATTACGAGGATGGGTAAACCATCATCTCTCTATTCTCTTGGTTCATTATCATAAATCTATTAGTTATAGAATCATCGCAAGTCCCAACTAGCATTATCTGGGCTGTCCTCTCGGGGTTTGTTAGGATACCGATTGTGACAAATCACAAACAGCCAGTTGAGCTCATCTTTTTCATCTGTGACTTGCTGTATTTGTTGTTTTCGTTTTTCAGTACTAACAAAACAAAGGCAAGAAATTGATATTGAGATCATGGAACTAAACATCGGACTTGCGTCGGATCCCAGCTTTTACAAAAAAAAAAACAATTGATGTGACTTCGAGCGTTTATTTTTAGCGCTGAGCGAATCAAAAAAAATGCGTTTCACCTTTCACTGCATTCCTGTAAATGCTGCATTACGGAAGGAAGACAGTCCGAGGAGTAAATTACTCTAATATGTTCTCTGTTCACTTTTAAATGATATGCTCATTTTATCAGCTTTCCTTTTGGAAGAGTGGCAGTAACGCCACACCCTTTTTGAGTGAGTCAATATTAATGATATTTTACCGGAGAGAAAATTATTGATATCGGATGTACACACGAACACGCTGTTGACAATGCCAAAGAACAGTTCCCTTGCATTCCCGGAAATTTTGGCCGGTTTGACTCAATATCTTAGAACACCAGATCAAACTACTATCATTCGGGATTAGATACATCATATTCTACTTCATAATTGATCGAGGTGTGTCCACCTCCGTTAGAGTATACAGCTAACTGAAATAGCAATATAAATTACCTGCACCAGGGTATAAAAGATGATGTATGAATGAGAAAAATAACTATCCTCCCACATCTTCAACTTCACCACGGAATGCCAACCACCACTCGCCAATTCCAGGTCGATGTCTACAACTCGTCCCTCGATGTTCCCCAATACGTCATAGACGTCATGCGAGGCAATGAGCCCAACGCCAACTGCATTTTACCAATTCTTCTCAAATCTCGCCAGGCTGAAGGACGTGGACAGACTCCACCCAGAAAGCAATGTTGGCTGGTTTGCTCTACCCCCACCCCTCAAGGACCCGCGAGCCACCGAATTGATTTCGTGCTTGCGATCACAGAAGGAATTATAGACTCTTACCCAGCCTTTTTCTTTTCATCCTTGCCTCCCCACCAACTTTCTGATGACTTTGTGCAACCGAGGATGATGCAAATGGCCTACATTCTCTCTAACGTTGTCCCAGTGCAAAGAATTTATTCGGTCTTTGCACTTGAAACTCTGGCCAGGACATTTGTTTCGGCCTGGACAAGGCTCACCGGTATTCAAAGTATCGACACACCTTACTACGCCGCAAAAATCAGTTATTGTACCTCACTGTCTTTTAGAGAGCGTGAAATGCGTCCACTTCCTGACGGTCTTGTTTACGAGATTAGGCCTGGCGTTGCTAGCGACATGATGGAGGTTGCGCAGAACAATTTTGGTTTTGCCAGCGATTCTGTACGTGCTTGTCTAGCATAGGATACCAGAGCATACACTAACTTTCCTTCCAGGCTCCTTTTTCACTTACACAAGACGGCGCTATACGCGAGGCCACTTACTTGCTTCAACGAAACCAAGTGTGGGTTCATCGTATCGCAAAGGAAGGAGAGCCGAGCGAGGTTGCTTCTATTGTGGCATTCACTAGGAACAGTGAGACCAATGCCACCATCACCAAGGTTTACACAAACCCAAGGTGGAGGCAGCTTGGTTGTGCGGAACGTCTTGTTAGAGAAGTCACCCGATTGTTCGTGTTTCTGTTTCCGACGTGTTAGATTATGACACTGACTCCCTAATTTTTATTCCAGCCTGCTCAGAAGCAAGAGAACTGTTTCCTTGTATGTCGCCCATAATAACCCCGGAGCGGCTCATGTCTACAGCCGTGTTGGGTTTGTTGGACTGGGTGCACACGAGGGCCCTGTATTTGGAGTTGACAATTGGGTCGAGACAGGATTCGATATGGATAAAGTCCAACTTGGTCATTGGTAAGATTTCGCAGGGTTTCGAGACTACGCCGATAGGTTTTGTGAATATCTCCATGTTGTATAATTGTATCATTTAGCATTATAGACTGTACTTCTGATCTCATTGATCAATGATTATATTTGTTCTATGTTGGTTTGAAATTGTCGCAAAATCCTGTAGATGAGCTTTTCTTTGTTATGGTGAAGCATCATATACAAGAGTAATGGATATCTGGCAAGATATTAGTTTTACGGTGTGAGAAAAGCTTAGCAACAGACCGATGAGAGAATGAGTACTGCATCGTGGTTTATCTGCTTCTAACAGCATTCTGGGCAGCTTGGGCAAGCGCTTGCTCTTTGACTTCTTCCTGGAGACACGGGAAACTGTCAATCATGATATATGATATCAGATGATGTATTATACCTGCTTAGCCAACACTTTTGCTTCCTCACTAAGACGGAAGCGCTGTATTAGGGTTCAGTATATGTGGAGCGCCGCAACAATTACTGTCCCACCTCTATTAAGGATGATATTGTTAATATGAACGCGACTTAGTTTGGATACCTCACCTCTGCCTTGCTCCATCCTGTTTCTGTGAGAGGCGTAGCCTATATACACCCCATATGCAGACAAACGTAACGAGAGATAGCACAACGCCTCTGTGTGCGAGGTCAGCAATTGGTAGCATTTTGATTTTGGTAAACAACTAATTGACCCGAACAGAATCATGTTTGTTCTTATTTACCCTCATGTAAATATAGGTTTACTTTGAGATATCATCATGCCTCCTTGCCATCCTTCAGTGAAATATCTGTTAGACTGGTGTGATGCTCATGGTGTCCTACTTGATCCACGGATAGAAATTCTCCACGACGGGCAAAGGGGAATGTACATTCTTTCCCGCGATGCGCCCATATCTACAAACACCACATGTATGTATAGGCTTAATGATACGCTGTTTTTGGACTGATCCAAACCGGGGTTTGATATCTTGATAGTGGCTCGAATACCGAAGTGCTCAGTTCTATCAGCCAGGTCATGTTCGCTGTCGGAATTTATTCCGTTTGAACTACATGGTTTAAGGGCACAATTAGGCCTCACATTCGCACTTTACTCCGAGATGCAAGTTGACGCACAATATCCCATGATCCATTTATAAATTCACCATTTAGGCTCAAGGGTCACCTGTCCAACTGGTTTGGGTATATCCAATCGTTACCTGCTGTGGACCTGCCCGTATTTTGGTCTTCTGTACCGAAAACAAAATCGGAAGAAGAACTCGATCTTTATGATCCGATGATCTGGTTGCGAGGAACTGAGGTACACAGGCTCTTGCATTCCCAAGAAAACAAGGGACGGACACTTCGGGTAAGTCGGAATACGTATTTCAATAATTTCCATTGATTCGAACTTTCAAAGGAAAACATTGACTGGTATTACTACGAAGTAGTAGCCCCTACATTACAAAAACCCGAAATTCGCCACGTTTTGGCAGAAGAACCTCAGTTGATTACATATCACCAAGCATATTCACTCGTTTCATCAAGAGCATTTTTGGTGGACTCTTACCATGGGCTTGCAATGATTCCTGTTGCAGATGTGTACGTTAATGATGGGCAGGCAGCTTTTTCCTCCCTACTAATGCTCATCACCAGATTTAACCACTCGCTTGACAATCATGTCCACTTGGAGGTATTTCTTTACGTTTCCTTTATCTTGGACCCATTGCTGAAACAATCATTTAGACAGACTTCTATGTTTGCTCCACTTGTGGGTCGTTGAACGAATGCGAACATGATAATGATGCCGAAGACATAGAGAACTACTCGGAGAATCCGAATCGCAGTACTAAACGGGATGCAGATCACGATCTTTATTATGAAATGGTTTCTAATGGAGAGATCTCTCCTTACGAAGAAGTGTTCAATACGTATGGAGAAACACTCTCCAATGCTCAACTGCTGGTGCAGTATGGTTTCATCATTGACCCTAATGATAACGACATCATTGGTTTCGATTTGGACGAGATTCTGAACTCCATCTCACTGTCAAACCCCGAGAAATGCGTTCTTGCGGTCGATAACGCGGAGCTTGCATTGTCCGTCGGTCTGTCGAGTGCCTCAAACTTGGTCTTTTCCCACAACACAGGGAAAACTGAAACTGGGGTTCCTGAACTCTGTATTAATAGTGATGGACAGATATCACATCAACTATGGACATTGCTTCTCAAAATTGGTCAAAGGTTAGTTCAGGGCGGACAAGAATGTAGTTCGCCATACAATATGGAGGAGATCGTGAACACCCAACTTTGGTTAGAAGAAGTAATTGAAGAGGGTGGTGGTATCGATTGGAAAACCAATAATAGGTCGACATATACTCAATTGATCCTCGAAGTGGCTCGGTTGATTGTAAAATTATGTGACGGTCGAAAGAAAAACATCGGATGGTCAGGAAAGCCAATTGACGATCTCGGCGATCTCGTAGATGTCGGTTATTTTTGTTGGAAACATTACCGTTAATATCTTACTGACAATTTTCCTTCAGACAATACCAGAACACATGAACCGAACACGGTTGTCATTATGTGTGGTACTCTGTGAGATTTCAATCATCGATAGTTGCAAGACCGGTTGGTCGGACATAGTTGACGTGCTGGAAGCGGACCTATGAGGGTTCGGGAACCATCAGAACGGTGTTATGTGTACTGACTAATTAAAAAAAAAAGCCTTCTAGTCTGGTCAGAAGCGCGCGCTTTAGTGCGGAAATTACTTACCGCTTACAGTCTACCACCGAACTATTTTTTTTTGTGGACGGAGCTGAATGCAGTTTGGGGGAACCTGGAAAGAAAAACCCGTCTAGGCGAGACGATGATTATGATCGGAGTGTGTGGGCATTCCGAGATCATTGCGGATGCTATTTTCTCGTTATGATGCAGGGGTGTGTGTACCACTTAATCAGTGCTTGATTCCTTTTGTGGTGTGCTACACTGCCACTTTCGCAATTGGAACTTAGTGAGTCCAATTCAATTGAAGGTTTGTATTCAGGTTATTGTAAATTTTTTCAACATACCACATGTATGAGGAAAGGAAAAGATGCACCAAAAATATAGTTTTTAAGACACTGCGAGAGTGGTCCGGACTACGCCAAGAGAAGATTCGGGTACACTTTGAGCAGATTCACCGGCGCAGAATCTTTCTTGACGCTGTTACAACACCAATTCTCATCCTAGCGCCGATTCGTACTGTACCACAGCCAGCACCCTGAAGTCTGTACTGCTCGGACCGAAGTGGCGGGGTGAGTGCTTCTAAAACCTGTGTGGTGCGGGGGTGTAGTGTCACCCGGGTCAAAACGTTCTATGAGCCATGATTTAGAAGAGACAAGAGAACCTAGACCTCATTAATAGCAGCTTATGTCACTACCACGATGTTTCGATAGGAAACCGATTGGAGGACAGGATAGGATATATTGATTCCATGACAATAACTGGATGGATTTGTGATATATTCAAAAGCCATGGTTACGTGATAGTAGCACTAAGTTTATGCCAAATGGTGGCATACGTTGTTCTCTAATTGTCATGTGTTGTACCAGGACGTTGTGCTATTTTTGGATAAATGCGAGTTGCTTGGATTTATTTGTCACCTGCCATATCGGATCACCGTAAAGAATCGAACGGTTGGTGCGGGTTCTCCTCTACCAAATCACCACGTCGTACCACAAAATATCCTCCTGAAAATCTCTCTCCTCATATACCCCTTACTGCTGGTATGTCAGAAATCCAGTCAGATATACCCCACAAACCGGCTGTCACAGAAGCGGACATTGCGCATGTACTACCCCCTTCTCCACCTCCCTCAGCACATTCAATCAGGTCGTCTTTGACTCTTTTGGAACACGGAGACTCGGTATCGACTGAAAGAGCGTCCACAAGCAACTCGAGTAAACCAACGAACGAGAGAATGGAGACAGATACCCATGTTGAAGAGACTCCTGCTATACTTCAACCAAGACGGCCAAAAGGCCACTATAGGCTTACCGATTTCAATATACATCGAACACTTGGTACGGGTAGCTTTGGTCGAGTGCATCTTGGTACGTTTTTCCTGTCCCCTCAGTTGTATTTAAATTTAATGGTTTGTTTAGTCAGAAGTAAACATAATTTGCGGTTCTATGCCATCAAAGTCCTCAACAAAGAAAGGGTTGTTAAAATGAAGCAGGTAGAGCATACAAACAACGAGATGAGCGTGTTGGAACAATTACAACATCCCTTCATTATCAATCTATGGGGGACGTTTCAAGATTCAACTAACCTCTACATGGTCATGGACTTTGTACCTGGTGGGGAGCTCTTTACGCTGCTTCGCAGGTCGAACGTGAGTATTTTTCATTACTCTTTGACGATATCAGAGCATAGGGAACTCACCTGATCGTTTTGATATTGATGTAGCGCTTTCCTGATCCCGTTGCCAAATTCTATGGAGCCGAAGTGGCACTGGCGTTGAACTACCTGCATAAGATTGGGGTTGTATATCGAGATCTGAAACCAGAAAATATCTTGCTCAATGCTGATGGGCATATCAAAGTAGCCGACTTTGGGTTTGCTAAAGTATGTACGTCGATGACCTGGACTTTGTGTGGTACTCCGGATTATTTGGCCCCAGAGGTGAGAATTTTACGACTGATGGTCAGCTGTTGACTGACGACTTGATCAGATCGTGAATCAACAACGATACAACAGGGGAGTGGACTGGTATGCCCTTGGTGTCCTGATTTTTGAGATGCTGTCTGGGCTGCCGCCCTATCACCAGACAGAGACAAACCACATGCTGCTGTATGAAAAGATCACGCGTGGTCCTGCGTACATTCGATGGCCGACGCACTTTAACGCTAACGCAATTGACATCATTATGAAGTTGATGGACGGGGAGCCATCGAAACGCTATGGGAATATGCAACATGGCGCTGGCGATGTCTTTGCGCACGCCTGGTTCCGAGAGGTTGACTGGTTGAAATTGGCTTCTCGTGAAATCACAGCGCCATATCTGCCCCGTATATCTGGCGATGGGGATGCTAGCGCGTGAGTTGAATTTAGCGTGTATCACTCTTGGATACTTATTGACGGACAGTGGCAGCTTTGATAAATTCCCTGAAGACAATGTTTCTGACAGCTATGGGCTTCCTGGGCCTGACCCATATGGAGCCGCGTTTCCTGATTTTGAGTACCCTGCGGTAGACGCGTCATAAGGTGCTGGTCGCATGGCGTGGTGGATAGAATATATATGTGGAGGAATTTCTTGACTTTAATGTTATGGCCTGTAATGACTGTACTTGTACCACGAATACTACCTGATGCGTCACGACCAAACAATATCAGACACCCAAAATAATGCCTGACCAATCCATCCTTGCCCACAAACCTCCATCTCCTCCCCATAACCACCCACAACTCCCCCACAATCCCATCCAGCGCGTCGCTAGCGTTCGTTTCGTCCAAGAAACACTCGAAACCATCCAGAATCTCTGTGGGTGGCCCATCTGGACACTGGTATCTCAACAGCACCTTACGTGCGCAACACAACTTGCTGTCTCGTAATACTTGCAATCTATATGAATGGTCAACACAGCGATCTTGTGCATGCTGGTAGCTCGTCATTCAAGGTGGCCAACGCCCGGGGGAAGAAGAAATTAGCCGGGTCGGAAGCTGCCAATACACGCAGCAAACCTGTTACACGATCACAAAGGCTTATGCGCCCAGAAGAGGTGACAGAGGAGGTTGTGGAAAATGAGAGGCGGGTGTTGGTAGAGGAAAAAAAGGTTCAGGCAGAACGGTCTTTCCATAGACATGACGCTATGGCATGTTGTCTGTTGTTCAAAAACATATGTCTTTAGTAACCTCTGGCTCTAGGTACGCGAACTGTATCGCATGGACACCGAAACACTAATGCTGGATTACAATCCCCAAGTATGTATGCGTCTGGTTTGTTCATTAAATGCAGGTTATATTAACACCAAGCTTGACAGGAAGCAAAGACTCGCGACACCCCACACTTCCAACAGGTGTGCCCTTGTTATTTCCCGCTTTTTTGGGCTCATACTAATAAATAAAAGTACAAAGCTCCTTATGATTTACTTGAGAAGGCTGAAGCGGAATCCGGTCCCTCAAGGAGAACTCGTGCCACACGTTCAGAGAAACTTTCACTTATTTCTAGTCACTCACTTCCATCACCTGTGTCAAAGAAGAAGAAGCAACCTCGCTCTAATGGAAGATGTCAGTCTCCTTTTGCACATGACACTACACCATCGACGCGGCGAGAAAGGCGGTTGAGTCAGGGAAAAGCTCATGTTGTTGAAGAACCTGCGATGGAGTCAATCTCATCAGCTATGCCCAGTAAAGCGCGCAAAGGACGACCTGTATTGTCAGCTATTGAGGTCGACCAGTCTAGTGATACCATCGTGTCTCTTTCCCCTTCTATCGTTCAACGAGGAAAAGAAAGTCTATGTCTTCTATGCCTAAATCAACAAGGAAGGCGGATGCAACAACACAAAAAGATAGTGCAGAAATCTCACTGGGGAGGAGAAGTAGCCGATTGAAAGACAATATCTCAGAGGCTCCTCCTGCGAAGAAATTGAAACTTACAGTAGAAGATCCAGATCCTGTACTCGAGGTAATTGACAAGATATATATCAATCACACCTTAAAACTCATATATACTAATCGTTGCAACAGGAACCTTCTCCCCAGGAACCACCATTAGCGACTGAACCCGACCCAACTAATCTAGATATAATTCCATCCCAACCAACCATCAAAATCAAACGAATTAAACTTCTTGTTAGGCGACCTCCTCCGAACCTTACGCATCACAAACAGCGACCACCACCACCAAAATTCAATTCTTCCCTTCATAATTTTATGACATCTTATACTACAATTGGCTCTGAAGAAGTCAACGATGAAATAATTGCAAGACGAGCATTGGAAGAAGCTCGAATACGAGAACGGGAAGCCGAATTTCGACGCCAAGGTAGATTTATACCGGGAACTGACGTTCTCTTTGGTTCAGACCCAAATACAGCTCCTTATGTACCACCAAAGAGGACTAGCAGAGATGTGTGGGATGACATCGTGCAACTTGTATCTATCAATAGAAGCAAGATTCCCAAGAAAACTGTAGGTCAACAAATTACAGCTCAGATTGCTAGTAAAATACAGGCGTATTGGGATGGTCAAGAAGCTAGAAAGGATAAGGTTAGGGCTTTGGAAGAGAAAAGGCTTAAAGCGTTGGCGAAAGCTACTGTTAAGATGGTCACTGCAGAATGGAGAAAGGCTGTTTATGTATGTGTTTCTATATGCTCTTGGACCTTTCTTCGTACTTATTATTGAACAGCATATACGAGAGAAACAGCGTCTCATAGTTGAAGAGGAGGAGCGAAGACGAGGTCATGAACATTTGGATGCTATACTTGATCAGTCGGGGCAGCTGTTAGAAACTCAACAAGGTGATTTGCGAAAAGCTAGAAGCCGATCAAGTAGTGTGGGCATAGGGCTTGGTGGTTGGGGTCAAGATGAAGATGAGGACGAGGATGAGGATGAGGAAACTGACGATATGGAGAGAAGTGATGATATGCACGATGCTACTAGTGAACTTGCAGAGGATGCTTCGGAAGGTGGAACTCGAGAACATGACGTAGAGGACGAGGAAGAAGAACAAGAGGAGGAGGAGGATGAAGATGAAGATGACACTGCATTACTTCTTGGTCTATCAAGAGAGCAAGAAGGTGACGAAGCCACTGTACCAGAAGAAAGCATAATAGAAGATGTAGGAACTGAAGGAGAAGATGATATTACGATAGATATCGCAGACGAAGTGACATCGTCTTCAACGCGAAGTGTTTCCTCAATAGGTTTTGAGGACGATGCTAGTAATCCAGGACTTACTCCTGGAGCAGACACTCCAATCTTATCATCCTCTCGGCCTCATTCACTCTCACCCATGGGTTCCGAAATTATTGCATTGGTACCACGACAGGCTCAAGAACCTATGGAGGGTGTTGTAACCACTAGGGAGTTGGGTGGTCATGAGGAAATGACACTCAATGGAAAGGAGCTCGAGTCAAGTGAGGGTCCGTCTTTAAATCATCAGCCAGAAGAGGAGGAGGAAGAGGAAGAAGAGGTTGCTAGAAAAGAGGAGGAGGAAGAAGAGGAAGAGGAAATAGAGGAAGAAAAGGTGGAAGAGGTTGGGAAAGATAAAGATAAAGAAGAAGAAATTGAACAAGGGCGAGAAGAGAAAACAGAGAAAGGGGTCGAAAAAGATTCAGAAGCGAAGCAACAAACGGATAGGATGGAGGTAATACAGGAAGAAGAACTATCAGAAGAACTAATCCCCGAGTACCTACGTCCGTTCGCTGTTGCCCATGTCGATTATAACCCGGACGAGAAAATCAAACCTCCGCTATTGCTACGGGGTATTTTACGGCCTTATCAACAATCTGGGTTGGAATGGCTTGCGAGTTTACATTCCAATAACCTGAATGGCATCCTGGCAGATGAGATGGGACTAGGGTGAGCATTTCACAATTTATAATGACGCCTTTGACTCACATAGCGGATGTTGACAGGAAGACCATACAAACCATTTCGTTATTGGCTCATCTCGCCTGCGATAGAGGAATATGGGGTCCTCATTTAATTGTAAGTAATACCATCTTAAGGAATTATATGTTTTGACATGATCTTTGTAGATCGTTCCAACAAGTGTTCTGCTCAACTGGGAAATGGAGTTCAAAAAATTTATGCCTGGCTTCAAGGTGTTGAGTTATCATGGTAGCACGAAACGACGAAAAGAACTACGGCAAGGATGGAACGATAAGCATCACTTCAATGTATGCATCACTTCGTATACCCTTGCAAGCCGGGACGCGCATATATTCAAGCGTAAAGCATGGTACTATATGATATTGGATGAGGCGCATATGATCAAGAACTTTAAGTCCCAGCGGTGGAATATCCTCTTAATGTTCCGCTCGTTCAGACGCCTACTTCTAACTGGTACACCGTTGCAAAACAATCTCACGGAATTATGGGCGTTATTGCAATTTCTTATGTCTGGCTCGAATTTTGCTAATTTGAAAGAGTTTGGAGAATGGTTTTCAAGTAGGTGATCATCGGCTTCTTGTCTCGTTATGTGGTACTCATGGAAAATACTAGATCCATTGGAAAAGGCGATTGAAATGGGAAATGTCCTCGATGAAGAAACTATGCAACGGGTCAACAAATTGCATACTGTTCTTCGACCATACCTGCTTCGACGCCTCAAACGTGATGTTGAAAAGGAGCTTCCAAGCAAATACGAGCATCTCGTCCTATGCCCTTTGTCCAAACGTCAACGCTTTCTCTATGACGAGTTCATGTCTCGTGCGCAAACCAGGGAAGACCTAGATTCTGGTGTTTACCAGCGAATTGCAAACATCTTGATGCAGCTGCGAAAAGTCTGTAACCATCCTGACCTTTTTGAAGTTCGTCCTATCGTCACCTCGTTTGCAATGCAGCGTTCCGCAATTGCAGATTTCGAGATCAAGGAACTTCTCATTCGGAAACATTGGCTCGAGACGGAAGATGAAAGGGTCAATTTGGACTTGCTTGGGCTTAACTTTGTGGATCGCCAGAATGAGCCACTTCTCACGGCAGTGGAAACCCGATATCTTTCGGCTACGACAAAACTTCCTCATATACATGACCTTCCTGGAGAGCCTCCCCCAAATGACATGCGTTCCTTTGCTGGTTATCGCCGATACAAAGCATATATGCACAAATCAGAGATGATATCTAAATGGCAGCATGTTGCGTATCTCAACGACCTGAGATGTTCATGGCAACCTATATATTCCTCGAAATGATATCCAGGGTCAAACGGTTGTCCAAGGGTTATCTTCCACTTTCCGCAGTGGATACACGATACAACTTTATGGATATTGCGCAGCCACTTCATAAGGCCATACTTTCATATGAAGAACGAGCGGCAAGTATGGCTAATGAAGTCAACAAGTTTGCTTTTGTGACACCTCCTGTTGTTGCTCTTGATCTACCCCAGCTTGCCCTCAAAGGATACGAAGATCAAATTATCGCTCAGCCACTCGAATTTGATCAAATCCTACATCCCGCAAGTGTCAAGTTTCAAATCGCTTTCCCTGATCCATCTCTCCTTCAATACGATTGTGGAAAATTGCAGGAATTGAAGAGGTTGTTGCAAGAGAAGAAAGCTGGTGGTCATCGTATTTTGATTTTCACGCAAATGACTCGTATTCTTGATATTTTGGAAATATTCCTCAGTCTTCATGGGTATTTATACCTTAGGTTGGATGGAGCAACGAAGATCGAGGATCGGCAGTATATTACTGAGAGGTTTAATGCTGATCCGAGGATATTTTGTTTCATTGCTTCTTCACGGTCAGGTGGGGTTGGTATTAAGTAAGTTGTTCTGTGTTATCTCAAAATAAAAAGCTGTTGCTAATTGTTGAATTGTTGTATAGCCTTACAGGTGCAGATACTGTTGTTTTCTATGATAGTGATTTCAATCCACAGATGGACAAACAATGTGAGGATCGGTAAGTCTTCCTTTCTCATTTGTCAAAAAAAAAAAAGCTTTAACGTATTGGTTCTCCAGTGCTCATCGTATTGGTCAAATCCGTGATGTACATATATACCGATTTGTTTCACAACACACAGTCGAAGAAGCTATGCTCCGAAAAGCGAACCAAAAACGTTCATTGGATGATTTGGTCATTCAAAAAGGAGAATTTGATTGGAGGACGATTTTTAGTAATGAACGGACAATGGAAGTATTGGATGAAGGAGCAGTGGTTTCTCTTACGAAAGCGCTGGGAGAATATGAAGATGTTGAAGATGCGCGAGCTGCTGCTGCCGCTGCAAGTGAAGAATATTTCTTGGAAGGTGCTGATAATGCGGATTTCGGCATTGACACTATTATTGGCGATTCACAGAGTAAATCAAAAGTGACTTCTTTGATGGAAGGTGGTAATAATGCTTCTGGGCCTGCTAAATCTGGTACTGATGTTGAAATGGTTGATGGTGAAGGTGATGATGAAGGAGAAGATGAGGATGAGGATGAGGATGGTGGTTCTGTTGCTGAGTATATGCTCGCTTTCGTGGAACGAGAGTATGATTTATTTAAGGACTGGCGTTTGTAGACCCTTCGTGTTTTTTTTTTTTATTGTATAGCATTTGATTCACAGCTAGTTGCATATTTTTTGTTTGTTGAACTTATACCCTTATTCAACGTGTCTTGTGTGTGGCTTATATATATACTTCTATAGATACAGTATTATACGCTATTGATTAAAAGAGAAAAGACTGAAATTGCAAGAATAGTGTGCATAGATTGAATTAGAAAAATGCGCAGAGGGAAATGAATGCAAGACATGAAAGAATTAAACAAAATTAATAAGAAAATGTATGTCAGTTTTTTGCAGTAATGACACACAACTTTCATTAATCTTGTTGTGTATGCTCTGGAGGATGATTGTCCAATGCAATACAAATTCCTTCAAGATTTTTGTAATGGGATTGGAAAAGTTTATTGAAGGTTGCAGCTGAATTTGGACGTGTTGTGGTTCGTGCTGGGATTCCACACGCGTCCGCAACGCCTCCAAGAATAGCTTCTTTCATTGATTGATAGTCGATTGTAGATTCTTCGACATATTCTTGTTCCTCACTATACTTCTTTTCTTCCTGGGCTGCTACTAGACCCTTTGGTACATGTGGTGGAACAGGTGGTGTAGGTGGTGGTGACATCTATCAATTGAAATATTAAATACCGCCTTGGTTTCCAGTATTACATCAACAATACTAACCTGCATTTGAGGAATTGGTGTGGCATAGTTTTCAACTGGTGTAGATAATCGTGGTAGTTGGCGGGAGTAGCTGATCGGAGATTGATCTTCATTACGAATATTAATAAAAATACAAGGATGATAGAAAGTGTGGAGCAATACGAACCAGGTTCAGGTGTTGTATCAGAAGGAGTGGGAAGTCGATTCCTCCGCAAAGCATCTGGCGAATCCAATATTCTGAATTTGACATCGCCGGGGCTGCTTGGTGTTGGTGGAAGCGCCTTTCGAGAAAAATGCTGCGGAAGTACCACTTGGATGGCATATTCTAGGACAGTACGCGTAACCTTGAATAACGATGCCCAAACATCCAACACTTGAGGCCCCGGGTTTGGGGTTGAATCTACGAGTGTTTGCAGGCTATTAAGCGTTTCATCCGTAAAAGGTGTCGTGGCTAGACTCGTATGAGGCCCAATTATATATATATATATCCGTTGTGTCAACTTACAGTAAGAGGGAATAGATGTGGGGGAACTTCCTTGTGATGTTTGTTGTTGACGACCTTCGTGTTGGCAATCTTCAGGCTGCTGCTCTTGTTGTTGTTTTGTTACTCGTGCATGCGTAATGCCAGTCCGCTTCCTTTGAAACCATGAGTTAATAGACTTTAATGGGATCTCATTATCGTCCTGGGCTCTCTATCGCGCGTGTAAGGTCGTATCTCTTTTCGCGTTTGTTGAGGATAAACTGACTTTGACTAGGTCCAAGAGAGACTCCATTGTCTTGGTAGAGGGATGTGTGTCATCGTGTTTTTTAATATATTCTGCAGACGTGGTTCGTCAGAACATGACCGGACAGGCTTTTTTTGTCCTTTGACCTTCAAGAATAGTAGTGCCAGCCTTAGTCAACCTCCTGTTCCTCTTTTTGGGAGCCGAGGCCCCGCTATCAACTAGAGTCATGCTTTGAATTTATAGCTTATATGCGTGTGCGCTCTGAGTCTATAGGCAATACTGTCAAGATCAGCTTTTTTATTTAGGTTTGATAGCTCTGGGGAAAGGGTTAAATGTTTTGAGACACTGGAGATGATGGGGAAAGTAGTTAAAGGGTAAAGGAACAATTGTCTGAGTTTCCCTTTTATATACACGAACGGGATAAATTTGGACTGCGGGTGACTGTACATTCTCGTACATTCCATTCTTTAGCCTCGTGGTACCAATGATACAATTCCCTCTTCAGACATTTTCATTTTTCTTTGCAATTCAAAGAAAGACCACTTGGAGAATGTACAAGCAATTTGCCAAGCTCGATTATGGTTCTGATCCTGAATTAAGATGACCCGGCGATTGCCAATTCACTTCTAACCAGAGAGCAGGTGGCTGGAGGGCTTGTTGAGGCATTGCATGAGGATTAACCGCACATAATGCTCTATCAAAGAATATCAGTGATGACTGTCAGGAAGAAAGTGTAGAAGGGGACTCGTGCGGCCTCGAGGCTTTTGCTTCTTTACCTTTTTATAACAAAAAAGGACAGAATGTGACCCTGCCGTTTCGGGATGATCTCCGGTTGAAAGATGGGCCAATCTCTGATGTACGCTACTTCTCCTGAACCCACTAAAAAGACCCCCTTCCGTGATCACATGACGGACGACACAACGACAAGGAATCTTGTGAAAGGTTGGAGTGAATTTGGGATTTGGGCATATCTGCTACATTTATTGATTCTTAATGATTTCTAGGTAAAGGAGTTATGCGGGGCTGAGATCCGACTAAGGCGACGCCTCGTATGTGCACTATTAAGGTCTCATCAATTAACAGACTGAACCACTACTGTGATACAGACTATGACCCCCAACCCCGCACTTGGGGTGGACGAAGAGCGGATATCCGCATGGAAGGCAACGAACGGCTTCAGCGGGTGAACATAATATTTGACACGGTAGCTCTTGGTTCCACAGCCGGCAAATGGATATGCCCAGTTCGGGTGCCATTCACATGTTAAATCCGCCCAAGCCATTACATTCCGAACTCTTATAATTCTCGCAATTCGTCATCCGAAATTCTTTTGGATCATCTTGCTCTGGGTTTCCCTACCGCTACGACGAGCTCACCAAACTTTTACTTGAACCATGTCTCGAAACGGTAACAAAAAGCCTGTGGGCTTCGCTACCCACATTACTGCTGGTGGTATCGCCGGTGCTTGCGAGGCTGTAGGTATCCAATATGTGTGATATCGGAATGGTGCTCATCGGAATCCTTAGCTCGCGTGCCAGCCTCTCGACACTATCAAGGTCCGAATGCAACTTTCAAAGTCTGGACGTACACCAGGAGTGAGTTATAGTCAGCCCTGAACGATTTCTATCGGTACTAATGAATTGTGTAGACGAAGCCCCGTGGTTTCATTGCTACCGGTGCCAACATCGTTCAACGCGAGACACCTCTCGCACTCTACAAGGGTCTTGGTGCTGTCCTGTCTGGTATCGTACCCAAGATGGCGATTCGTTTCGCTAGTTTCGAGACATACAAGGGTTGGTTAGCTGATAAGGAAACCGGAAAAACTAGTCTCGGAGGCATTTTCCTTGGTATGTTACTATCTATTGCACTTTTTCAGATCCTCATCGTCCACTTGTTCAGCTGGTTTGGGTGCTGGTACCACCGAGGCCGTTCTTGTTGTGACTCCTATGGAAGTCGTGAAAATCCGGTTGCAAGCACAACAACACTCTCTCGCTGATCCTCTTGAAGCCCCCCGGTACAGAAATGCCGGTCATGCCGTCTACACCATCGTCCGTGAAGAAGGACCTGCTACTCTCTATCGTGGTGTTTCCCTCACCGCTCTCCGACAAGCAACCAACCAGGGTGCCAACTTCACCGCATACCAAGAGATTAAAAAGTTCGCCCACCGGATGCAACCCGACTTGGTCGAACTTCCTTCATACCAGCATATGATGATTGGTCTCATCTCAGGCGCTATGGGTCCCTTCTCCAATGCACCTATTGATACCATCAAAACCCGTACGTGTTAATCTTATCTCTTCCACTTTAACAGCAAGAAGTCTAATATGATCTCCGACAAAATAGGTCTGCAAAAAGCCACTGCTGTTCCAGGCCAATCGGCCTTCCAACGTATCGCGGCTATTGCTGGTGATATGTGGAAACAGGAGGGTGTTCGTTCGTTCTACAAGGGTATCACACCCCGTGTCCTCCGTGTTGCTCCTGGACAGGCTATCGTTTTCGCGGTCTACGAGCGCGTTAGTGGCGTCATCGAGCAGATTCGGCCGACAACTCGGGAGGATGATGGATATTCAGAGTGATCATCACGAAATTGACTTATCTCAATTTCTTATACTTTATTTCACATTTTATGAGCCCCAATCGGCGGCGTGGACACATCCATATTTCTCTTGTATTTAAACGTATTATCGTTAGTATCAATCAGGTTGTTTCTCGTAGCAAATGTATAATGCGATTCTTACATTTATTTCCTCCATCATCCGATCATAAATTTCCAAATTTCTATTCTTATCTCCGGGCCGGCCGCTCCATATATAACACGACAAGCTTTGGTCTTCTACCATCACTAAACGTTAAACGATCGGAATTTCTTATGCCTACCAAGCGAGTCGTACTTGTTCTCCACGGGTAGGGGTTTTGTCTTGTTGTTTTGTGCAGTTATAACAACGGAGAACACAGTTATTCACAGAATGCCAACATCTTCAGTAAACGGGTAGGAAGAAGCTCCTTATCAAATTATCTTATGCTAAAATGCCCTGCTAATTACAGCTTGGCGCATTGAGGAAGGAGGCGAAAGACGTGGAGTTGGGTAAGTTCTCCTATTGGAATACGCGAATTCCAATCCCAAATGAATTTTTCCGGCACTAGTATTTGTGGATGCTCCACACATCCTTCAGCCTGTTGATCTCATCAACGCACATGCGCGTAATCCTGCCCTGAGTTTCGATGTAGACGTCAAGTCAAACGAACAAGAAGGTCAGCAAGAACAGGATCCATTACTGACCCCTCGTGCTTGGTGGAGACCTAACCCGGAGAAGACAAAGGGTCTTGGATTGGAGGAATCAATATCTGTGATCAAGAAAGTACTACAGGAGAGAACGTTCGATGTAAGCACTCTTTGGATATTTGTCTGCCGACCTATTTGCTAATAGATAAATAAAGGGTGTGTTAGGTTTTAGGTTAGCAATGATACCATTTTTCGACTGGAACTTTGACTCATGGTCCCACACTAGCCAAGGTGCTGCTTTCGCTGCGATAATATCTGCACTTCTGGAGAAACCAGATACCTATCCTCCATTCCTAGTTGACGGCAAACCACCACATCCCCCATTGTGAGTTTTCAGTAATATGACACATATGAACCATATATTCAATGGATATGAACAGCAAGTTCTGCATAGCAGTTTCAGGCTTCAAGCTTTCAGATCCTATTTGCGATACAATCTTCACACCCTCATATTCAACACCTACATTACATGTTATCGGTAGAAACGATATTGTCGTCATTGAGGAACGTACGAGGAAACTCGTAGCTGTTTCAAATGAGAAACGTGTAGAAGAACATGATGGAGGTGTGTTAGTCTTTGTCTTTTTCATTTTAGACCTAGATACTAAAGCGTTGTATGAAAAAGGGCACTTTGTTCCATCCAAGAATGCCTGGCGTAAATTCTTGGCTGATTGTTTGAGGAAGCCGTTCGATGAGGTCCCTTCACCTGGTTTACCTGCAGTGTCAGCCCCACCTTCTGGGACTGCTACACCTCTCGAAGCAACGGAATCACGGGGACTGGGTATGTCTCCATTGATTATGAAAATGTAGATTTATATTTTCGGGAGGGAGTTGTATGCGGGGCCCGGGCTTGTAGAGTGGATTACTGGTATGTGAGTACAGTACTAACTGTCGTTTTTGGTTTTTTCTTTCTGAAAGCTGGGCGGGTTGACGGGTTGACGATTTTCAGTATGCTTTAGATTTTATATTATAACACCGATGGATGACATTTAATAAACGTTTAAAACACATGTTCCCTTTACGCTGAACCGGCTACTGTCTCTCACGAAGCTCCGGTCACACCTAGCTTAGTCAAGTGGCATTCATTGGCGAAGGACAAAGAGAACCTGGCTTTTACCTTAACATCTTCCAAGTTCTTGTTCGGTACCGCTATTCGGTATGTTCGTGGTATAATTGGGGATATGTAACTGGGGTATCCATCTATTGACACAATACAGTATCTGGGATGTCGTCAAAGAAAGTATTAGTCTTACACGGGTGAGTGTAAACAGTTGTGGCTGAGATGGAAACGTCTGATATTAACCTTGTTAGATGGGCACAAAATGCGACGTTATTTAAGGAAAGAGTGAGTGGATCATATAAGAACAATTTGATTTCTTACATTTAGTGTTCTGGCCTTTTAGCTAGAGCCTTTGATTAAAGAATGCGAGAAGAGGGACATAGAGCTTGGTGGGTTATACCTGTAGGAACCAGAGTTGTGTTCTAAACATATTCTGTTCACAAGTCTTCCTCTCCGCACCACATAAGGTGAACGTGGACGATATAATTCAGACCTGGACTCGTAACCCCGCTTTCGCCCAAGACATGGATTTAGAAACGCAATCGCCCGAAATAAGGGAATATTTAATCCAGTCGGACCCTCGCGCGTGGTGGGATTATGATTTCAAGAGGCTCAGTGCTTTTGGATTGGATGTTACGCTGGACTTGATCAGGAGAACCCTAGAGAAGCAAACCTTCGATGTATGTCGCATTCTATATTCAGATGGTTCTAGAATTCTGATTAATATAAATACATTCTAGGGTGTCTTAGGCTTTAGGTGGGCGGCTATCCGAAATTCGATTCATAACCTTTTTTGCTGATTTCGCCTATGTATTGTTTATAATCGTGCCGGTATTGTCTTCTGTATCTTCTTATTCTCCATTCCTTCTAATCCGATTCAATCGGGAACTGAGCAGTCAAGGAGCCGCACTTGCTGCTATCACCTCTGCAATTGTGAGTATTTTAGATCTCACATTGCCGGAAATACTTTTACTAAAGTCGGGTATTATAATGAAGTTGGAACGCCCTGAGTCATACCCGGCGTTTGTCCGAGATGGCAAACGTATACACCCCCCTTTGTGCGTTTTCCGCTAGAGTTCTCGGCAAAGGAAATATAATATATCGCTGACGAGAAGAATACAGGCAATTCTGTATCGCCATCTCCGGCTTTCGTTTGATTGACCCGATTGCCACAAAGATTTTAGGACCTTCTTACCACACACCTACTTTCCATATACTGGGTAGACAGGATACCATCGTGCGCAATCCCAAATCACAGGGCTTGGCGGAGGTCAGCTCTAATAAAAGAGTAATTATTCATGGAGGAGGTGGGTTGACTACCTCATTGTACTTTTTGGCATAGTAACTAAACAATCAAATAGCACATATTGTCCCACTGACAACAGCGTGGACAACTTTTTTTTGCGACTTCATTGAGAAAGCTTCTCTTGATATTTGTGACCCTATAATGCAGTCCGTTCCGCAGCTGAAGCTTTAGTTCCTTGTGTGGCCATGTGTCATTAATCTTCCCACTGCCACTACATAGTTCTGCACACCAGTTGCGTTTGATGGTGATTCCATCAATGTGACTGATATATACTTAAGATTTACAACATGTGTTATCGATATGGGGCATTGGTATTCTGGTGACTCAGAGTTCCCTTATGTGTAGATCTAGAGAAAACGGGGGCTTTACGTGAAGAGCACCAAACTGACGATAGCAGTTGTGCCGAATGGCGAGAAAAGATGTGTGATGTGTGACTGTGACATCAATAGGCGTACACAAAGATATCAAGAAGATATTACTTCTCATTTATCGTTTAAACCACCAACCATCACTGTCCAGCACCCTTCACCCTTCCTTCGTTCCTCTCCAACGCGTCCAGCTTCAAAATGTCTTCATGGACTCCCCAGCCCGCAGGCCTGGAGGAAATTCTGCGTACCATTCATGAGTCAACCGACATGAACACGGTTGTCCAACGAACCATCACCCAAGTGTGTCTTGAACCGCTCATTCTTTTCTGATATATTCATGTAGACTTATGTCAAATGCTCGTTAGAAACTCAATTCTTTTACGCGCATACCGGAATATATCGCTTATTTGGCCTATATTCTCAGTTCCTTGGTGCAGGAAGAAGACCGTATACGAACAATTGCTGGATATCTACTTAAGAATAACTCTCGTCTCATTCTGCATGCCCCATACGAAGTTGCAGAGTATGTTAAAAATGCAGTGCTGCGGGCCTTTAACGACCCCTCGATCATGATTCGCAATGCTGCGAGCCAGGATATTGTCGCTTTCCTTGGTGTACTTGAGCCTAGGAATTGGCCAGAGTGCCTGCAGCAGTTAGTGGGTTCGTTGGATGCCGCCGATTTGGACATGCAAGAGGTAAGCGACCCTTGCAACACGTAATTTTCTATTCTTCCCGGAAATTCCTCGCAATTTCTGCCCTTTTCACAATAATTTTTTTTTGCTGCTCTGTAATGTTTGCTCATAAAACTTTTAGGCTGCATTTAATGCACTCGAGAAGGCCTGTGAGGATTATCCTCGCAAGATGGACGTTGAAATCAGTGGAACTCGTCCCCTCGATTATATGATTCCAAAGTTCTTGATACTTTCTGAGCACCGGTCGGCCAAGATGAGGTCACACGCGGTGGCATGCCTCTCTTACTTCGTTCCGATCCGCTGCCAATCTCTCTTTGTTCACATCGACGCCTTCATCGCCTGTCTCTTCAAGAGAGCATCCGATGATGATCCATCAGTCCGTCGTCACGTCTGCCAAGCACTCGTTCTTCTTCTCGCCGCTCGTCCGGAGAAGCTGATGCCTGAAATGAATAATGTCGCCGAATATATGCTATATTCTACGAAAGACAAGAACGAGAACGTCGCGTTGGAAGCTTGCGAGTTCTGGCTTACATTTGCAGAGGATGCTGATCTTGCACCCTATTTGCACCCCCTTTTGGAAAAGGTAGCACCTGTTTTGTTAGATTGCATGGTATACGGAGAAGATGACCTCCTGTGGTTGGAGGGCGATGCCGAGGATGCCGCAGTTCCAGACAAGGAGTCTGATATTAAACCACGCCACTACGGAGGTAAAGCTCACGGTTTGGAAAGAGAGGCTGGTGCGGATCCGAATGCTCCTCCAAAACCGCGCATTGGTGCATATGGAGAGGAGACAATTGGCTCGGACGATGAGGAAGAGTATGATGAATACGATGACGATTTCGCTGATGAAATGTCCACGGAATGGAATTTGCGCAAATGCGCCGCGGCTGCCCTTGATGTGCTTGCTGTCAGATTCAATAACGATCTACTTACCGTCCTTCTCGGTCCTTTGAAAGATAAATTATGGAGTCAGGATTGGTTGCAGCGAGAAAGTGGTATACTAGCTCTAGGTGCAATGGCAGAAGGTATGTAACAATACTTCTACAATTTTTCTTTTACGATGCTAGTTATTTACTTGTTACCATAGGTTGTATAGAAGCAATTGAACCTCATCTGCCTACATTAATTCCATACCTCATCAATACTTTAAATGATACTAAGGTGATAATAGAAATGTTCTGAGACTAGACACCTTTACTAACAGTCTGCGCAGCCTCTTGTTAGATCAATCACCTGTTGGACACTAGGGCGATATGCTAGTTGGTGCACTCAGCCCCTTTCCGAAGAACATAAAAGTCTTTACTTTATCCCAACAATGGAGGGTGTACGTACATGCACCCTACAAAAATATTCGTTCTCATTCTCTTTCGAATAGCTTCTGCGCATGGTGTTAGATAACAACAAAAGAGTACAAGAAGCTGGGTGCAGTGCCTTTGCTACTCTTGAAGAAGATGCTGGTCTTGAACTGGCACCTTATTTGGAACCTGTTCTCAGGAACTTGGTCTTCGCCTTTGAGAAATATCAGCACAAGAACATGCTGATTTTGTACGATGCTGTCGGTACATTGGCTGACGCTGTAGGCCGAGCTCTGGCGAATTCCACATACGTCGAAATCTTGATGCCCGCCTTGACCAACCGATGGTCAAAACTAAAGGATGATGATGATGATTTAATTCCTCTGCTCGAGGTACGAAATGCCATTAAATTTAATTCATTCATATGGGTTGATAGGTTATTCCAGTGTCTCGCATCTGTGACAATTGCTATGGGCCCAGCTTTCCTTCCATATGCTGGTCCTGTCTTTGAGCGATGTAACGTCATTATTCATCAATCGTTACTACAATATCAACAATTCCAGCAAAACCCTGACCTAGATGAGCCCGGAGGTTCATTCTTGGTCGTAGCGCTTGATCTGTTATCCGGCCTTACCCAGGGTTTGGGAATGGCCCTGGAACCGTTAATCGTTAACAGCAATCCGAATATGCTTACCCTGTTGACGTATTGCTTGAAGCATCCTCAAGCACCTGTCAGGCAATCTGCATATGCCCTTGTCGGTGACATGGCGATGGGTTGCTTCGTTTTATTGCGCCCGCATATGCCAGGGATTATGCAGGAACTCATTCAACAACTTGACCCGGAGCCCAAGTTTGACTTCATTAGTGCCTCAAATAATGCTGCATGGTCAGTTGGTGAGGTATCTTTGCGCTACGGTAGAGGTGAGCCGGTCTTTCTGTTCTTGATTTTTGTATATTAATAGTTATCATTATAATTAGATGATCCCGAATTCCAACAATGGGTTGGCCCATTGATTCAGAGACTGGTCCCAATACTTTTGCATCCCAAAGCCCCTCGCAGCTTGCATGAGAATGCTGCAGTCTCAATAGGTCGCATCGGATTTATGCATCCCCAACTCGTTGCACCACATCTCTCTGAGTTTGCCCAGGCCTGGTGTCAAGCACTGTATGAAATCCGAGATAATGACGAAAAAGATTCCGCTTTCCGTGGCTTCTGTACATTGGTACAGACAAATCCCGCGGGCATTACTAAGGTAAGTCTGCTCTGATACAAAACTTGAAATTTGACATTAATAATATCGAACAGAGTTTGCTCTGGTTTTGCAATTCTATCGCTCGCTGGAACCAACCATCACCAGAACTTAATAACATGTTTAGTACCCTTCTCCAAGGATTTAAGCAGCACGATGAAGCAGGATGGGCAGCACAGATGGCTTCTTTCCCTCCTGCCATCAAGGAGCGTTTGGCAATCCGCTATGGGGTCTAATGCCTCGTTCCCGCGCTATCGTTCCTCTGGCTGTGGCTTGAATAATGAATGAATAATGGTTTTCACATCCTCCCCCTTCTTATGGCTTGACACACCAGTTTCCTCGCTATCTCTCACAAATATTGCTCGTTTTTCTTTCTTTGTCTGTATCGTCCTATGTCTATCTTCCTCTTGTCTCCCAGTCTCTTGCATCTGGATTCCTTGTCCGTTTAGTAGCAGTAGTATCCTCTTCCTTCACCCACCACCTTCGATTTCCTTTCATCTAGTACCCCGTTCACCAGTTTGATTGGTTTGATCCCTTTAGTAGTTAGTAGTCTCTGTAGCTTTTAGCCTTTTCGTGAGAGAAATGGGACTCTTCTGTGGTGTGGTGCAAGTGTGCCATACCTCTGACCTTTCTCATCTTAAATCATTTTACGTAGCATTAGTAGTTAGTAGTTACATAGTAGTAGTATAGTTTTCCCGCAAGTAGATACAATCTCCCTACCTATTTCTTAACGTTTTGAGATTTATTGCTCATTACGTTCTCGGACAAACAAATGTAGCTTATTACCACACAATGCATAAATTTCAAGCGAGTGAATAAGAATACTCCAGTAGGGGTACGTATATACGTTATACAACTCAACGTTAGGATAAATAAAAAAAGTAAAAGCGAACTCGATCCTAATACTCAAAACCGTTTCGCATTCATATTATATGGGCTGTACCCACTTGGACCACTACCAAGCATTCCTCCGCTACCACCATATCCATTGCTGAAATTACCACCACCGAATCCACCATAGCGTTGTCTACGTTTATACTCTTTCCATCCGTAAAATCCACCAGCGCCAACGCCACATAGGAGGAAGAGTTTGAAGAATAAGCCAAACCATGTGGATTGCGAGGAAGAGGATGATGATCCACTACGCCAGATACTTTTCTTAATATTGTTACTCCCTGAATCATCTACTGCGAGGATTGCGGATGAGGTTGTAACGGAAATGATGCTAATGTGTGATGTGTTAGACAAACATGAGGGGTAAACTGAAAGGGTAATTAATTATACGCACTCATGAGCATCCGAAACTTCACCGGTCATTGCGGAGAATCCCAAGAAAGGACTGGTTGGGAGTGTAATGTTTTCAACGTGGAAACAATCAGACCAGTCATCCCCTGAAGTGTGTGTGACGTTTAGGAAGAACTGTTGTATTTGGACAAATTGGTGGAAAAAACTCACAAGCTTTGTATTGTACTTTGACATCAAGGAATTGACCTTTAAGATAGGTTACTTTGAGTTTTGTAGCGACGTTGGTTCGGCGAACGTTGGCCTGAAAGGAGAAGAAGAGTAAGAAGAGAGACATGTGTTTAGATGAAAATGCATACTGTGCAAGCACCAATTGCTTGATGTTCACCGTCGGTTCCAAAGTCATAGGACAAGGAGCCGTCGCTGAGGAAGCCGGAAATACGAGGGAACCCATAAGAATGTCGACCATTGGCATAGCTTGGGAAAGGATAAATGAGATTGTGATGTTGTATCAAATGAGAGGTGAACATACGTATCAATTATTATGCCAAGGCCAGTGAAATGGTCTAAAGAGGATTAATTGATTAGTTTTCGAAGGTGTCAATACTATATTGTCCTAACCTTTGTTGCCGAATATAGGACCTGGTTGTGTTCGTTCGGTTGTTAGCCATAGAGCGAGACCATCACCAAAAAGATGACTCGAATCTCCTGAAATCTGCACTAATGAGGACAAGGCGAGATTGTAGTAGGAAATTATAATGACCTTGAACTCTGCTTCAACTACAAAATTTCCTGTCGTAAGTGCCAGACGTGACCATAACCAACCCTAGAATATTTCCATCAGATGTGTGGCTCAGAACAAGGCTTTTTGTTGTACCATTTGGGAAGGAACATTTCGAGTTAGGCGAATATACTTGTTGGT
This sequence comes from Coprinus comatus, assembly GCA_034638255.1. Taxonomy (NCBI): domain Eukaryota; kingdom Fungi; phylum Basidiomycota; class Agaricomycetes; order Agaricales; family Agaricaceae; genus Coprinus; species Coprinus comatus. The sequence goes on from JAWPGT010000017.1 coordinate 260,247, forward strand.
GTTCTGATACTCCTGTCAGCGGTAGAATTAACATAGCCTTGTGGTGTGACTTACAACATAGGAATCAGCACCAAAGTCCCACCATCTAATTGTTGTGTTGTAAATACAAGGATGTGTATAAGACTTGGTAGATACACACCTATTTTGTAAGTCTTGGTCGATATATGGGGCATGTATTGAATGTGTTCGAAGGTTTACAGTCTGATGGATGTGTGAGCAACGTAGTAGACGGCAAATATGAACAGTAACACACCCTTTCGATGGTACGATTGCCAACTCGTGTACTGACATCACCTGCTGCCAGTGATGGAGTAATGCAGACTGCCCAGAGAAAGAGAGTTGTTAGGGAAAGTAGGTTTGAGAATGCCGGGAACATTATGGAAGACCAGCGTCGGTTGTTCCCTGAACGGATATGCAGCCGTTGTGCAGGATGAATATGTTAGGCGTTGCTGAGGCCAAAACAACTCTCGTGCCACGGAGGTCAGGGCTCACGTGATGCCAATTCATTCTCCCGGATTTAGGAGTGCCATAAATAGCTATATGGATATGTCTTAACCACACGTTTAGATGTGAGGCTGTGGTCTCTTCTTCTGCCGCACATCAAGGCATGTGCGTGGTATAGTTCAATCACCTACATAAACCCGGGCATACATCCTTATTTCTTAACATCATCTACATCATGTCCAGTCCTCCAGTCTCTCCTACCTCCGATGGAAGCAGTTCCTCTCACCATCGCCGGCGCTCTAGCATAAGTTTTCTAACACCCTCAAGTCCTCGAGAGTGAATTCAGTTCTTCAGTCATGATCTGAACGATCTGAGATAACGATTCTTTTCGATTACAGGAAACTAACGCCCTCTCCGACTCCGATGCAATTTCGCTGCAATTTTTACGGTAGGTTCTTTTCATTCGTTCAATTACCACACAAGTAAGTGAGGCAAAATATAGTTGAAAAGTTCGAGGGCTTGCCGTCCGGAATGTTCAATCAGTACCGAATGTCCGTTAAGGTGGGAGACGGTAACAAATATCCAAAGGCTACTGCAACATCTTGGAAGTCCGTCAAAGGAAAAGACGAAAACCTCTTGGTGCAGGAGACATCGCCAACGTAAAGAAAGAATAGCCTTTTATCCAAAGGCCATACACACTAACATATTGAAGCATACAGATTTCACACATCTCTATCCTCTAATATTACTTTGCAAGTCATGGGCCGTAGCCGTTTCAAAATTTCGGCACTCGTCGCAGAATCAGAACAGCTTACAATATCAGATCTCTGGAAACAACAAAACGCCCATGGATTAACAGGTTTGTGGTACTGTTGCTTCTCTTTCTGATATTGAATATTCACCCTGATTTTGTGCAGAATTTTTTACCGTACAACTTACAAACAAGGAAAATACTAATGCCGTTGTGATCAGTCTCAATGTCAGGCGCCTAGCTGAGCGTGATCATGAAGGAATGGAACTCGCCCAGAACTTGTACAATGATTATCCCGGAAACATCTCAAAAGCAGTCAAAGCACTCGAAGGCCTTACCTATGACCATGCTTCCACTACATCGATCGTAAGTGTTGAGCGATCAAGAAATTTAACATCTCCAATGATAATATCTTCAGGTGCACATGCCCATTTCCATGACTATTAACATCGTTCATCTGACCTTAGAGGTGTGTCACAAATGTGCTAATTTTAGTTGGTTTACTCAATAAGTTTTTAGGATCTACAAAAGAACGAACGACAAAAGATGCCATTCAGAATGGAAGAGAATATCTGGAACATTCTCAGTGCCATTTGGAACGGGGTGCCTAGGATCAAAGCTTTGGAAAATACAGATCAAGCTAAATTTATTGAGTATATACCTCCATTCCTCACAGTTACGCTCCGCGGGTTTAGGCTATTGAGGCAGCTCCACCACACATATGGAAGTCAATTAGGCGAGTGTAAATTGTAAATTGAAATCAGATTGGATGTGATAATCGTTCCACTTCATAGACGTCCAAATCCAATCTCTTGTTAATGAGGCAAAGAACCTAGAAAATAATAAGGGGCTATCTAAAGTTTCTACCTCGCAATGTAAGTGTCAGTCATCATCCAAGTTCTCGGCTTATAAATTGGCTTTATTCAATAATTATAGTCTCAGTACAATACCCGGAGATTGCAGCGCTTAAACACCCGACCCTTAAGTTTCCGGAAACAAAAAGGAGCAGCGACGTCACCCTTTCTGAGAATACCACAGAATTCATCAAATGGATGACTAATATTGGCAAGCCGGTGAAGAATGTTTTTTGGTTGCACGGGAAGCTCGATTCTGGCTCGGCGAGAATTCAACTGTCCTCTACACTCGTTCACGGGTTACAGGATATAGGATTGACTTTCGGTTACTTTTCCCTCGCGCAAAGACCGTTTTCGAGTGAACCTTCGAGAATTGGAAATAAAGTTGAAGATCTCTTTAACTCGTTGATGGATACATTCATCTACCAATTGTCTTTGCTCGACAGTTCCTTTGCCGATGCTTTCAATGAAACTTTGAAGAAAATAGGTATAAATGGAACCGGTAGCATATATGATCGTTTCCAAACTTTCTTCCAAGTACTTCTTTCCCTTGATTATCAAGAATACCAGCCGATAGTTTTAATCATCGACGAGCTCGACTTCGAAGCTTTTGGTTCTCCTACGGATTTTGATGCTCTTCTAGGTGTTTTCGCTACCGCTTCTGCTTCGGCACATACATCTCCATCACCTTCTGCAACTCCAACAATAATGAACCCCACTTCACCGACAGCGTCATCGTCATCGTCACCAAATATGCAGGTGCCAGGTTCGGGCTTGAAGGACAGTTTACCATTTCCTTCATTCCTTCGAATTATCGTTTTAAGTCGATCTTTGGGTTCAAACCCTAGTTTGATTGAACAATTTGCATTAATTCGTGATGTTCATCATTTATTCAAGAGTGGTAATGATAATGCTCATACTACTAGGGGGAAATGGAAAGGGAAAGGGAAAGCTAAGTCGACGAGTATTGATAAAATTCCTTTGATTCCGATTGCGGAGGCTGATTCCCAGATGGGTGAGGCGGTGAAGGTTTAGGGAGGTTATATCTTTTCGCTTTTGCTTTTTGTTTCTGCGTTTTTCTTTCTTTTGTAATGCCTTTTGCTATGACAATTCGTTGCTGCCACACTCTTGGGAATACCGGAAGATACACAAACACGAACTGTTTTGGAGTTGGTCAGCAAGGGATGTTCAAGAAATATTAGGTTTCAGGTTATTGACAGCAAAATTCGCGTTATGATCTTGGTTAAATATGAATACATGTACTAGTATGAATATGCCCATTGTGCTTAAGTTATCCCCCTCCCCGAGTGAAAAGCAACGTTGATAGCCAGTACCGTTTTTTTTCGCAGTTTTAAGCTTCCTTTTGATAAGGTGTAGATTCAGAGGATCATTTAACCACCTTACCCAATCCTCATCAATATGAGGTCAGAATCAGGAATGACCTTGATCAGATCAAACCAGACGACGCACGAATACCCACAGCCCCTCCTCAGATCAGACGAGCTGAGGCCAGGAACAAGCCTCTCGTAAGTGACCGGGAACGTTCATTAATCATTCTGTGGTAAGTTTCCACCAAATTACCTATTTTCTTTTATTTGTAATTCACGAACAGCGCAACTTGCACTGGTCCGAGAGTGGCGTGGAGGTTCTATGATTTTTAGGAGGGTGTGGCTGAAGTGCTGCAAATCCACGTAACTATTACCTAGCAAACCCCAATTAATTTTTGAGTGGATACGATCTAAGAAGATGACGTATCTCATACATTGCTTACTATCCTTGCACACTTTTACTAATCATAGCCCTTAGGTACAAAGGGGAAGGCCCGGGATGCTAGCTCAAGGCGGTGATTCTGTTGGGGCTTGGTGGATCAGTATATTGGGTACTCCAGACTCCAGTGTTGGTATTGGGCTTGTATATTGACACTTACTCAGAGACCATTGTCACTATTGAGGTACTTTGAAACCAGTTCTTTGCAACTACTAGTAGTATAATGTCGCAGCATAAGCACTTAGTAGCACAACACTCATGTACAATAAACTATATTTCATCTTTTTCAAACTCCTCGGTTGTACAGAGAGAGACGCCAGAGAGGTGTTTCATCCGAAGAAACAAGAACAATAACACGATGCCATTTGATTCTTGTAAACTTTGTAACGCGAGTAAATGATGAATAAGAAGAGTGAGTGATTGGATGGTATTGTTTTTTTCCGTGATCATCATTAGTGTCATTGAACCTAGTTTGGGACTCACAATAAATGCACTATTAATGCACTGTATTCAATATATGAAAACTTTAGCGACGAAGCATAATAATGACCTGGAAGTGACCGAAAGGATTGATGGGAGACTATTTTTAGATACACATTGTCCCTGAAGGGGCGTTGTCATCTTTCCTCCCGCCACATCTTTCATCGATTGAAACAGGATCCAGCGAAGAACAATAGAGACTGTTGAAGTACAGGTTAGTATTATAACCCACCTTTGTAACCGCGAGATTCTCCTTTTACGACACAAGAATCAAAGCAGTGCCTCCGCGTCGATGATGAAAGGACAGTGTCGCCCATTGATCATATATAATGACTACTTTATCGGCATACTACCAACCAACCCAAGCTACTTACTTATTACTTCCTACCGCTCTACCTCAGTTCTCATATAATGACCGAATATAACCCTGGTGGTTTCCCAAACGCTGGCAGGTCTTGCGGGTGTCCCTCTACTATGGCACAAGACTTGCGTAGAGTAATCAGAAATGCGTCCGAGCAGATAACTACTATTATCTTCCATGGAATTGCGGATGCTCCCCCGGACGACCCTCACCTGGATGATTGTTTCGAGAACCCGTACCACCAATATGATGGTCCGAGTCCAGAACCTGATTCAGGATTCTTTCCTGACCAAGCCCCAGCTCCTAATGAACCATTCGCCTTCGCTTTCCAGAACCATGCGCCAGAGCCAAACCTCAATTTCCATGTGCCAGAACCAAAGCCCCATTTCCATACTCCACAATCAAAGTATCCCACGCCAAGAGCATCAAGAAACCATATGCGAACGAATCATTTTTCAACTAAGTCCGAGATTCTAAAGCCTGACCTGATGCCTGAAAATCTTCCTCCTTCTCGGCCTGGTCCGTCTGCTATGAAGACGGAAACTTCTGCGGAAAGGCCTCATAGAAACCAGTATTCTCCCAGAAATATAGCAGAAATGATACCAATTTACTCGCCAGTTATTCATCCTCAAATGCCTCGAGATGACAAGGGAAAGGGTAAACAAGTAATAATAGAAACTGAGATCCCTAGTTCAGCCACTACTAGTAATTCTCCATCTGCCAATATTACAGTAATGGAATACCCATCGCAACATACAACGCCAATTTCTTCGAGTGATAACCGTTATCAATGTGCAAGTTGCTTCAAGCAAGAACCAGCAAGGGTCCCATCTGGCTCTGGAACCTCACACACACCTCCAGCAGTTAACAATCCGGACATTTCAGGTACCGGGGAAAGTTCAGGAAATGCAAGTGGAATTAGGAACATACGGACGGCCTACTCTAGTAACTCCTCAAATGGATCTACTACTCCAGGACATGAGAGTGATGATGATGATGATACTTTGGAAGCGTTGTGTGCTTCTGTGCGAGAATACATTACTCTAACGGAACAGGAAATCGAGCGTACTCACCCAGTAAGTTTTCCACTTGGGTAGAGCCACCCTACAGATTTTCATCACCCTTCCTGTCCTTTTAGAGAACTAAATGTTATAATCAATTGATTTTGTGCTTGAGAAGTCTATTGCGGGGTTTGCCAGAGCAACGGAATGATGCGAGGTTTCAAGTTTCTGGTTTCAAGCTTGGATGTTGTACATTAGGACTACAATCACTCACTGAGTGAGTATATTCGCCACAATCTGTCTCGTCGACTAATACCCCTTGCAGATATTTGAATAAACTTAAGAAAATGTCACTTCAAATTCGGAAGCGGTCCACGTCGACCTCGAACTATCACATTGATGAATATACGAAATTGCATTCGGAAATGGTGAAAACATTGACAGACTGGCATACTTTGTTCCAAACTGTTTTCAGAGGAGCTTAATATGGTCTCGGGTGCATGCTGATGATGATAGTTTATTACAACTTGTTATCTACAGAATACATTTGATATGATGGATTTCTTAAATTTAACCTTGTACTTAAGTTGGGTTTCCTCGTGAACTTGATTATATGTGAAGCGATAGTATTAGATTGGCAATTATCTCTGAGTTAGCCCTGTGCTACATATTTCTATTTTTGAGGATATGTCGTCATAGTTCGTGGCGTGTAACTGCTCCCGACGTTGATGCGGATATGCCTGGGCTTCAAAAGTGATTTTATTTTTTGTGTAATTCGGAATTCCTGAATGATGTGAAACAGACAAAAGAAAGCAATTGATCCGAAAGTGTTGTATGGAGATTTTAGGATGGTTTTTTTTTCGGAGGGGACGCTGTGGTTGAAGCGCTGTAGATCCAACGGAACCGTTATTCGAATTATTGGACAAGCTGTTGTTCCTTGATTTTTGAGGTTGGAGGAAGTGGTGGATGGAACGGATAGTTTGATAGAATACTCCTCATTGATAGGTTTGGTGTAACGTGGGGTGGTAAATTCGGTTTCAGTTGCCTTTCAATGGAAATCGATATCGTGGCTAGAAAAACACGACGGGTTGAATGTGAGTGTAGTTAGTCTGGTGTGGTCGGTAGAACACGGCGCCAATTTTCGGAATAGCTATCACATAGAGATGTTGTCTATGTAGGCGGCATATGGCGAGACCTTGAGTCGGGGGTGAGTTCTATGGAAGACGCAATATTTGAATCCATGATAAGGCTCTGTTGGGAAATAAGAGTAAGTATACTGTCGGTTAGAAAGAAGTCCAAGCGATTGAGTTACGGAGCGAAGAGAAAAGACCAGCGTTAGAAGAGGTAGAGAAATTATGCTTACTGTTCTACCTCGACGCTATCTGCTACATCCTCCTAGGCTTTACTAACCGAAGTGTTTATTGAGTGTTTGGTGGTAGCTGAAGTGTTTGACTGTGGGGGTGAATAGACTGGGCGGAAGTGATGGATTTTGGCCTCCGCTTTCGTCTCGCCCACAACAGTCAACTCAGCCTCCTCCCTCTTCCATGGCCACCATTGTTGAAGACACGCTCACACTCGCCGTCAGCCTGAATAATAGTATATGCAACCCACGGCTGAATTAACCATCCACTTACCCTTATTTCTAAATAATCACTTACGGTGGTTATGCTTGCTTTGACCCTTCCTCGCCCCTCGCCCCTCGCCCCTCGCTATAGTAGCCGTTTACTCAAGTCAAACCGGGGAAAATTGCCACCAGTCCAACGAACTCGCCAGTATCCTGTTCTCGCTTTCATGAAGCCCAACCCTTTTTTTACGCTCATTATGCATCCGAGTTTTTTCGTGCGTATATGCGTTGGAAAACTCGAGCCACGCCGCCATAGCTTCTTTGGAGTGGTTTGGAACTGGAAACACAGGTTAACGAACTATGCTCAAATACTCGGATGGTATGTCGTCTTTGACTCTAGTCTTCCTGAATTTTTTTTCGTTTGCGCCGTCCAGAACTCGTTACAATGCTGTTGAAGCTTTTCTTGAGCGCAGTCCATAGGAACCCCATAAATTCGGATCTTAGCATTCTTCGTATACGCCTCCATTCAATGAATGACGCACACACCGATATCGAGAAGCAATCGTTCAAGGTCACATTCAAATACCAGGTCTCTTGTTGCAGTCATATCAAAAGTAATACTGGCACAGTCAAGCTGATCCGGGAAGCTCTTCTTATAGAATTGCTCTTCAAGCACCAAACACTTCTAGTCACCCTTGCTGGAATTTTGGTTTCTTGCTACTCGGGTCGACAATTGCCCAAGTCTCCTCACAAATCTCTTGAATCTTTGGTTTTGATGTGCAAGTCTTCGAGTCTTCATTATCAAATATCAAGTATCAACACACGTTTCTTTCGACTGGCTACTACTTGATTGATCAGTTTAAAGGATCTCGTGGTTGAAGGTCAAGGAGTACATTCTTTGACTCACAATCTATGGGCGCTTTATGGTGGTGACACTATCATTGTCACATCATTCATCAAGAAATGATGGATGCAAAAATATACCCAATGGCTCGATAGCAAAGCATTTCCAATATGACAGCCCAAGAGTCATATTCTCGTTGCTGAAATATAATCCCATTTGGTATCCACAAGCCGACCATGGGTGCTGCTAGTGAGAAATCACTTCGAGGCAATAATCCTAGAAACTCCCAATAATCCATCCATCGATTCATTGGAGTGTTGAAACGCGAGGAGCTTGGGAGAAAACATAGGTTATACAGTGCGCGCACGGATCCCCTTCACGAGCATTGTCGACTACCAACTTCCTAGTCTCGAAGCGACTTGGTATTCATAGGCTGCCTCCAAGGTTCTCAGCTAGTATCCCAATATTCCGAGTAATTACACAAAGTCAACCTGCGAGTACACCATTCAACTCTTTTCCAACGCCGGAATGAAGCCAAATATTTGGAATTGTGTCCTCGAAGTAGAAGCGGCGCGGGCTGGGCAAGTTGCTGAGAATAGAGATGGGTGAGGGTTCGATGAGCTTGGTCTGTTGCCGTCGATTGTTAGACTGAAAGGCGTCGAGAGTTTCATCCTGGAGGTACCAACATTGCTGGGGTTTTTCCTTCGCTGAATGCTGGGGAAAGTACAGGAAGGTTGTGTGGAGCTTGAGCTTCCACTATTGATTCTCAAAATAATAGGCTTTGGGAGCAGGATATTGTCGCCAGGTTTGGTAGCATCCGAGCATTGTGAATGGGTGGGGGTGACAGAGGAAAGGGCGCTTGACGCCAAATAGGGCAGTCTCCCTCCTCAACGGTCACTCAGGAACTCATACTTCACACACCTCGCTCTCTTTCTTTTCTCTTACAAGTCTCTCCTTTTCGTACCTATTCACTCAGAATGCTCCACCCGCTCTACCAGCTTCCTACAGTGGAGCCAGAATCTAGGAGAACTACGTTCTCCGAGCAACGTTACAATCTGCAAGGTATCTCTCAACCACTCCTGGCCCGCCCTCGTACTCGTTGCCCGGAAACCTGGACATCAGCGGCAAAGGCAGAAAACCCTGATGTTTTCAGGCTTGTAAGTTGCTTCGGCAGATCATCGCGTCATTCCATCATATTTTCCTTCTCAGCAACGGCTTATTTTATCTCAGCCCCCTTTCCAATGCGCCAAAAGGCCATCAGAATGTACACAGTGTTCATCTTCGGGCAGAGTAAGTACTGCATCACCTACTAGCGCGCAATGCAAGCTCACAAAAAAAGTTTCAGACTAGCTTTATTAGGAGGTGCATTGGGTGTTTGCGCAATAAAATCAGGATATTTAGGTTCTGGCGTTGTGTAGGATGTCTAGAAAAGGTCAATTATTCTCTTTGCTCGAGGCCGGAAGGAAAAACTGATATTCAACTTCAGAACCCACCAAGCGCGCGTTCCAGTATTAATACGGACGATATCATCGACCTTTCATATATTCCCTCCTCGCGGCAATGCAATGAAGTTAAAATCAAACCACAGTTGTGAACAAAGAAACTGAACATGACAGGAGAAACACCAATACCCCCAATCGACAGTCTACCCTATCCCACATACTCACGGATACATATATACCTATACACATGGTACATTTTCTATTCCTGGAGCTCGACCTAATCTTGTTAATAATTGGATCATATTTGAATACAACACTATCAATTTCTTGGAATCATACCCCATTGAACGTCGCGCATTGGATCTGCATTTGTATAAATAAGGCATGGAGGTCATGAAAGCTTGATGGTTGGAGGAATATGATTTATATACTTGAAATAAAATTTTACAAAATCTATTGCCTTGAGCTGAGTATGAAAAGAAGCTATAAGGCGCAGTACTAAATTGTGATCCCAGGTCTGCAGCTTCTTTTCGTGTACCCATGTCACTTCTCACCCTTTGGCCTTCAAAAGTGGTTGTACCTTCGTAGATTCCCGCATTCAAGAGCTTTCTGTAGTGGTGCTTCACTCAAATACACATTCACACTGTATGGAGTCTTAGAAACTGAAACCTCTAGTACCATGTGCTTCTATTTGGCCCTGTCTATTCCGGTTGATCGGACTTTGGAGAGTGGTTAGATAGTATGGGAGGTACTTGACGCCTAACTGGGATGAAGAAGCTTCTAATGGGTTCGTAGCTACCTTCTCTTCGTCAACAAACACAGCTCTTTGGGAACTCATGACCCTCAGGAGTAATTCTGTTCCAGGCGATGAATATAAATAAGCTCGCAATTCAAAATCAACAACACAAAGTACACGGTCGGATAAACATCGGATATATGCCCATTCAATTATCGACGGCAATGAAGAATCGGCACATTAACATTTCTAAACTGACCTTTTTATTCCCGTAGATGTCGCACTACTCGCGGAATCATTATTTCCTCCTACCTTTTACCTGTACTTGGAAGAAAGATGTATGCTACCGCCCGTCGTTTGAAATTTATCTCTCCTGTTTTGAGGACGAGATGCTTGGCTACCGCTGCTACTACTACTACCAAACGTAAACCAAAGGAAGAAGGCTCCATTTCCTCAATTTTCACTTCTCTTACTCCTGGAGAAGAACATGCGGCTCTACCAGATAGGTTCTCTGACCTTAAAAAGGAGATATTTCGAGATGAACTGGTTGAGAGTTGGCGTCAAGTCTTAGGAGAACTTGAAGGCAGTGTTGCTGAGATTATGGAAAAGGGGAACGAGGTCAGTCACTTTGTTTGACATCTTTTTGATAGTAGGAGTGTGTACTTAGACGCAATTGGGCTGGTAGTTGATTACGAAAGTGAAGTTTGAAGACATCAAGGCTGGAAATGTCTCGGAAAAGCAAATCAATCAGTTAAAACAGGTTGGGACTGTTTTGGTTACTGGTGCTGTACCTCGAGAGGTTCGTATTACGTCCGATTTTAAAGCCTACTGGAACAATTGTGAATATTCAATCTGGATTACAGGAAGCACTTGACTGGAAACAACAAATTAGAGATTATGTCGCAGCCAATACCAGTCGTATCAAAGGATTTCCGGAGGACAATATTCAAGTATTCGAGATCTATAATTCTGTTGCACAAACGATTGCACGTACACATCCTGGTATTATTGATACCCAGAAGTTTCTTTTATCTTTATGGCATGCTTCTATTCCTGGCCAAGTCAAACTTGATATTCCAATCTCATATTATGATCGTTTGAGGATTCGTCAACCTGGAGACGCGAAATTTACACTTGGACCTCATATTGACGGTGGTTCTGTTGAAAGATGGGAAGATGTTGGTTTTAGAAAAGTGTTTGAGAGGATCCTGGAAGGAGGGAGTGGGTGGAGAAAGCATGATCCCTTTAATGCTATTCCACGCATTTCTACTAATAATGATTTGTATCATGCATCGTAAGTGATTCCAATCAACCACACTCTACTGTTTGTCAAGAACTGTGCTGATTACAAGTCCTTCTAAAATTTTCAGTAACGCTTGTTCTATATTCCGACCATGGCAAGGATGGACAGCACTTTCATCAACAGGACCAAGTGAAGGAACACTACGTGTATTTCCAAATCTTTCGCTTGCTTCATCTTATCTCATTCTTCGGCCTTTCTTCCAACCTAAAAACCCCCGTTCTAATTCATTAAGCTTCAATGATTGGGAACTATTAGATCTTGAAACTTCACGCTTTCCTGGTAGTAGTATTGGAAAAACGCAAGAATTAAATGAGAAAACTCATCCTCATTTATGTTTGGATAAAACTATGGTATCGATTCCGAAGGTTGAACCAGGCGATCAGGTATACTGTGAGTATTAAATTATCTACTCACTACTCTGGTTTTTTTTTTTGGTGGATATTGACGCATATAAACTCTCACTAGGGCATTGTGATGTTATTCATGCTGTAGAAGGTCGTCACCAAGGTCTCGGAGATTCCTCTGTGCTTTATATCCCAGCCGTCCCTTTGACTCTGCATAAGTATGTTCATAATCCAAATCTCCTATATTTCCATGACTTGTAAACTTATTCTAGTGCAAACTACCTCCGTGATCAACGAGAGAACTTCATCGCTGGCCTCCCTGCTCCGTATGTCACTTTTCCACTTTTAAAGCAAAGATAGAGAATGGGTCCTGATCATTTACAAAATATTAGTGATTTCCCTGGAGGCGAGGGAGAGTCGAAATGTATTGGTCGAGGTTCAGTGAAGGACGTCTCTTCGAGCGAAGGGCGACGCCTCCTCGGGTTCGAAAAAATTGATATCCCATCTTCTCTAGTAAAGGAGGACCAAGAGCTGCTTAAAGCAGTAAACAAAACTCTTGGATATTAAGATATGGTAATTTGACAAAATCATTGTGATGTATTAGTGTACTATGTACAGCTCGATATGGAAAAATGAATGTTGGAAGCTTCAAGGTGCCAACAGAAGATTGACTTGTTCAATGATCCCAGCCAAAGCTTGTGTTTTATTACAGGACATATCCGTAATGGTGGTATCCCCAAAAGTAGCACTTTCACGATTGAGAAAAATCCCCAATTGAATAATGCTTGTTGTAGTTGGACTATACCCTGGCCATCCAAAGTTTGTTAAGCCATTTTGCGGATCCCAAGCAAAAGCTACCCAAGCAGTTTGCATGTACTTGGATAGCGCAATCTCTTCTTGCGTCTTGGGTTCATTTGTGATATGGCTCTGGTTGTAGGTTCCAAAGACGAGAGGAAGGTCAGCGCCATGCCATGCACGAAGACTAGGGTGTTGAGAAATATCTTTAAAGACGCCTATGAATGTCAGAATATTGACATCATAGTGATGAGTCCGGAATTACCTTGGTATTGATATCGCCAAGTTAGAAGTCTAGCATTCAAGCGATGCTGAGCGGTCCTCCCAGCAGGGCAAGTAAATACAAGCTACACATGTCTGAGATTCGAAATAATAGTAACAATAACCAATTACCTGAGTTTGAACATCAGCGAGGAGTTCAGTCTCGAAAGGAGGTACAACTCCGGAGGTTAATTGTTGAGCTCCGACAACGATAATATCCGCTTCATGTTGTGCACTTCCGACAAGAAAGGGAACCTTCAAAAAGTTTCCTGAAGTTGCACGGGTTCCTGTGTCACTGAAGATAGTGATATCTGTTTCGATGGATTGGCATATTGGTATTCACGGTTAAAGAGAAGAAATACCTTACTGTCTGCTACGGGTCCAAAATACCCATTTGTACGAATAATTTCTAATTCTAACGTTCTAGCGGGAACCTCCCTCATGCATTTGAGCTGGTCTGCGTCCGATGCTAGATATTGAAAGATGTAAGAAATATGTTCTGAAAGAGTAGCCGACGCTGTACTTTCACCACATCCAACCACGTCTGCGACATTTTTCCACGCGCTTGGATTGAGGTCGAAAGGATAACTTGCGTCCCCGGATATACTGTGACAAAATTCCAGTCAAAAATCCCTAATGATGTATCTATAGGTACCTCCCCGAATGTTCAATGACACCTATCACAAATTAATATGAGAGGGAAAGAATAGGAGAGTATGTTTACCTTTAACAAACGTAGAGTCTGTGTGGGCAAAGGTATATGCGTCTACGGCAACACTTCCAGCACTTTGGCCAAAAAGAATAATACGATTGGGATCTCCACCAAAGGCCTCTATATTATCGTGAACCCATTGGATAGCAGCATCAATATCCAATAGGCCGAAGTTTTGTGATGTACCAGGTTGTTGAAGTTGAGGTGCGTTGGGCTGACCGAAGATATTGAGACAGTAGTTGAAAGTCACTACAATGACATCATCGTTGTCCCGTCATATGTCGGGTCGGAGGTCTAAAATCAAATAAATCCATCAACCCAAGACTAACTTCAAATACAAAATCAATACGCACCGTTCCTATTTGGAACCCTCCTCCATGTATCCAAACCATTACTGCCGTCTTCTGCTTCCTGAGCGCATCAGGAGCCCAAAGATTGATACTCAAACAACTCTCGGACTCCGTAATATTTGGAAGAACAGTCCCACTCAGTTTTAAGAATTCGACATTGGCAGGATCGTTCAGTTGGAAACAAGAGTCACCAAACTCTGTTGCTTGGAAAGGAGTTCGACGCGTCGGGGGCAATTTCGGTGCTTCCCATCGATTGGCCACAGCATATGGAACACCAAGGAATTGACGAACAGAAGGCGAAATCAAGGTTCCGATGACTTCGCCCTGCTCGGTAGGAACAAAGGGACCAGTAAGCTGAGCGAATACACCAGACACACAGATGCTTGTGGAAATATACAGTCAAATCTGTCTTTTACCATAGTTGCACTAACCCATAGTTTGTCATAATCCATAGAAAAATCCGGACTCAAAGGTTGTTCGCGGGGGATTTTGATAAAAAAACCCATAAATCTGTCACTCCCCATAATCCATACATTTTGGGCAGGAAAAAGCCATAGCGCCCATGTCCAAATAAGGTAATTACTTGGATCTGAGAGGTGATGACCGTCATGGCACGTTGTACATGACATTTACATCTTATCAACAACTTGTTCAACTAGTAATATTACTTTAATATTATGTGTATAGTGAAGGATTATATAGTAGAAATGGACCATTGCGGCAGGAATCGGACTCCTCAGTTTTGAACCTACTCCATCCTGATGTGCTACAGGCGCACTACAGAAAGCGAACCGGATGTCACTTGATAATCTCTTCTCAACCCACCCAATGAACAACTACCATTGATGAATTGACAGACCAAGCAATTTTTGATGCAGTTATGGAAAAATCTGTACAGGTTGAGGAGGAATTAGATGGATATGGTGAAGGTAGCTCCATAACTCACCCCCCCACTCCCAAGCCTCAATGAAGTACTTCAAACAACAGCATTACTTAAACGACACTGTGCATCATTGGACATTCCGATCCACCATCACGTGGAGATAGAGTTCAGTAATCTCAACCGACTTACTCGCTCGGAACAGATGGCTGCAGCAAAGGAGACCTGACTTGAGCAGTTTTTAGTCTAAGAGTACTTAGTTGAATGACAATTAGTATTTACAGTAGTTTAATAAATTGTTATAAAATCGATTATTTTAATGAATTTATGGCAATTTTTCTGCTAAACCATACCATGTCTAATCCCATAGCTCCGGGAGGGAACAAAGTGGTATGGTTTAAGACAGATTCGACTGTAACCGGGAAGCTTCATGGTTGAGAAAAAACAAGGTGCTCTCGTCATTTTTATCAGATTTTTATCATACTGACTAAAACTTTTCCTGCATAGCATTGATGTGTCGAAATGCTTAAAATAACTGCGGACAATCCAGGGACAATCTCTGTATACTACTGTGCTTGCCAAGCATTTATATGCAAGGTCTTGAAGTTGACACGGTTTGCTTTTACAACTCCTCCTCAATCGATCTTGGGGCTTCGTCTGCCAAAAGCTTTCACTGGAGCATACTCATTGTACCAAAAAAACAAATACTTGAAACCCTGGTACATGGAAGAAAATACTACAGTCATGTGAAAATGGCTACATGTTGTCAAACATTCTCCAGAACCTTCAAGGCGCCAACAAACTACTAGCTTGAGCTAGGATCACAGCCAACGTCTGCGCCTTGTTGCAAGATAGATCCGTTAAAGCAGCTCGCCCAAAGGTAGCGCTACTTTGGTTGAAGAAATTTCCCAGTTGAACAAGACTTTGTGTCGTCGGGCTGTATCTAGGCCAACCGAAGTTCGATAAACCATTCTGTGGGTCCCGCGCAAAGGCCACCCAAGCCCTTTGCATATACCTAGAAAGTGCAATCTCTTCCTGTGTTTTTGGTATTTCTGTGCTTTGGTTGTAAGTCCCGAATACGATGGGCAACTCAGCAGCGTGCCAGGCACGAAGGTCTGGGCGCTGTGAAATGTCTCGGAAGATTCCTATGCAATGATGAGTGGGAAATATAACTCTTACCAATATTATTGACTGACCTTGATACTGGTAGCGCCATGTCGGAACTCCAGCGTTCAACCTATTTTGAGCGGTCCTTCCAGCAGGACAAGTGAATCCAAGCTTAAGTCGACTTGCGATCAATAACTAGACGTAAAAAGATGAAAGTGTCTCACATGCGTCTGAACATCAGCAATAAGTTCGGTCTCAAAAGGAGGTGCTACGCCAGATGCCAGTAATTCAGCACCAACGACAAATATATCTGCTTCGTGTTGTGTGCTGCCGACGAGAAGCGGT
Organism: Coprinus comatus; assembly: GCA_034638255.1. NCBI lineage: Eukaryota > Fungi > Basidiomycota > Agaricomycetes > Agaricales > Agaricaceae > Coprinus > Coprinus comatus. The sequence goes on from JAWPGT010000017.1 coordinate 276,588, forward strand.
ACTTTCAAAAAGTTCCCTGCAGCAGCACGAGCAATCGTGTCACTAAAGATCGTAATGTCTATTTTCACAGTCAATATAGGTAATTTGGAATGATAACTTTTGACTGACTATCCGCAACAAGTCCGAAATCAGCATTTGTGCTGACGACTGCATCTTCCAATTTTCGAGCCGGGACACCCTTCATACAAGCAAGTTGTGCATCGTCGGATGCTATCTGGATGTTAGAGCAGTCATGAATGGTATGCCTCGGGATTCTCACTTGTGCCACATCCAACAGCGCTCGAGACATTCGCCCAAGCAGCAGGACTAAAAGGAAGCCCGCCAATTATGCTAGATCCAGAAATACTATATTACAGCATGTCATCAATAAATTATTAAAAGCAATGGTCAGTTACACTCTTACCTTCCTGAATGTTCGATAACCCCTGTTAAAAAAAGTGTGAGAAGCAGAAGCGCCACGGAAAGATACAATTGGCATGTACCTTTAACGAATGTAGAATCCGTGTGAGCAAAGGTGTATGCATCTGTGGCCGCTCCACCTGCACTTTGACCGAATAGAATAATCCGGTTCGGATCCCCACCAAATGCCTCAATATTATCGTGGACCCATTGAACAGCAGCATCTATGTCCAATACCCCGAAGTTCTGCGAATTACCAGGTTGTCGAAGCTGAGGTGAGTTGGGTTGACCAAAAATGTTGAGGCGGTAGTTGAAAGCGACAACGGTGACATCATCGTTGTCCCGTACAATAAAGCGACCATCATACGTCGGGATATTGGCCTGTTAGATCAACAAAGTGTTATTACTAAATAATATCTGGGAGCCCGCGTTAAATGCATACGCACCGTTCCAATTTGGAATCCACCTCCATAAATCCAAACCATAACCGCAGTCTTCTGTTTTCTGAGGACACTTGGAGCCCAAATGTTAACGTTCATACAGTTCTCTGATTCAGTGAGGTTAGGAAGAACGGCCCCAGTGAGTTTCAAGAATTCAAGATTGGCAGGGCTGTTCGTTTGAATACAGGAGTCTCCAAATTTGTCGGCATGATGTACAAGAAGCCGCTTTTCAGGCAGCTTTGGAGCTTCCCATCGATTGGCGACTGCATAAGGGATACCGAGGAATTGACGAACGGAGGGAGATGCAAATGATCCAAGTACATTTCCTTGTTGAGTTTGGACGAGTAGGCCAGCGAGTTTCGCTGCTGCGTTAGATACTAAGAGGTTTGTGAAGAGTAATTTGAGCTTCATGGCTTCGGAAGTACACCTGTAGCTTAAGATTGATGCTTTTATGTAGACAATCACAACCCGGAGAACATGCGACGGGATTCTCTGCTCACCCGTTGTTTGTGATAATCCTTTTCTTCGTTGAGATTACAACCTGGTTGAAAGTGACCCCGTGAGCTAACTGAGTACCTGCGAGCTCTTGAAGTGTGGAGATTCTATACCGAAATTTGGAAATGCAGTTGTGATCGGTTGCAGTCCTGCCATTTTTACATTTCTGAATATGTATTGTGAGAGAGAAGTGTCGGACTTAGTGGGCAATCGAAGTACATCCAACTGGACGCGTGTTGCCTTACCCTCTGCTTCCGAGGGAATTTCCGCATCATGCGAGAACCCGAGTGTTGTGGTACTTGCGAAAGTTATGTTTTCTTCCGCATGCCCATGACATCTATTCAATCTTGGAATAGCTACCGCAATCATTCTGCAAACATCAAAGTTTGTAACCTCGAATCGTCATGCTTTCGGGTTAGTGCCAAGTCATCAACAATATTTCTTAAACTTCGTTCTTTATTCTTATGTATATCTAACTTGAAATCTCGCAAACCTCCTCATTTTTCTGGGGTGGTCCGTGGTACAACTCTACAAGTATCAAGAACAAAATCGCTTATAGTGCTGATATATGAAAACCTGACTGCGTCAGACTGGAGAAAGGCCTATTAGTCGTGTGCTGTTCCGGAGTCCGCAGGTATGCGACAGGCAGATAGCAACACTCTCTAACCATGCTTTCCAAACTTCAAGTCCAATTAGGTATGCAAGAGATTGGATTTGCATCGTTCTGCAATTAATTATCATACTGAAACATGTTTCCAACTTAACAGCAGTGATTCCAAAGCCTTGGAGAGCTAAAAGTTGACGTTGAAGAGAGACGTCACTGAGATAACGTTGGTTGTATACTTTCAACATGCCTTAGGACAAACACCTTCAAACCTTGTCTGTGCTGCTATGCTTCTTGTATATGCTACATTCTTTGTCGTTGGCAATGTGCTATAAAACACGATCTGGAAGGAAATCCGATATTCAAACCCTACAATGGCTCCAGAATCGTCTCCCACCCAAACCGAAGGATCCCTAGACCTCTCCAACAGCAAAAAAAATATGGTTCAAGTAGATCATAAAGGTCTTCCTCTCATACCACAACCTTCGAGCTCACCTTCCGATCCTCTCAACTACCCTAATGTATCTCTTTGTCCAACTTGCGGCGACATCTGGGACTCATATTTCAATTGTTTATAGTGGCTCAAATATTCTATCCTGGCTCTCATTTCTGTACTGGGATTTATGATGGGGTTTTGTTCAGACATGATACGCCCAGTAATTACCCCACTCGCTGAAGAGTTCCATATCAGACCGCATACAGTCACTTACATATCGACCATTTGGATTGGATTTTCCTCTGTGGGCCCACTTCTTGTTATCCCTTTCGCCAACACCTATGGACGGAGAATGTGTTTCTTGTTCTGCACGTTGGCTAGCTTTCTTTTATTCGTTGCAGCTGCAATGTCTCCTTCATTCGGTGTCTTGTTGCTAGTCCGTGCTTTGTCCGCCATCTTTAGCGTTAATATCGTGGTTCTGGGCATTGGTATAATATCAGACATTTACTTCGTTCATCAGAGGGGAAGAGCAATTGGGATATTTATTGCCATATCCTTAAATGGGACTCGCATTGCACCAATTGTGAGTGTATGTATATGCGCACTTGTGTTCCAACTGACGCCCCTTCCGATAAAAGGCAGGTGGACATGTTGGAGAAAAACTGGGTTGGCGTTGGATCTTCTGGGTTGGCGCATGCTTAATCGGTTTGTAAACCCAAGATCATCGTATCACAAGTCGCTGAGTGAATTAACTATTTAGGATCCATGTTTCTCCTCCTGATAATTTTTCTACCTGAGACATTATACAGCCGGAAGAATGAAGGTCTCGTTCTTGGTTCTGATACTGCTATTGGTGACAAGAACTCTCAAGAGGTGTTCCAACCACCGAAACTAGGGTTGTCCACGTATATGTCCTCACTGTGCTTAATAAATGACAACACCCGACCCAACCGATCTATTCGACCCTCTGACTTCTTTAGCCCATTCACAATGTTCAAATACCCTTCCGTGTTTATCCCTGCATGTTATAGGTAAGTTTTTGAACAGCCATGGGAATCAATGCTCTCATGAATCTCGTCTTAGAGCGGTAATTGTGTGTCTTGGTGCAATCGCACCATCAATTTTAGCACCAGTGCACTTTACGGAGGTTTATGGTTTGAGCTCGAGTAAAAGTGGGTAAGTCAAAGAAGCCGTAATATATTCATATTCATATTCTTACCCTTTAGTCTAGGATCACAGTTGGCCTGAGTACTTTCATTGGAGGGTGAAGCCAACTTATACATTCACCATTTTATTGTTGATCATTAAAAGTGACAACCTAGTCTACTTGGAGAATTATTCTCTGGACCTTTGACCGATTATATCATTTACAGAAATCGCCGGAAAGCGTTGAAGGGTGGCAAGAAGGTAGAACCAGAGGTCAGATTGCAAGGTATCTGGACTGGGGCGGTTCTAGTACCCAGTGGCTTGATAATGTATGTGGTTTGATTTATGCTTCATTAAGCCTACAAGTGTTGACTGATCGATGAACGCATAGTTGTCCGTATTCCTTATCTTGTCAAAAAAAAAAATGGCCATAACTAATTACTTATACTCAGATGGATTCGCTCTACGTAACAGTAAGACGGCCATTGTACCATGTATAGCTCTAGGTAAGAGACCCGAATCATTTCAAACTCTCCTCAACAGTACTTGGTTCCTGATGCATGTTTTGCGTCCAGGATTAATGAGTTTTGGAAGTAAATCCGTTTGGTCATTTCTTGCTTTACATCTCTAATATAGGAATACATCGAAATAGGTCAAATTGTTACCTCCACATGTTCAACGTATAGTTGCAGTGACTGTTATCCATCAAAGAGTAATGAAGTTAGTCAATGTGGAAAGTGAGGATCCCTTTTTTTGATATTTGTTTTTGGACTTCATTACTGACTGAGGTCATGGGGTGGGGGCTTGTAGTTTCGTTAGAGGTCTCTTTGGACTGGCTGTTGGATTCTTTGAGTGAGTTATATTCTAGCTTTATTCATCTTAACCTCAAGTTTACGGTCCTCTTTTATTTTTAATCTCCAATTCTATCTGTAGAATTCCGTTTTCCAATGTGGTAAGAAAGAAGGAACCGTATGTAATACATATACATTGTTTGACGAAGTTTTATTATTCTATAGATAGGATATCAGTGGTCATTCTTCGTTTATGCCGGAATATGGTAAGGTTTCTTTTATTGATCGCTCTCTCTAGTGGTTATTCATTGCAATTGGATACAGTGTCGTAAGCTTTATCCCGATCTTCCTCTTAATGAGGTACGGAACAGAGTGGAGGGCTAGCATAAAGTTGTCGGAGGATTAAAAGCTAAAACGTTCTTTTTGAAATGTTTATATGTACTCGAAAAAACCACTTTGTTCGTTGGTACGTCATATGTCTATTTCTCCATTTTCCATTGACTTGGGTGTGTTAAATATTAATACTAGACCGTAGGCGTCAGATTATAGATTGAACATTCAAGAATGATATGTATTGCACAAGGTTTCAGAAATAAAACTGAGGAGTATGTATGTACACAGGAACCAAAACAAGAAAGAGACGGAAAAAAACAAAAACTAAAACAAAAAGAAGGGTTGGACATGTAAAGTTACTATGTGTACGAGTTACCAATAATGGTTCTTGTTGTGTATGAACAATGGAAGTGGAATATGTATGAGTCTGTTATATGTGGTTTGTAAGTGAGTATTTTTTGTAAGGCAGGGACAGGAGAAATAAAAATGGTCACAAAAGTATTTGGAATGTTGAAAATGAAAAGAAACAACAAACGTAAAAGCTTCCGAAGAAGTGATTAAAAGAAAAGAAAAGAAAACAGCGGAATAGGGAAATTTTAAAAGCTGTTTACTTATTATTGATAATAGGTTGGTGCGAGAAAAAAGGGAGGAGGGTTTTTGGACAAGGGACACAAAAAAATAAGAGGTATATGAAGGGTTTTTGGAAACAAGAATATTAGACACTAGACATTAGTTTTTTATGTCCGGGTTGTTGGATGTGAGAAGCGTAAAAAGTAAAAAAGAGTTTTGTGCAGGTGTGTTAAAAACGTTGGTGATACAAAAAAACAAGCAAGTGATATGCAACAAGAGAAGGGGAAAGAAAAGTTCAATAATCAACAACAAAAAAGCTGTTCTTTTTTCGTCTTCTTAAAAAAATTAGGATTAAGAAATGAAAAGTGAAGTGAAGTGAAGTGTTCAGGGTTTTTTTTGGAACAGAAGTATTGTAACGTCGTCTGAAATCATGACAAAGCAAGAAAGAAAAGAAAGAGAAGAAAGAAGCAACAAACGTGAAGGAAGGATGGAAGGCATGGATGGTGATGATGGATATGGCAGCCGGCAGCCTGGGGAGCATGAACATGAAGGTGGAGAGTGGAGGGGAAGAAAGAAAGTGTTCATGTGTACAACACAAAAAGAAAAGAAAAGAAAAGAAAAGAAAAGAACGGAACAGGGGAGACAAGAACAAGAACAAGAACGAACTTATACACAAAAAAAAGAAGAGAAAAGAAGAACAGCAGCAACATAAAAAACCCAGGTAGAATAGAGAAGAGAAGAAAAACCAAGAGAAAGAGAGGGAACTCTTTTTTTGATTCAAGTCAAAAAATGTTCCATTTAGCATTCAAATATTCAGTGTATTTCACTTCACACTCGAGTCGAAGCGCCATTTCCACCAGTAGCACCGTTTCTCAATCCTCCTCCTCCTCCTCCTACACCAACACCTCCAACACCAACACCATTAAAACCCATACTATTCCTCATAACCCTCATCTGTTGCATAATTCTCAGATGCATCAAAGTAGAATATTCAATCCCTTGAACTCTTAAAGGAACAGGTACTGGTATGGGTACCGGTAACGTTGTAGGAGTTGATGACATTGTCATGTTGGAGATTGGTATTGGTATTGACATTGGTACCATGTTCATACCATTCATACCAACGTTCATTGGCATAGGTAAACCATTCATTAAGGGTAGAGAGAGAGGTAGAGGTAGGAATGTATATGGTATACCTCCTGTTCCTGTTTGGCCTGCTTGGCCTTGTGTTCCTGAACTTGGTTTATGTGTGTAATTGGAATGTTGAGTATACGTATGGCCATGGGCATAAGTAGGTGCTTGAGTATGCGTGTGAGGTTGAGGATGTTGAGTATAAGGGTGGGAATGGGTATAATGAGTAGGTACGGATGGATACGTATGCATATGCATATGTGCACCAGTACCTGTATTCATGTACGTGTTAGTAGCATATGAATTTGGATTTGAATATTGGTGAGGATATATATGAGTTGGAGTAATGGGTGGCGGTGTAAGGGTAGGTGAAGGTGAAGAATAGGAAGGTGAACCTTCAAGATCGTTATTCGTGTTCGGATTTGGATTTGAGGTTGTTGATGTGTTTCTTGTATGACGATGTTGAGGATGATTATTCCAAGAATTGGAATTAATTCCTTCTTCGTTATACACTTCTTCGTCATCCCTTCTCTCTTCAAGTTCTTCGTGCTCGTGTTCGTGCTTATGCTCGTACTCACTTTGAACTTCTTCCTCTTCCTGAGGTTCAGGAGATTCAACCAATCGTTCCGGCTCAGACCAAACAGAAGGCGCCCCACCACTACCACCAACACCTAAACCCATTCCTACACCTCCACCATAACCCAAACCTGAACGAGATCTAACTCCCATACTCATACCCATACCCATACCAGTAGTAGTTCCAGGTAAAGGTAAACTAACTGTCGAACCATTATTCGAATTAGCATTCGAAGCTGACGAAAGTGAATCCGTTCTTCTTCTTAACGCCAAAAACAATTCTTTCGATCTATTTCTTTTCGTTTCTGGATCCACTGGAGGATGTAAATTTGTATGCGGATTTGTTGTTGGAAAGGATAACGTCCATCCTCCTTCCATAGCCGTAGCCGTAGTCTCAGTTGTAGTCCCAGCAGTATGATGAGCAACATTAGCATTAACACCAGAGGAGGCTGCATTCGAGTCCTCTTCCTCTGAAGAACAAGAACCAGAATAAGAAGAAATCAAACTCATCCTTCTCCTTCTCCTCCTGCTCCAACCACTATTCCCATTAACACTCCCATTTGCACTCAACGCGCCATTTTCCGAAACCGCCATTCTCTGGGTTAAACACCCATGGCTGAGATTAAATCCCAATCCGTATCCCAAACCAGGTATAACAGGACTTGAACCTTGGCTTGTTGGTAAACTCTGCACAACACCACCATCACCGTTGTTAGTGCAAGAACGAAGTTGATCAACGATAGCACGTGTACGAGACACCCTCGTTGGTCTACGTCTTTGACTTTGATTAACGTTGTTGTACATTGACTCTTGAAGGAAAGGTGGTATAAAATCATTGCCGTTACCATTGTCATTGGTATCGGGATTCGAGTTTGCACCAGAACCAGAGCTACTTGTGGAACTGCTTGTTCTCGAACGTGTTGCCAAAAACACCGACACTGGGTCTTGATGAGTGCGAGTCTGATTCCTTTTATCGCTGGCGCCTATCGATGATGGGAACGTGTTGCTAGTATTCAGGGTTGGGAAACAAAACGCGGCATTGACATTTTCTTCTGTATTTATAGAAGAGGAAGTTGTGGATGTGGATGTTCTAAAGGAAAGAGGAGGTAACGAAGAAAAAGTAGATGAAGGAGAGGTGATTATTGGCACAAATGAAGAAGCGGTTGGATTTAGTCTGAATGTTTTTGTAGGTGATTGGATTAGACGAGAAAAGTAGTCAGCACCAGTTCCAGTTCCGAACAGCGGTTTTGAGTTTCGTTTTTGAGAAGTGGTGGTTGCGGTAGAACGCGCCTTCCGAGTTTCAGCCTTAGTTAAACTCTCTTGTACAAGAGTTTTCAAAGTTTTTCCATCCATAAGTTCTTCAACAAAATCACGCCACCGCTCTTTTCTCCTCTTATCCAACTCGAATTTGGACTCGAAACTAAACTTGAACTTGTCGTCGTCCTCATTACTAGTCGGTGTGTTGTCTTCTTCTTGCAATGAGGGCAAACAATAATCAACGCCTTCATAACTCTCCATTACTTCACAAGCGCTCCGTACACCCACCAAATCTTCATTCAGCTTCAGCATAGCCTCCATATCATTTATTCCATCTTCACTTCCAACATTTGAAGACTTGTTCTTGGAAAACACTTGCCACTCATTTGTTGAGCGTGTTTTCAAACCACTCTCCTCCTTGTCTTCTTCCTCAACTCCATCCTCATGTTCAACATCTTCATCTCCATGTACACACTCGACTTGATCTCCATTAAACAAACCCAGATGATAATGTGGCGGTTTAACAAAAGGCGAAATTAACCTCGAACGCGAGATTTCTTCAGCGCTTGTAGTACCAGGTGTCGGTGGCAGCTGTTCAAAAGCCCAAGAAACGGCTCGAAAAGAAGTTTTCCACCAATTATTCCTCGAGATTATATGCCAGTCATCATCTTCTTTCTTTGAAGGAACGACCACATGGTTTTTGGTGGTTTTTGAAGTTAACGGTGACCTTGTCCGCTGGTCATCCATTAGCCAGCCTAGGATTGAACTAAGAGCTGGGTATAATAGAGAAGAAAAGAACGCACGGTTGGGTTTGTGGTAGCTGCTCAAAAGAGAAGAGAGAGAGACTACAAGAAGAACATGCGTCTTGGGCCTTGCCTTGACCTCCAAAGTCACGGGACCTTTTTGGCGTTTAACATCCGATCAATTCAATTATTAAATTACATTTTATCTACTTTTTCCGCCCTTTCCGAGCAACACTTTGCTGCTGTCCACCACCAGCTCCGTTCTTGATACACTCATCGCAGTACCACTTTTCTGGCACAGGTTGTTTGAGTCCAACACAACTCAGATGGAACTGTAATTATATCATTAGTATTTGTCATATTAAAATGTGACTCTAACAGACTCACCCATTCGTATGGACATCCATTCTCGTTGTCGCAAGCCACCATCTATATTACATTGTCAGTGAATAGTAAGTGGTAGTAGAAATACAAGACTTACGTCGCCATAGCTTTGTTTCTGGCAGAAACAATATAAACGTTCGTCCTCGGCATCATCTTCAGCCTCCATATCATCATTAGCCTCTGCTTCTGGTTCAGACTCTTCCACAGGGTGTATCACTCTTGATAGGCGAGAGCGAGGATGTGATGTCTGAGTGTTAACAGCAGCAGCAGCAGCAGAGGGTGATGCAGATCGGTGTTTCGTAGGAGATGGGACCGGTGTGATTTTAATAGACGCAGACCCAGCCAGTCGACGCTCTGCATAACAGTGATAAGGATAATAATACTACACAAAGAAGATGTGAACAAACTCTTGGTTGCACTGCCAGTGTTGGTAGTTGCGGTAACTGCACTATGAACAGGAGTTGCCGAACCTTGTCTTGAATCTGATGTACCACCCAAGGCATTCCTCAAGCTATCGCTGATTTGTTGAGCAGCATTTCTTCCACTAGCAGTAGTAAAGTCCATGCCCAACCCTGGGCCGGCTTTGCCAACTGCAGAAATTGACATGTCGGGTGTTTCACCTTGAAGGTATTTGACTTTGACAATGTCGGTGTCGAGACGAGACCTTGTTCGGGATATGAGCTCTACGAGACGTTTTGCGAGAGCGATTTTCTCGTCCGAAAGTTCCTGAATTTCGGCATAGGTCGCTTGTATCTTTGCTGGAAGTGAGCTATCTTTGGGAGATGGGGATCGTTGGGAGGGGTCTGTGGGCGTTGATGATGAGGCTATGCGTAGAGAATGGCGGATATAGCGCGCAGAGTCCTTGTCTATTTCCTGCTGGAGCTCTAATTGAGGTGAGTTGGGCTGTTGGTGTTGAGTAGCAAAAGTGATATATCACCTTGAACGCGTGTCTCCTTGAGTTTGATTTCCTGAAGGAGATGATTGGCCTCGCCGGGTAGATTGTCAAGACCTGGAGTTGATCAGCAACCGAACAGTCATGAGAACTTGTTGACGTGCTGTAGATGAATTCCGAGGCAATTGTAGCAGCTTCCTCTGAGTTCTGAACGTTCATGAGATCACAAGTCAACTTACTCAACTCTCCCACGGCTCTACTTCTTTCTAATTACCCACATGTTGCCCTATATAAAATCATTCCCAATAATGTCTCCCTCTCTAAAATGCTTCTCTACATCCCCGCAGTTCTTCTGGCTCATCTCGTTGTCTTGACCGGTGCTCAGAACACTGGTTTGACCGTTTCTACCCAGCAGGGCGGTGTCATCGGCTCTCTTGCAACTTCTGGTGTTCGTAGATTCCTAGGTGTACCCTATGCTACTGCTAAGCGTTGGGAAGCTCCTACGTTACCCCCAGCTCGGTCCTCTGCTCTCAATGCTACCGCCTTCGGTGACTCTTGTCCTCAAAGTCTATCAGATTCCAGATTCGAGTTCTTGAAACTCTCGGGTGCTGGCGTCGATAATGTTCCTGAATCAGACAACTGCTTGTCTGCTAATGTCTGGGCTCCTGCTATCAGTCGTAAACAAGGCACTGCTGTTTTACTTTGGATCTATGGCGGTTCTTTCAGCTTTGGTACCGTAAGTTTATTTATCTCTTAACTCTACCCCCTTCTCATTGCTTTTCAGAGCAACTTCAGAGTTTATAACGGAGAGAACATTGTACGCGACAACGACGATATTACTGTAGTAACAATCAACTATCGTACCAACCTCTTTGGTCAACCTAATGCTCCTCAACTCATAAGCACCACCTCTTCTCAAAACTTTGGTTTACTCGATATCGAAGCTGCTATTAAATGGGTACACGACAATATTGCTGCCTTTGGTGGAGATCCTAACAGGATCACTTTATTCGGGGAGAGTGCCGGTAGTGTGGCAATTGACGCATACACATTTACTCATCCTCAAGATACCATCGTTAAAGGTCCGTTTCTTGATCATCCGGAACAACTCCACAATATCAAACTTCTTTCTCCCCATATATAGGTATCATTCAACAGTCGGGAACGTGAGTACCATAAGACCTACTCCAGATTTTAAATTCATTGTTTTGTCAGATCTGACCTTGTGCTTTCTGTCCCGATCGCCAAAATTTCGGTTGATGAACCTGATACAGAGGCCTGGAGTAAATTAGCTGATCAAGTTGGCTGTGGAAGTGGTATGTACCCTATACGTCATTTTCATCATCTTCCTCGTTAATTCGTTTATCGATCATCTTTTTCTCGTGTTGGGTGTGTGTGTGTGCGTGTGTGAAAAAATAAACCATGTGGTATACTATTGTAGATCCTACCGCTGCCCAATTAGCATGTATGAAAGCGGTTTCAACTGCTAACCTTGAACAAGGTGCTAAAGATGCCGATGTTTCATTCAGTGTCATCGTTGATGGTATGCTCCTTCCCTTCCCTCTTTTATTCTTCCCTCCCACATATTAAATTAATCCATTAACTTCTTTATACCATTACTAGACATAACAATTCTTTCGGACACACGAAAACGCGCCTCAGCGGGAAACTTTTTAAAAGTCCCGTTACTAGGCGGATCAAACGCAAATGAAGGAGATATATTCTCAGTAGCTACTCAACTTTTAGAACTTGGATTTACAATTCCGGGAGTAACTCAAACACTTGCTGATTTGGTTACGAAAGTTGCTTTCACTTGTTCGGCTAGAGAAAATGCGGAAGACAGAAGTAAAAATGGGGTTAATACCTGGAGGTATCTATATTCCGGTAAGCGTATCACGTTTCTCTTTTTATCTTTTTCTGTTTTCGTTTCTAAAAACCTTTCCCCTTTGGTTATATTTCATAATAGGCGTTTTCCCAGATATCTCAACAAGAAGAGATTTAAGAGCATACCATTCTTCCGAAATCCCAATAATATTCGGTACCTATAACGAAAGTACAATTGCTCCACCAACTTCAAATGAAATCACACTTTCAAAATATATGCAAAGTGCTTGGGTGGCATTTGCTAAGGATCCTTTGAATGGACTTTCTATTGCTCCATTTAATTGGCCAAAGTGGTCTTCTAGTGTAGGAGGTGGGAAGAATTCTTTGGTTGTGTTGGGAAGTGATCAGAAAGAGGATGGTGCTGTTTTTGTTGATCCAATGGCGAATGATGGTCCTGATGATGGTTGTGAAACTGTTGATTTGTTGGTGGATGCGTATAATGCTATTGGAATTATTATTGGTGGGTTTTAAGTGATTTGTGATGGTGATGGTGGTGGTTGTGGTGGTGGATTCGATAATATGTGTGGTACGTGTGTGTTGGTTTTTTTTTATGGTGGTTTTGGGATTTTGATTTGGTGTTTTTTTCTTTGTAGGTGACGATCTCAAGGATGGGGTGGGTGAGAATTTAACGACAGCTTTTTCTTATACCCAAGGTTATTGACATTGATGGAAATGAATGGAATTGGCATGGATTATTTGATATGGAAAAAAGGAAAAGGTTCAACAAGTAGAGTACAGACACACGTCCTCAAATGTCCTTCATACAACATTGATATACCATTGTATTTGAAATACTAAGCAGTTTAAAAACTTCGTACAAACGATAGGATATACCATAGTTCTCTACCGTGTTGATGAATGAGAACATCCACCGCACTGTTTAAATTACACCGCGTGTTTTCTACTATTTCCCTCGCATGATACATGGCTCATGATGGCTACGTTCATATTCTTGTTTGCCTTTGAATATTTGAACTGTTGACTATGAATTTTGAAATTTGAAGGCTCGACCTGGTCGGGCCCAGGACACAACTGTGAATAATTAATTCGGGTAATCACGTGACTGATCTTGATGCGCCATTCCTGTGCTACCACTTTAGTCCACATTAATCATTTTTTTTTCCCCAATGTTGGCACATCGAATATGCGGGAGTCTCTCGGAAGTTGAAAAAATTCCCGGTTGAAGCCCTTTGCTTCCGTATTCCTCTTGTCTTGCTTCAGTCTCTGTACCTGTTGAGAATAAACCCTTCCAGGAGATAATAAGATGGCTACAGAAACCCATTCTCAGTCCTCAGGAAATGACTTCTCTGAATACCCAAGCTCAAATTTCGATGGTATGTAATATGTATATGTCAAGGTTTTAAAAGTTCTAAAATTCTTGGTTTTATTTAGTCTCCATGAGCGCTTCTGTAAGCGCAACCCCCATCAACAGAAATCGTACTGCTGCTCTAAACAACTTTGATTTCGACAACGTGAAAGCGAATCTTGCCGGACGCATGAAGACGAATATTCCCCTGTTGGACTTTATTGAACGTATCTTCCAGTTCAATCAAACAACCCTCGATTTGTTTAAAGATCCTAAAATTTGGCAGGTCGAGCCAAGTCTCTTTCAAGAATATCAGCAACACTTTGATTCATCCGCTGCTGAAGTCGAAACTTATTTTGTCAAAATCATAAACCATCTCCTTCCTCGCATCGTCGCCATGTTTAAAGAAGCGAATCCGAACATCAGTATTCCTAGTTCCTTCAATTATCTTGAACTGTTTGGAAGCAAACCTGAACCACTACATTCCACCGCTGAAATCGAAACCGCAACAAACACGCCAGGCTCTACGGCTCCATTAAAAGATTGGAAGGACGAAATATATACTCTGCACTACAAAAATGCCAAACACATTTGGGAATTCAACACGCATACAATGGAACCTACTCCTACATTCACCTCGACGTCGAGATCTTCCACACCTACATATCTCAGAAAGATGTATTTCAAACGTCCCTGGATGACTATCAACGATTCTAGTCAACATTACCCTTCCAAACGTCGCAAAATTGAACCTCCAGATGCACATCTGAAACTTACAACATACATCCTGGAATCATATCTTTCCAACAATACTCATCTCTATAACGTAGGTGTTAATGTGGAAGAGTTTGAGATTTCTCTCATGTATGTTGACCGAATGGTTTGTTTGCGTACGGAAGTGATCGATATAAGAAATCGACCTCAGGATTTCGCACTCCTTGTCTGTGCCCTTTCTTTCTCCACCCTTCGCACTGCTGGATTCAGCCCTTTCCTCACAGAACCTATCGTGACAAGTACCAAGAATAAAGGGAATTCCACCAAGGACCACGCCACAGATTCTACCGGGAATGTGAACCATGGACTAGTAACTTTGGAGGTGACGGATTGGAAAGCTATTGTTGCGGCAGTGGTAAAACCTAATTGGAGTGAGTCATGTTTTAATGCTGGAGAGTTGACTCGAAGGGAGTCAATCAATATGTCGTTGAAAAGTTGTGTCTTCCAATTTCGACATCGTAGTGAAGGAGAAAGTGTATGGAACATTCATGCAGCAGCACATTTCCCGAGCAACATCACTAGATTTGTGGTTGATCAAACCATTTTTCGACCTCGAAGACTAGGCTTTGGTCGCCACACGACCGTTTATAAAACCATGGCGTTTTTCGAGAATGGAGATCAAATGGATAATATTGCCTTGAAGATGAGTTGGCCTCTTGCTATTGGTGAAGAAGAACCGACTATTATCAAACATCTGCATAAAACAATCCCCAATTACTGTAGTCATCTCCCTACTGTTTTCTTTGACGTCAAGTACACTGCAAAACAGCTAGGACTTCCGTGGTATGAGGCTTCGTGGACCAAGGAGATGCCAGATTTCGAATTGCGTAACTTGCAAGTCCTCGCAACACCGGTGTACAATCGCCTTTGGATGGCAAAAAGTGTATCCGAGTTTAAGACAGTTTGGTTGGACGCAGTGAAATGTATGTATTCAGTTTTTCTGCTATCAATCTACTGCCTTTGACATTTTTCTCAATAACTTGTTTCTAGGTCATTATGCAGCATGGAAACGGGGACGCATTTTACATCGTGATATCAGTGTGAACAACATTATGTTTATTAGAGACGATGTGACATCAAACGTAACAGGGATTCTCAATGATTGGGACATGGCGACTTGGTTGGCCAAGGATGAAGTTCCAAAATCAGGAGCTAAACATGGCACAGGTACCTTACCCTTCATGGCGGTCGAACTTTTAATGGATCCACCATATCAACATGAATTCCGTCATGATCTCGAATCCTTTTTTTGGGTCCTTCTTTGGGTTGCCATTTTCTTTGATTTTTCTGGCAAGGAACCTAATATTATGGGTAAAGTTAACCAAGATAAGTATGCTATGTTGAAGAAGTGGATGGTTTCAGCAGACACAATGGATGTACGACACGCAAAAATCGAGTGGTTCATAATCTCACGAGAACGAGAAGCACTCCTTGGATTGATTCCTGAAGGTAATTCGGACCTTAAGGAATGGTTATACAACTTGTTCGGAATGTTTGGAAAGGCATTACTTGATTATCAAGCTCACATTGGTGGCAAGGTAATGTAATCCTAGTAAACTGCCAAAAAGAAACAATAATAACGATTCATGGGAACAGGAAGATCAAGATTTGCTAGCACCAGTTACTTATGAGATGTTCACGAAAGCTATTGGTGAGAAGGTGGAAGACGAGTGAGGGAGAACAAGGTTGAATGTTGAATCCTTTTGTAACGTTTTTTATTCATGTTTTTCACTGCGTCCTTAATTAATCCTTTTAACTCTATTTCCATGATCCTTGTCAATAGAATCAATTGATTATATGAACACCTCCAGACTGGCGATTACCGTAATCCTGAAGAATTGACCATTCGACGGCCTCTCGTCACCTTTTATTTTGACAGATGCTGAGTTTTGGAAGAAACTTCATCAAGTTACGACTTTCCGATAAAATCCAGAAGGATACCACAATGACATACCATCTCATACCATCGCAAACACCAAGCAATCCAAATACCTACAAACGACGGGTATGCTATAGCTACCGTGTTCATGAATCAGAACTTCTCCACGCTGTTCAGATTTCCCCGTTTTTTCTACTCCTCCCCATATGGTCCATGACCCATGATTCACATCCTTGTTGGTACTTGAACTGTCAATTGGTTCAGGTGACTGGTATGTAGAGACTATGAAGGTTTGACAGCATGGTCTTTATAGCTAGCGTGTCTATGGACATACTACCATCATCTTCTCTTCATGCCAAGGAGACAAGAAATGCTCCCGAAACCTCTTGTGATTATTTTAATGAACTCCTTACATCAAAGATCAGCATACAAGGCTGCAATTTGATTTCACCACTTCAACAACAAAAATCTATATGAACGCAAATTTTCTTCGAAATTCTCTAACCAACAAAAAAATGAGGTTCCATCTCAATCTCGGTCTGGGTCTCAGTACCTATCTACTTTCCATGACCACTCTTTCCTTAGCCCAAAGTTTAACAGGATTAACAGTTCAAACCCAACAAGGTCCAGTCCTCGGTACATTCATCTACCCTACTGTTCGTCAATTCCTAGGAATCCCTTACGCCATCTCAAATCGTTGGGAATCACCAACCTTACCACCTCAACGCAATTCCTCTTTACCATTTTTAGCTAATAAATTTGGTGATGCTTGTGTTCAAGTTTATGATGAATCGACAAAGAAATTTATGGAAGTTGTTGGTGCTGGTGGAATTGATGTTGAAGAGAGTGAGAATTGTTTGAGTGTTAATGTTTGGGCTCCTAGTTTGAATAGGAAACAGAAGACAGCGGTTATGATTTGGATTCATGGTGGTGGATTTACTTATGGAACTGTACGTCTTACCTCTTTTTGAAGAGTCTTCTATCTATCCTGGAACTAATGCTCTTCTGTTATTGTTAATAAGAGCAACACACTAACATATCAAGGACAAAATTTCGTACGAGATCAAGAAGACATAATAATAGTCACATTCAATTATCGTTTAAACATCTTTGGTCAACCAAATTCACCACAACTAGTGTCTACGACTCAATCTCAAAACTTTGGATTATTGGATAGAGATGCGGTTATTCAATGGGTTTATGATAATATTGAGAATTTTGGTGGAGATAAAGAGAGGATTGTATTGTTTGGTCAAAGTGCTGGAAGTGCTTCTGCTGAAGCTTATACTTATTCAAATGTTTCGGATACTAAGGTTAAAGGTGTGTGGTTTTTATTGATAACTTTGATGAAATGAGTAGGTGGTTGCTGATAGTCATGTAATAATGCTGTCTAAGGCATCATTAATCAATCTGGAAGGTACGCATTTGTATTATTCTGGTTTAGCTGTTGACTTAATACTATTGAAATAGTATCTCAGGTGTACCAAGCGCAAATGCAACTATCAACCCTACTGTTTGGAATGCTATTTCCAACGCTGTAGGTTGCGGAACAAGTAAGTTCTCCACTCGTTCCTTTCAACCAAATAATAATAACGCATCTCTCTCATTAACTATAAACCAGCGACTGACACCGCCCAATTAACATGCATGAAAAACGTACCCACACAATCTCTAAAAAACGCTGTATTAAGTACCAGTTCTACCTTTGGTATAATTTCCGATGGTAAGTTCCTGTTCAACTCATACTCATACCTTTTATTATTCTTGAGTTATAGTGCAAGTACTCAAAACTTCCTTATAGATATCACACTCTTCAAAAACACAGCACTACGTGCTCAATCCGGTCAATTCCTCAAAGTTCCTCATCTTCACGGAAGTACGGCAAACGAAGCAGATATATACGTTATAGTTCTTCAATTATTGGCAAGAGGATATACTCCACCAATCGTCACTTCTATGATTTCAGATATTCAAACTCAAGTAAGGGTTTTTTTTTCCATTCATAGTTTTCTCTGGAAATATTCAATTTTTATTATTCATTAATCATTACTCATTACTCATTACTCATTAAAATTCGTATTTTAAAAAAAAAAAACAGTTAGGTTTCACATGTCCAACAAGTATAACTTCAAACACTAGAGTCAAAGCTAGAGTTCCAACATGGCGATACCTCTATGAAGGCATATTCCCTTTAATCTCTCCCCGTCATGATCTTAGAGCATACCATGCTTCCGAACTTCCAATAATCTTTGGAACCTACACGAAAAACTTATCAACACCATTAGATCAAATCAAACTATCAACATATATGCAAAATGCTTGGGCTACATTTGCTAGAGATCCTCAAAATGGTTTGAAGAATTTCGGTTGGCCTTTGTATGATGGTAAATCGACTCCGGATGCTGGTGATACGGGAACTTTGGTAAAGTTGGGAAATTATTACAATAAGAGTGGGGTAGTTTTTGGTAGTCCTGGAATTGTGGATGCTACTTGTACAAAACAGACAAATTTGGCTGCGTTGGCTGCACAAGCGAGGGCACTGGTTTGATTTCGATGGATGTCGTTGGGTGTTTAGGTCTTTTAATAACTTGTAAAGTGATATGTAAAATGAAAATGTTGGCATCAAGCCAAATATCAAGATATTTTTGTATTCATCCGAGTTATTAACAAGATTAGGCTAAATATTCCGAGAAAGATTATAGTACACAATGTGAGACTGCGACTCCAGACTTGTCTGAACGTCCAATATGAGGGCAAGATGGGGGGTAACATATGACGTGATGTGATACCAATAAGGGTTTTTCTTCTTCACATTCAAAACGCATACGTGTCTTCTGGTTCTTGTTTCAAAACTGCAACTTGGCAGCTGTATCATCATATTGAGGCGAAAATTTCTTGTATGAGAGTTCAATAACGTCGTTGTTTGTATTAGAATGGGAGATGAGCGGGTTCCGAGTCTGCCAAAGGGTTTGGCGTCAGTTTTTACTTTCGAGTATTCAAGGCGTTGGGAAAAGATAAATTGACCTTTGTACTACGTCCTTTCCAGCTCCAAAACTTCATAATACATCTCTGCAATCTCCTCAAACACGCAACACAGTTCGCAACCAACCTATTCGAGACCTGGAGTAAAAAAAAAAAAAAAGAGGTTGAGCCCAAGTTCGAGCGATCGCATGTTGATGGTACTAACTTTACTCGAAGAAGAGGACCGCGCACATTGATGATGTTTCTCATCAACTCGCAAAGAAGACTATGATAGAATCAAAAGTGTCAACGAAAAGGATGATGGATTGACGCGAAGATTGACGGCTTACAGGTGTGATGCTCTCAGAGCTATTTATCCTCGCCATTGATGGCCAGGTTTCTGGGTAACGAGTACCAAACCGAGCCAAAGGTGGTCGAGATATCTTACACTGTAAATCGTAGCGTTGGTCTGAAAATGTAACGCCTCGAGCTTCATCTGGTTCCACAGCAGGAAGCTGGTAAAGAGTGTATGGTATTGCGGCCATTATGAGAATATAGGAAGTGATAGATTTGTAAGTCGAATAACGTAGAATGAAAGAATGAGCGTGTGATGAAGATATGAGAATATGGGTGTCGAATGAGGTAGGAGGGAAAAATGGCTATGCCCTATTTGGTGTCAAGCGCTCTTTGAGTTTAAATCCTCCTCCACTCCCGCTCCCGCTCCTATTCATTTGCAAGACCCAGATGTTACCATATATGGCGACAATCTCCAACAGTATACGCGGCTCCAACGTCTACTATTGTGCGAGTCTACATCGACAATAGTAGGTCAAGTTCCATGCCTAATTTTCAACCACTTTCATTTCAACCCAAGTAAACCACATGTGTTTGTCCTCTGCATATAGGGCTCTAGGCTTGAGCTCGGATACTGGCCATTATAAAGACCAACTCATAGTAGAAACATTGACCTCGGCAATTGGACGACGAGCTCTGCTATGATAAACCTCGAAAGGTTAACCTAGTCTATGTCGGATGGCTATGTGCTGGAAGAACCATATTCTTCGTCAAATAGTCTGCATCTCTGTCAATCGCTGTACCTCCACAACGAAAATTCGGCCGGGAAAACATGAAACTCTCTGGATGGTATCAATTTCTAGGCCCTATTTTGCGTGGGGTTGACTCGCATTTCCCAATAGAGGCCAGCTATTGTGAACAATACATTGACCAAACGGGAATGTAATCCGGTAATGGAGACATGACTCCTGCTGCCAAATTCCAGATGCTTCCGGAGGGGGTCATTGGTGGATATATTTGCATCCATCAAGAATGATGTGATGACAAGCAAAGAGTGTCATCGGATATAAAGCGCCCATGGATTGTGAGTCAGATAATGCACTCCCCAACTTTGAACCACAATGTCCTGATAAACTGAACAATCCAAGCAATGACCGAGCAAGATAGGTATTGCCTAAGATCGCATATTGAAGATTCGAAGACCTCCGTCATCAAGATCAAGTTTCAAGAGAATTTGTAAGACTTGAGAACGATCAAACCAATCTTCGGCGGCAATGGCAACAAGCAAGATTTTCCAAAGCAACTAGAGTTGAAGCCTTGAAGAATTAATTCATGACAAGATTTACTGGATCAAGTCAGCTTGTGCAAGAACCGGTTCGACCGAATAATGACTGCGTCAAGATACTTGTGTGTTTGAGTGCGACCTTCAACAAGCGCAAGCAAGCATGCATAGTGATATTGAGGGAATCTTTATTTTTCTTGATCTTGTGTATATGGACCATTGAATGGAGGCATTTGCGAAAACCGAAGAACCGAGTTAAACTTGGGGAGGTCGTCTCGTTGACTTGTTTCAAGAGAAAGCGTCAAGAATGAAATTTCAATTTCTGGGCCGCAAGGATGAAAATCAAGACACAAGAGCCAGATTGTGAAAAGACGACATACCATGAGTATTTTTGAGCCTATATGTGCAACTTTCCCTCAAAAACCCGACTCCTCTGCGAAAGACGGCTCTGTATTTTTGCTGGAGACGTGTCTCAAGTTTTACTATGCGTATATGCGCGAAGAAGGACTGGAGCAAGAGCAAGAGAAACTTGAGGATGTTTTTGGTGCATTTTTATTGCTCTTGAAAGCGAAAGCTGGAAAGGAAAATGGGCGAGAGTTTGTACGCTTAATGGTACAGTAATTCCATATTGCCTTGAATGAATGGCTACCGAGGCGAGGTGCAACGAAGGGTCAAAGCGAGCATAACCACTGTCGGTGGTTATTTGACGGCGGTGAAAATGAAAGGAGGTGCATGGTCGACTCGGCCGTGGGCTGTATGCATTATTATTCTTGCTTGCGGTGTGTGTGACTGCGTATTTAGCGATGGTGGGCGTTGTAAGAAGGAGGAGGAAGAGAGTGACCGTTGTGGAAGGGACGAAAGCGGAAAACACAACAAATCAACCCAGTTTCCGCGCCCACATTCACAAACTCAGTCTTTATGCCACCCTGTAGTCAAACATTCGACAAAGACTTCAATAATGAAGGCCTAGAAGAGCACAGAAGTCGGCATTAAAGATGAACGATGACAACAGAAATTCTCTGCTCTCAATATCAAGTCATTTAATCCACCGCCATCGTCCAGCTCAATCTTCACCCCGCTCTCACAACAAGACCATCAAGGGCTCGAAAAAGACTCTAGTTACTGAAGCCTGGAACGATATAGCAAGTAATTGAGCTCAATAGTGAATAATTTCTCTTCCTTCCTCATATTTGCACGGTCATCTTTCTGTACATGCACCTGTCGTGTCAGCAGAGGGCTGCCTACACACACCACATTTATCTATCATCTCTCCTATCAACTTACGATGGTCATAAACTCACTCCTCCCTGTGAACAGCATAATCTTTTAATTAAAGTTCAATGTATCGACCTCAGCACTCTTCAACCTCGACAAATTGTCATGAACGCCGACACCCCAACATTAGCCGCCGAGTGTCTATATTCCGTTACGACGCCATTCTTAACAGTGCAAGAGAATTCACGCAATTCTGTGGACTAACTTATGCACCGGAGACTATTGTCACATACGGGCCTTTCTCTGGCACCATCAATTCTGGTTGCAAAATATACGAGCGAGGCGCAAGAATAACGAAGACTTCATATCCTCTATGGCGACTACTGGTAACAACAAGAAATAAAAATGAACTATGACTTTCCCTACAACTTCTTGTCCAAATCAAGGAAATACCATCGAGAAACCAACACCTTCGTTTTCGTCACTCTCCCAAGAAATAGCATTAGGTCCAGATTCCTACGCACCTATTTTCTTTGGTATCATACTACCTTATATCACCGTTCGCAACACTCAGCGAGGCTCATCGATACAGCGCATCTTGGTGGCGCATATACTGCATCAGCACCAACCTACGAGCTATGACGACATCTCAAAAATAGCACATTGATCCTCTCTGCGACTGTTGACATGCGAATCTCCCTACGAGATGTCTTTCTGGGACGTATTATCATGGCCTCAATAGTGCTGAGTCTTTTTATCTGATTGTTCGTGCAACTAAATCATGTACTTTTGTTCAAGAGATAATATAAACCATTTATGCATTGTTCTGGATAGAGGCTTCACTGTGACGATCCAAGTTTCAGAGAATCAATGGAATCCTCTTCTAGCTATGTCCATCATAATCGCACGTCTTGTCACTCCCAATCCAAGAGTGTCTATAATGCTGTAACCACCGCTACGGACAATAGCAAAGAACCAGAAGACACCCTAGTGGGGCACAAGGAAGAGTACGGCTGACCCAAAGGATAGGATACAACCACGTAGTGTTGTGAGAAGGTCAATACGCCGTTTAATGTAGCTTATGATGCAATCAGCTTTTGAAGTTCTTTGATGAAGAATGCAATTGACCTACACACCAACTGTCTTGTAAGCATCGTCGTCTCGAGATCTTCCCGCAATGATACCCGCGAAGGCACACCCATGATCAACAAAGTGAGTACATAAACGGCTCCCGGTTCGCCTTCTTTGTAACAAGAATTGCTAGAGCGAATAAGCCTTAGCACGACAGGTGCCTCGTTTCGTACCAACACGTCAGCGATAACTGCGGCAGTTGCAGTTGGAAAGAATATAGTTGAAAGAGAAATGCGAGTACAATTTGTTTCGTAAATGTAGACACGATAAACTACTCCTCTAGAATATCTCTGACCGCTATGAATATTCTTCGCTCCTTCTCATATTCTCTTAGTTCATCATCAAAATGTCTCTGCATATCTTCAAGTCTCCGTTCCTCATCCTGGTGTTTCATCCTCATGTCTTCCCACTCCGCCCTCATTCTAGCAGTCTCTTCAGCATGTCTTGTCCTTTCTTCTTCCCACTCTTCTCTCGCTTTATGAAATCTTTGAACATCATCCGACCACTTCTGACGATCCTGTTCCAAAATCCTTCTATCTTCTTCAACTCTCATAGCTTTCTCTTCAGTATCCAACTCTACAGTCTTAAACGCCGCTTGTTGTTCTTTCAATTTATCCCATTGTTCCTTAACAACCCTCTTCTCTTCTCTAATAACAACTTCATCCTCTCTCAATTGTTGTCTATTAGCTTCCATCAACATTTTAGCATCTTCCAATTCTCTCCATCCATCCTTAATCCTCTTCTTCCAAGTCTTATATTTATCTTTCTTCCTCAACAATATATCCCATTCAAGTCTATACCTCTCACCTTCCGTTAAATCTCTAATTTCATCTCTAGGTCGAATAGGTAAACCAGTTGAATTTGGTCCAAATGATTCGGAAAGTGTTTGAGTATTGATAATGGTAGGATGATGAAGATGATGATGAAGTTGTTGTTGTTGTTGTGGAGAAGAAGAAGAAGAATGTGGAGGAAGATGTCGAGGTGTAGTAGTAGTAGTATTACCACGTGGAGGAGGAGATGTTGTATAACTCTTTCCAAGTCCAATATATGTACTTGGTCCTGGAGAACGTGGGTTTGGTAGAGTTGATTCCATCAATGTTGGTCTGTGGAGAAAATGTTTTTGTTTTGTTTTTTTTTGTCCGAATTTCAAATAATCAGTAATTGGTTATGGTATATGGTTAAAACCCATTATGTACACACACACCCGAAGACTTTCTTACGTGATTTTGATAAAGACGGTGGAAAAAAACACTTACGAAAGAGCTGTTCGAGTTTGTGTTCGCGTAGTCATCGTTCGTGGTCGTTGTTTCCAATAAGAAAGGTGTTGTGGACTTTGACAACCTGCAACTCTGGGAAATATGCGCTGATAGTGTCGGATGGAGATAGAAGCAAGCTTAAGATCACGATGCTAATGGGGTGCTCTATAGATAAACTACGGATAGGGGAGAGGGGGCTATGTTCCTTGAGTGCTTTAGATTGGACAACGGGTAAGGTTCAACTATTTATTGCTCGGCTGAGGGACGTTCTACCTTAATAGGATACAAATCAACTGGCCATAGTGACTTATTGTGATGTAATGTCAAACTGTCATTTTATTGTATCTACACAATGTACCCGAAAATATAACAAGAAAGCTATGTACAGTACGACACAAACATGCAAGCAATTGTAATACAACAGAAAATAAAACAACAAAGTAACTATACGTACAGTATAATGCAAAGATCGTAATCACAATCTACCAAACCCAACCACAAAAAAAAACATTTCAAGCATACGAAAGTCTATGAGACTCAACACTCGACCTCGCATTACTCATCCCTGGTCCAAAAGCACCATACGGAGCACCCCAAATCGCAGGATCCTCATAACCATCAGCATCAAACTTCCCATAAGACCCTTGTGATCTCATACTACTACTACTATCCATTCGATGCAATCTTTCAACAGTCAACCTATCACCAAAATTATTCAACTTAAGTTGACTAATACCAGGTGTCATCCCAGCATTACTTGAAAGGTATTTATTGTTGTTACCATTGTGATTTTGAGTAGTCCCATTCCCATTTCCATTCTTGAAGTTATTCAAGTTTCCTCCTACTCCTACACTTAGAAGACTTGGATCATCACTGAAACTACGTTTTTGAAGCGACTGAGCTTGAAATATTTTAGGTGTTGCACGAGATATAGGTGATATCGAACGTGGTGGAAAAGAACCCGTATATGAAATATCCGCCGTATTAGCTGTAGGATGAGGTCTTGAAGAAGGAACATGAGCAGATACATAATGAACTTGAGTATCTGGCGTGTACACCACATCATTAGGACTCAAATAAGCCCCTGAATAAGGTTGTGATGGCGTGACAAGTGCGGATTGCGCTGCACCGGATGATTGAGACTATAAAATACCATTATTCAAAAACATCGGGGTCGTGAGATTTCAAACTACTCAAAACTATTAGGATTTGACTTACAGGTGACTGAACGTTAATCCCAATTGTGGCGCTATTTCTATTGAGCATCGTCGGTGGTTTCTCTGTGTGGTTCTTTGGTAAAGGCGTAGGAGTATTCACAACAGACATAGTATCTCCCGGAGATCCTCCAAGAGGTACAGGATTAAACCCTGGTACAGGGACAGTCAATAGAGATGCATTCGAAGCTGTCGCCGGCTTCATAAGTGCACTCGTAGAAGGTGGACGTTCATAAACAGGTATCTAACCAGATTATTAATAATTTTTCTGCAACCAAAAGAAAAGATACTTACAGGCTGCGAATCAGGAGATTCTGGATCCGGATTCAAAACCACCATCCGACTACTAGTAGACCTAACAGATCTCCCATCATCACCTCTACCATGACTATTTGATCCTCCAACACCCAACAACGTTACCGACCCATTACCGCGAATCTTTTTAATAGGTGTAATACCCCTACTACTTCCAGGATTTTCATCAATAACACTCAACTTCTTCCTAGTAGTAGTAGCGGTACTAAATGCTCCATTAGATTGAACACTTCTCCCGGAAACGCTCGTAGGTCTCCCCATTCCTGATCCTTGCCCTGGAATTGTTGGACCCTGTCGTGCATTTGGATTTGGATTTGGATGATTTGGATTTGAATTATTTGGTTGACTCAATAAATCAATTTGTGAGGTCCTACTCGAGCCAGAATGTGTAGACCCTAGTCCATGTCCATGTCTAGTTCCAGGAGTCAAAAATGCGGGATCCATTTGAGTGTGAATATTATTATTAGGAAGACTAGCCGATTTCGAATGTCGAGAAGATCTTGGAGGTCCGATTGTAAGAGACGACCCAGGTTTAGATAGACGAGTGTTCTGGTTAGGTTGCTGTGTTGATCCAGGTTGTGGTTGTAATGGCACTTCGGATCCTTGAGTCTGTATTGAAGGAGCCATTATCGATCCTGATGATTGACCGACGTTACCCTGCGATTGGGATTGGGACGGAGTAGCAGTGGACGGAGGATCGTTATTGCCATTTCCAGTTTCCTCTTCTTCATCAATTGGATCAATAAGAGGTTTCTCCTTATTTTTCTTACGGAAACTAAGACTACGATACCAAGAAGTCGCAGTTTTAGCCAATGAAGGACGACGGAAAGTGGACGGTGGAAATTTGACACTTTTTTTCTGTTGTGGTTGCTGCTGCTGCTGCTGTTGTTGTTGTAATCGTCGCTGAATGTCGGTCGGAGTTCCAGTATAGAGTGAGATTGGTGGTTCTCCCGGTTTTGCACTCATAACCATAGCCGTTGTCGAGGGTGTATGCCCATTAATTTCTCGATGTTGTTGCCCAGTAACCCATGGACCATTGTTATGAAAACTTTCGGTTGATGGTATTGATATATTATAGTTCACCACAGCTGGTGTTTGTATACCCGGCACACTCGCCGGCGGTGGTGGTTGTTGCTTTTGTTGTAATGGTGGCTTAGCACCACGTATTGGGCCCTTTGTCGCTCCAGGTGGTAGGATGGTACTTTCAGGTGGAGAGATAATAGGTATAGAATCCAACTCTTGGAAAGAGCTCAATCTTCCGTCCGATTCGCGTCCATCGTCCGCGGTATTCCGGGTAGCGGCGTTGGCGTTGACATTAGCGTTGGTACTAGGATGCGACGGCCTCGGGGCAGATGGACCGGCCGTAGGTTGTCGAGAAACTGTATGACCACCCGAAGGAGGTACATCACCGCTAGCTTGCAATCTCATGACAGTCTCAATTTGTGCCTGTTGAAATCCAGCCTCAAAGCCATATCTCCTCGCCTCCTCTCTCGCAGTGGCAACTACTCGTTCACCCTTAAACTTTCTAGCCCTTTCCCTTGCCCTAGCAGCGACAGCTTCAGCTTCGTCCCTTTGTTTCTCCATATCCTTTAACGCCTCTTGTAAATTCTTAATCTCCTTGTCCGCAGATTCAAGTTGAAAATTCGCAATTCGAGCTTTTTGTGCATTTTCATTTGCTTCATTTTGAGCTGCTGCTCTAGCGTTTTCTATATTCCGGAATCTATCCACCGTTTCCGCATTTTCACTTTCAAGTGTTGTAATACGTTGAGTTTCTTCTTCAAGTCGCTGAATAGTGGCATACAATGTTTGTCGTAGCTTGGCAGTTTCATATTCTTGATCGATAAGTAGTCGGACTAATTCACGATGAGTGTTATTGGCACGAAGGATATCTCGTTCTCTATCCTTCTTTCGTTTATCGCTTTTGTGATTTTGACTTTGGCTTTGGGTATGAGTGCGGGCTTGTCGTTTTGTTTCAAGAGGAGATGGTGGATCTGGGGATCTGTGGTGTCGTGAATTTGTAGCACCAGTTCTTGGTGTTGTTGATTCTGAAAGTAACTCTGTACGTGGTGAAGGTGTTTCTTCGATAACATCGTCGCTATTCGTTTGAACAGGTTGAAGTTGAACAAGTGCAAGGGAATTACGAATCGCGGCTTGACGAAGATGACTGTTTGTGGTTGATCATTAGAACATCATCTACATTTCCCTAAATAAATGTATCAACTTACAGATCGGTTTCGTCGTTGCTTGACGAATTATGAACAGAAACTGGCATATTCTTTCAGTCCACGAGTGAGTATACCTACATTATTGGGAATAGTTAGATATACTCACGTTATGTACAACGTCTACGAATCATAACTTGCTAAGCGCCTTGGTCATCGACCATGAGGCAAAAGGGGATTGGAATCGGCCGCGAGAAGAACGCGACACTTACCCGCCTCCCACGTGATGCTAATTCTGTCCCAAGTATGCTCATCCAAAAATAATAATTCATTCAGGATCAATAACAAGGAGTGCTGGTAATAACTGTGTATAATAAAAGAACCTAGAATAAATGGTATACGTTGCTAAGACGGCTGGCTGGTCCAGCCAGCTAACTAATCCATCACCACTCGGACACCCTTAGGTCCTCTGGGAAATCCGGAAGATGCTTGTCCACTACATCCCGTACTACCTCGATACAGCCTGGTAGCCCGTCGTTGAGAGTGTAGTCCGCATCCACTACAACAATATTATCCATAGATGTTATAGGCTCTGCGGATGAAAGCGGTGAACATGAGTGCAATAAATCAAATCTGCTGCTCAATGTCGGCATAACACTAGGGAAAGAGCACTCTGAAAAGGAGTGCCCGGGGGCAGGAGGAGAAGGTGGAAGGAAGAATGGACTTGTCGATGGAATAACAATGATTTGTGCTCCGTCTTCTTCGTCATACTCAATTTCAACGCTAGATTGATTGCTGATAGGGGCATGCCAATCCTCGAATGAGAACTTGAGATTGGGAGAGTATCCATCACTATCAAAATCTAGTTCTCCCTCCGATCCATGTGAGCTTGAGGCTGGCGAACATGAGCGAGGGTATAGGGAAGGAGAGAAGGATTGGCACTAGTGAACGAAGGGTTAGATATGATTAGTTGTTAAATGAAATATGTCATTACCTGAACGTTGCCAGTCTTTTCTTGGTGAAGAGCGAGGGTGAAAGAAGACATTGTGTCAAACAAGTGATTAAAAGTGTCACAAATGAAAAGAAGGCGAAGAACAAAGGTTTTCGAAGTTGAGGAACGAAATGTTAAAGCGATTGGAATGATGAAAAAATGAGCAAGGGGTGCAAGTATTTATGCTCTCATGCAAAGCAACAAACTTGGGCATGAAACGAGGTCCCACAGCCTGCCACAGCCAATTTTTGGCAAACAGAGTCGGTTTGGAGCCAGACCTGAGTCCGGCCGTCCGTTTCCGCCAGATGTTTGAGAGCCACAGACGGTTAGTAACTGAAACGGCACCGCGCGCGTAAACTCCATCAATACACGGCTCCGGTGCTCTAAGCTTCGTCTTGATCTATTTCCGTTTTATATTGATGATCCCATCAACATGAATCGTTTGTATGGGCGTCCCTTCGCTCCCTCTCAGCTTCAGCGACCGTATACGTCGAAACCAAAATTATGTTTCGACTGGCTTCATCTGAAATAAGTGCTCGTGAAGCAAAACATTTCATAGATGCTTGACAATTATACGCCTATATGTTTTTGACTTGACATGAGAGCCACTACTCTTCTCCATGAGCGCAGTCTGGTGCTGTGTTCCGGAGCAGTCTAGTCAAATTCTAGTCAAAGCGCAACACATGGGACTAGGTGTTGCGACGTGAGATCGAAATTAACGACGCAATCGCAACGACTTCGGTATCGGCTTGCGGCGTCTTTGAACACGCGTATATTTCTTTAAATTCCCAAATGAAATTTCATCTCTTCCTTCTGCCATCTTCACTACCTCTCGTAGAGGACCCAACACGCGTTCACTAAAATCCTTCATGCGTCGTTCTTTCAACTTTGCCTGGGCTTGTGATACCTTCTCCACTCTGGGCTTGTATTGAGGTGCGTCTTTGGGCAGATGTGGATTCCAATGCAAACCACGATCTTTACCCTCCCAGTGCCTGAGTCTCTCTTTGTGAACGAAATGCCCCATAAATTTAGTAATTTGATGAGGAAGTCCTCGCGTATGTGATGAGTTGTAAAGAAGCGAAAGTGTATTATCCACTGAATCAATCAATGAAGCAAGGGATATCCGGAGTGACCGAAAACAAAGATCGACAGGAACAGTGAGGGAAAAAAAAATAGAAAATTCCAGTTAATTGCTCAAGTAATGAAACATCAATTAACTGAAAAATGAACTTACTCCTTTGATTCCAAACACTGAACCACTCCTTCCGCTTCAAGTTTGCATCAGAGTTTGCAGGTTGGTCCTTGATTCGAGTGAACACGAGACCCGCGCGGCGAAAGGTTGTTCGGTACATATTACGAAGCGCGACAGCCTCCGGGCTACGTTGTAAAACAGAAGCAGAACATGTTCTTCTAAACAGACGATAGAACCCACGAAATTCAGCTGAAAGTCCCTTGAGAAATGGCTGGGTGGACATGGGGTCGGAAGCAAGTCAGAAACTAGACCAAGTTCAAACAGCTTGGCGTCCACTCTGATGGTATGTTATTCCCACAACCCATATAAGGAAACTCTCATTTCTGGCTTCCAAACTTCAAACATAAGTGGACAAAGTTCAGATATTTCTAACACGCAACATGATCACCATTTCTATATGTAAGTGTATGACGTTAACTTCTGACTTCTTTTTCCTGGATTTGCTTCGTAAACATTCTGATCTGAGGAGGTAAATCAATTGTCGTATGTGAAATGTTTCAAGTTCCTACATAGTACATACAGGGCCAAAGACTCCAATCCCCGTATAAGAGTATTTCAACATCCCCTCAAAGGTCATAAAGTGCTACATCCAATTAGGCAAGTATCAAGAAACTCAGTGGGTTATCAAACGTGTTACGCATCATCAGAATAGGGGGGTTAAAGTCCTGATTTCTGATACTATGAGTTTATGCACCATAGATAACACAGGAATATGCTCTTAGTACTTACAATGTTTAAAGCATGGCGCTTAATTGAATTATTTGATCCATAAATATTTCCGACCCGGCGGCGCTGTGGGACCGCGCACGTCTCAAGTTTCCAACATTGTATATTCTGTTACCAGTTTCGTACCTTAAACTTCTTAAGAGAGTATGGAGCCAGCGGCTGTTTCATATTGATAAGAATACAACGTAAGACTCAGATACTCGAAGACGAGAACTGTATATTTAACGGTACCTGATAAGAATACAACGTAAGACTCAGATACTCGAAGACGAGAACTGAGGGTTACATTCGCGTCGTTACTACTTAAGTACGCATTCATGACAATAGAGACAAGGAAGACAATCACAAGTAAATAAGAGAGTGGTCAAAGCAAACGAAGATGAGTAAGAAATAGAATCACGGGTATAATGGCCTATCTGCAACTTAGGCCATTCTGCACTGCCACACGCGTCCTCGACACGCGTTTGCATTCTCCAAATCCAACACTCCCCCTCAAACCGTGGCGAGTCCCAATTCGCGTGCAAAGTGCTTAACTTTAGGAGATGGGAGAGCTTTCGTGAATACATCTGCAACCATGTCTTCAGTGGGGCAGTAAATCAAGCGAATCTTGCCTTCTTCAATAATCCAACGAATAAAGTGGTATCGAATGTCAATGTGTTTCGTGCGAGCATGGTATTGGTGATCTTTAGCAAGTGCGATTGCCGATTGATTGTCAGACAATAGAGTGGTGGTGGGCATGGTATCAGTTCTGAAAACTTGAGAAATGAGTGATCGAAGCCAAAGAGCTTCCTTTGCAGCGTGAGTTGCCCCAACATATTCCGACTCTGTAGTAGAAAGTGTAACAATTTCTTGACGTTTAGCACTCCATGATACAGCACCACCATTGATAACAAATGCATATCCTGATGTAGCACGACGATCTTCCGCCATATTTCCATCGGCATCCGTATACCCTGCAAGATTCTCACCAGCACCTCCATAAGTCAACCACAACTCCCTCGTACCCTTAAGATACCGAAAAACCCGTTTCAAAGCTTCCCAATGAGCCTCACCTGGGTTCTTCAAGAATTTCGATAGGACTTGGACTGCATAGGCGATGTCGGGTCGAGTACCGAGTGCTGCGTACATTAAAGTACCAACTGCCTCTTGATATGGAATGTTTGTCATGCGAGAAATTTCGATGGTGGATTTCGGGGATTGATCAGAAGTGAGACGAATGGCTGGGTCCATTGGAGTACTGACAGGCTTTGAGTCTTCAAGTCCGAAACGACGAAGTGATGCATCAATGTAAGACCGTTGGGATAGCATAATCCTTCCTCCCTCTCGATCCCTCTTTACCTCAATACCCAACAACCAGTGTATTTCTCCTAGATCTGTAATCTCCACAAACTTCTTCACATCTCCTTTTACCCAATCCACTAGCTTTATAGAAGTCGCCACAATAGTGCAGTCATCAACATGTACAAGGATGATAACAAGATCATCACTCGTGACCCAGAAAAACACACTATGGTCAACCTCGCAGCGCGTAAACCCTAAGTTGTCCACCAAAATCTCACAAAGACGTTGGTACCATCTCCTGCCAGACTGCTTTAAACCGTAGAGAGTCTTCTTTAAGTGACAGACTTTGTGTGGGTGAGCGGGATCGATAAATCCGGGGGGTTGGCGCATGAAGATTTGTTCATCGTCAGTTAATTTTCCATTCAAGAAAGCACCTTTGATGTCGATCTGATGGATCTCGAGGTCTCGGGCTGCAGCAATAGCAAGTACGGCGCGGATAGATGAAAGCTTAGCAACTGGAGCAAAAGTGTCAAAGTAATCAACGCCAGGTACTTGTGAGAAACCTTGAGCTACAAGACGAGCCTTGTATCGTACAACGTTCCCTGCGGCATCCTTCTTTGCTTTGAATACCCACTTCGAACCAACAATGTTGACTCCTGATGGTGGATCAACAAGTTCCCACGTTCCGGTATCTCCCAGCATTGTGAGTTCTTCTTCCATTGCCGTTTTCCATAACTCCCAGTCACCTCTCTTCATTGCCTCCTTTAGACTTCCTGGTTCCAAACCCTCAGCCTCTTCCATCTCCGATGCCAGCACATGAATTTCAACCCAATCATCCCATTCTTCAACCAAACCTACAGCTCTTCCTTCTAGAATCTCACGGGCCTTCAAACTTGGATTTCGGATACGTTGGGGTCTGCGATCTGACTCATTGCTGTCATCAGCATTGTCATCAGGTTTGTCGGGTGGTAACAATGGTTGATCTGGGACAGTCACGGTCTTGTCAATGTTGTCAGGTAAGGAGTTATCCAAGGTATCTGGTGTGTTAATGGATGTCGATGGTGTACCAGCGACGTTTGTATCATTTTGGAGCTCGTGAACTGGTAAGTGCTCCCCCTCGAGCCCAGAATGATTTCCAGTAACAAAACGGAAGTTTCTTTCGATGGTGATAGTGCCTGTGTCTGGATAATAGATCCTCGAACCATTACTCTCATCATCATACCCAACCCAACGACCTTTCTTTGCACGACCACCTAACTTATCTCCCCCCACCTTATGAACCCAAACCTCTTCACCCCACTCCCGTAGATTACTCAGATCCGGCTTCCTTCCATACATCAATTCGAAAGAGGTCTTGCCTGCAATAGCCTTTGAGGTCGTCCTATTCATCAACCAGACAACATGTGATACAGCATGTGCCCACAATGACTTGGGTAACCGACTAGCATGAAGAATAGCACGAGTACGTTCAAGGATGGTACGGTTACGTCGCTCAGCAACTCCATTATGTTGAGGAGTGTCATGGGTGGTAAGTTTGATTTTGGTACCTCGAGACTTGAGATAGGACTGAAATTCGGTAGACGTGTATTCACCACCACGGTCGGAATGGAGAGCTTTAACTCGGGTGTTAAGCTGTGTCTCATACATTGCATCGAAGTTCTTGTATGCGTTGAACACATCTGATTTGTTTGCAAGAAAATCAATGTGAGTCCACCGCGAGAAGTCGTCGATAAACGTAACATAATAACGCTTCCCTTTCTTCGTCGCTACCCTAGCAGGTCCCCAAACATCAGAATGCACCTCCTCACCCACAGCCTTTGCCCCTTCCCCTTCCCGAACCTTTGCAATTGCCACACAAGTCATCTTGCCATAGGTGCAAGACTCACACAAGAAATCAACATCACCACGATTATCTAACCTCAGCCCAGTAACCAGCCCATCTCGAACCAATTTTTGAGCTGCACCTGGTGCGATATGACCTAAGCGACGATGGAGTAACTCAATCGTGAGTGGTTCACTTGCAACGTTTGCTTCCTCCCCAAGATCTCCTTCCCTAACCACCTTATACAATCCCTTCCCATTCCTAGGAATCTCCGCGACCTGAGTACCTTCTTTCTCCCTAATAGTGCACTTTCCATCTGCAAATACAGTCGTAAATCCAGCATCATCAAGTCGCCCAATTGAAACAAGTGTATAACCGGCTTCAGGAGAGTAGAGTACCTCACTGAGATGTAACTTCGAAGACGTAACACCATTTGGTAAGTCCAAGACAATTTCTCCTTTACCAACCGCACTGAAAGCTTGTTTGTTTGCAGCGCGCAAGGGACGAGGTGGGATAGGTTCATAAACGGAGAAGATATCACGATAAGGAGTAATATGGGTACTGGCACCTGAGTCAAAGACTTCAACTCGAGTTTCAGATGAATCGCTGACATTGACAATTTCTTCAGCAGCAAACTCCTCTGTATCAGACCAATCTTCAGATTCCTTCGCATACTCCCCCTCAACATCTAACCCAACTGACCCTTCCTCAAGTTCAGACCAACTTGAGAATGATTCATTATCCAATAATTCTTCCACCATAAAAGAACAATCATCTTCAACCTCCTCAACAATATTTGCTCCACCAGCATCTTTACTCTTTCCTTCCCCATTCTTATTTTCACTCCCTTCATCCTTCTTCTGAGTACACTCTCGCTTCCAGTGCTCACCACCGCATGTCCAACAGGGTCCCTTCTTCCTTCCTCTATTCCCCCCTTTTCCTGTTTCGAACGCCATTGCATCATCTCCCTCACTTCGATAATTTCCTCTTCCAGTAGGACGAGTCCTTTCCCATTCATCACAAATGAAAGTAATCAACAAGTCAGGTTCAATTTCTCTGTACGCGAGACGAGCAGCAGTCAGCTGATTCGAGGCAAATGTTGCCAGCCAACGAGGTAAGGATTGGATAATGGAATTTCGGTAGTCATCATCATTTATGATAACACCAACAGCCGCAAGTTCACTCTTCTTTGATCGGAGTTCGCTTAGGAAGACACGAACATCTCCTCTATCTGGGCAGCGAGCATTCGTGAAGTCACGACGAAGACGCGCTTGAGAGAATACACTCTTGTATGTATACTCACGTACAATCATATCCCACATAGATTTGACAGAGGGGGATGAAGAGACCACAACAAGAGTGGAGTCAGGAAGACGTTGAGCTAACAAAGCACGAGCAATGTTTTCGGATCGGTTCCATGCTTCAATCTGCTCTGGGGTGGTAGTCGAGGATGTTGGAGATATAGAAGTGGCCGTGGTGACAGGGGTAGGAGCAGTTGCAGTAGTAGTAGAAGTGGTTGTTTGGGATTCGGGTTTGTTTTCGGAAGAGGGTTGAGTATTTGTGGTGGATTGGGTTGAGGACTCGTTTAACACAGGACATGGCACACTGCCATCAAAATGACCCCACAGTCCCTTTCCTTTGACAGTAGTCTCGAAGCGAAGTGCGAATATTATTTAACGGTACCTGATAAGAATACAACGTAAGACTCAGATACTCGAAGACGAGAACTGAGGGTTACATTCGCGTCGTTACTACTTAAGTACGCATTCATGACAATAGAGACAAGGAAGACAATCACAAGTAAATAAGAGAGTGGTCAAAGCAAACGAAGATGAGTAAGAAATAGAATCACGGGTATAATGGCCTATCTGCAACTTAGGCCATTCTGCACTGCCACACGCGTCCTCGACACGCGTTTGCATTCTCCAAATCCAACACATATTGAGTGTAAGGTTATAGACCTCGGCCATGGTGGGAACTTCTGAGAGGTTCTCGAGAGTATCGGTGTCTTATCAAACCAAACTGCCAGGTGGTAGCTTAGTGTTCAGCGACTACTCATTGCTCTTACCACTACTAAATTATATAGAGTAAATACTTCATCCAATATATCCAAATATTAAAGTTGAAGTCAAACCAATGCATCGACTAGCAATGAAAATACCTAAATCTTTCATCTCAAAGTTGAAGTAATATCAATATATCGGTTGGCAATGGCACTAATAATAGATACATATCGGAGTCGCGTATGAAGATTAATTTTTATGTTTTACAACATGTCCGCAGCAAGAAGTCCTCTAGATATTGAACTTGGCCTTCCTTCCGGTGTACCTGACAGAGAAGACACCACGTTCGATGGAGTTGATAACAATGTTTCCACTCCTGAAGTAGGGGTACACACTCCAAGAACCGAAGAATTCGTTGAGCTCATCGGCATCATCCTCAGGGGCAACATCGAAGAAACCAACTTCCTCAACGAGGGAAGCATCAGGCTGGGCTTCAATACTGCTGATATCAACAATACGAAGACCGGAACCATAGTTGGATTGGTAGGTCAAACCCTTAATGACGTATTGGCTATAGAAAAATCAACATTGGGTCAACTAAGGGAGGTGAAAATTGAGAAGCTCACTTGTGGTCAATAGACTTGGCCTGGGACTTCCAGAATCCAGTGTTAATAGGTGTAGCAAGGGAAGTGACATCCCAAACGTAAGTGGTAGTCTTGTTATTGCCACCAGGAGCTGTGTTGCGGAGCTCATCAAGTTCGTCGTCTAAAAGAAGCATGGTTTGCTTCTCGTTGGCAAGCCAGCCCTGGTGAGTGTAGCGAGCACCGGTGTATGGGGTGCGTGAGATGATGACAGGGGCAGCCTTGTCGGTAACATCGTAAATGGTAAGGGTATCCTCGTTGAAACCGAAGCAAACTTCCTTTCCAGCGTATTGAACGTCTGGGCCACGGTAGATGATACATTGTGCGTCGTGGACGTAACCATCTTCAGCAGCACATCCCTTGTCAATTGGGTTGGCGGGGTCAGCCACATCAACCATGTAGAGACCACCACTGCAGAAGGAGGTGCCAACGGCGTAGATCATGTTGGTTTCCTCGTTCGAAACGATGTTGTGAGAGTTTCCAAAGCCAGGGAAGTGAGCAGTCAAATCGTCGAGAGTGAAATTCTTGGGAGCACCACGGACAGTAAGGAGTTTGTTGAGGTCAAAGATCTGAAGGCCATGTCCTTTGGCTTCAGAGCCAATGTAAGCATGGTCACCGATGACCTTGATATCACGCCAAATAGAAGGAACGGTCTGGGTAGGGAGGCGGCCGATATAGTTAAGGTCACCGTTGGGAAGGACCTCAGCGAAGGCGGTACCTGATGAGAAAATGAGAAAATGAAGTGTGTGTAGACTCCCGAGCAACATGATACCCACCGTCGCCCTGACCGATGACAGCAAACTCGCGGCGATTTTTGGTCCATCCCCAGATATCATTACCCTCGCGCTAATATACACCCATAAATTCCATATAATCCCCCAATATATATTGTAGAACATACCGTCTCGGAGCCAAGGTCCTCGTGGCTGAGGAATCCGTGCAAATTGACATTGTTGCAGCGGAAGGTGCCGCCTGCAAGGCCGTTTGTGCAAGCTTCAACATTGTGCCTCGAACGATATTTGCCCTTGCTATAGAAGCCTCCAGCACGGAACTTTTCGCGTGCTGCAACTTTGAGAGCACGGAGCTCAGTCATACGAGGTTCAGCTTCGGCATAAATGCCAGTCACCCCAAGGGCAAGTGCGATGAGGGCTGTGGAGAACTTCATGACTGAGAGCGTAAGAGGGCTAGAAAGTTGACGACGTCGCCTAAGCAGCTGGAACAGCAGAATCGGATTGATAGTTTATATATAACACGGAATCGGACAGAGGCGAGGGAAATATTGAATTGAAGTGGGGGGAGTAGATTCCCAAGTCGGATCAATGTCTACGAATAGGACATTGCACATGGAACATAGTCTTGTCATTGGGAGTCCACATGCTATGTCAACAGGTAGCTGACTGATGGAATAACCTGCAAATATATGCGCATTCCCAAGGCATTTTTGTTGTGCGAGTTATAGAAGCAGAAAGATAATAGTGTGGCAATACTATAGCAGTAAGAAGCCGAATCTTAAGCAAGAGAACAGAAAGAGCCGTTAAACCTAGTCCAGAGCCAATCAAGACGAGGAACTGATAGCAGTGCAGTTATCATCAACTGCGGGCCGCTTATGAGAGTGAGGAGATGCTACAATTCTCTGTGCGAGCATTGCCATCGAGGGTAGAAATTGCGATAGGGCGGCAATCACCATATGGGCGTTGAATATGGGGTCAGTTCAAGAGATCAAATTGTTTGCCCCAGTGGCGATGCCGTAACGTGCCATGACACCAGCTGAACACAAAACCCCCTGAGGCATTTTCATGCACAATATCGACTTCCAAAAGACTAAAAGTATTCATAACAACTTCTCTTTATGAACGGTTTGATTTGTGTAAACTTTCGCTGATTCGTTTTAGCTTGTCAGGGCTGTTGGCTACTTGGCAAATCCTTGTGAATAGCCGTCGCTATGTGGGAGACAGCAGGAACTCGACAATATGTATACAACCCTCTGTATGGCCAACGCTCGGTTCTTCCTTTCCTCATACTGCACCACGATTAGCATATCGTCGGTACCAATGACGAAACTGAACTGTGCACATGGTAATGTACAAAAAAAGAGGTGGAAGTACTTCGAAAAGGGCCCGTGCCGCCCGTGGCCTCAATGTTCAATATTCAATGCCGACCACACTACAACACAGTACCCCCATAATCGCCGATGGTCGCTAAACCTTGATGACAACCACAAGGAATTGAAAAAAACCCTGCATGTATCATATCAGAAGACCATGGGCATTGATCATGCTCCTAAAAATACATACCAAACAAAAGTGATAGTCAACTCTGAGTCAACTACTTAGATATTTGAGCCTCTTTGCCGATTGGTGAGGACCGTGAGGCTTGGCACTCACACGATCGTCATAACAGATCTGACGATCAAACATGAAATTCTGGATGTACTTAAGTATATGAGAGTATACACATAGATACCTCAAGGTTGCTCAAGTCAAGAGATGTGAAATATATCATGGCAAAATTCGGTGGTAAGTCGAATAGAAATCCGATGCTACCGGCTAGTACTTTAAATTGATCAGTGAGTAATCTATTTTAGTATCTCTCCAATATCTCTCTCGAAGAAAAGCACCGCCTGGACATTGTTTTCGAAGTTCTATGCACATCACGAGACATATCGACTACTCGCTGCGTATTTGAATTACATAAAAGGATCATCGATCAGTGATGAGTGATTTATTCAAAGATTTAGATCATGATAGTAATAATAGCACTGACAAACTTCACATTGTGGCATACTTGCATTCACAACTGCAGGGGACGCCGTCACCTACGGTGCTGAATAATAGTAGTGCATGGGGCCTGCAACACATGGTCTTGAAGAACCTATCGTGTAAATTCTTGTTGAACATCTTACGGTATATGCATGTGAGTTCTGTGCTATTTCCGATGGTCTGCTCTCAGGGTCAACGTGTCCATACTTTACTGAGCTTGGACTCTGTGACTGGATGGTGATCACTACTTGGACTATTTATTGACAAATGAAAAACTCATTAGTAGACGCACGGTGTCACACACCGCGTTACTACAATTAATTTATGTACCCCATGGGTGGTCAAAGCGATCAGTACACAATCAGGACACAATCCACAGTGCCATCGAGTTTGTCAATATAATTCACTGGTCCAAGGAGACAAAACATTGACCACCACCAATCTCTACCCTACACTATTACAACCTTTAAAAGCGAGGCCAATACTACAGCCCTAAAACCATTGATTCCTGGCGGTTACAATTATCTTATTTCTCTCCATAACCATGTCCTCAACATTTTCCACTCAAAGATACAACCCTTTATGGAAACAGAACGTATGCTCGACTCTCTTCATATGATTAATTATATTAGCGGCGATAACTAACTACTTGTACTATAATTTCAACAGCCAACCTACCTGAGCACTTTCAAAGGATCACATGAAATCGAAAGCTCAGAAACTGGTCAACACGGACGAGTATTTTCAGCATCTTCATCCATACCTTCTTACGCCACATCCAAGTGGCAAGATTCTACATCCAAGACCAGTACCACACCTTCAAGTATCGAGCCAATAGTAGAGCGCGACTCAACT
Source organism: Coprinus comatus (assembly GCA_034638255.1). Classification (NCBI taxonomy): domain Eukaryota; kingdom Fungi; phylum Basidiomycota; class Agaricomycetes; order Agaricales; family Agaricaceae; genus Coprinus; species Coprinus comatus. Next base: position 316,788 of record JAWPGT010000017.1, read on the forward strand.
GAAGATATTCTTAAAGATTTTCCTACACCCAGGATTGACATGGAGAAAATTCAAATTGGCAACGATCTAGTCATCTACGTTCCTCCTCATGGCGATCCATTCTTATTCTCACGAACCTCTGGTGCACTATGCCATATCTATGATGATGGTAAAAAGTCTTACAAGGTGTGGGATTCTTGTATTCCACCTGATTGCCCCCGCGATTATCGACCAATAGCAAAGGATTTAGAAGAGTTGGTTCATGAGATCAAGTTGAAGAAAGAACCACTCAATAGAGCTCCTATGAATATCCAATTGGCTACTATGATGTCGGCTTTACTAGATAATATTGGTGGATATCCTGACTCTCCCACTCAGGTCAAACAAGCTACCGATGGATATCGAGACCGTGACACCGACATCGATTCTGATACTAGTGATGATGAAACAGACTATGGATCGAAATATTGGTTTTCTCGGTATGGATATGGTCTTGTTTCCCCACCACCACGACTCGGAGATGAATCCTTGATAAATGCTGCTCCTGAATCCGTCGAATACAAGCTCACTTACAGTACTATTACGCCCAAGTCCGTACCGAAATTCAGAATTAGAGATGGTCAAAATCGTCTCGTGGAGAAGACCTCTAGTTCTAGTTATCTCGCAGTTACATATGGCAAACTCGGAGAAGCGGCTACTCTCCCAAAGGTGGTATCATGGTCAAAGGATAATCAGGATCAGTATTCACGCACTGAAAATCGGGTCGAAGCTAAAGATGTTTGGTGGACCAATCGTTCTTCGAAATCTTTGCCCGTTGCTGTTTCTCAAATCTCTAATCCTATGCGCTTGCAGAAGAAGAAGTCTCCTATCAATTACTCGTATCCTATTACTAGAAACTCTCAATCGAATCCCTCCTCGCCGATACCGGTAGCACTCAAACGTGTTAATGCTAATTCTCATCACCCCAAGGAAAGCGAAACCAAGGTAAAGGCAAAGGCACAACCCGAACTTGGTGTATTTTCTAGAATGATGTCATTTGTACGCATTGCTACCAAGAAAAATGGTCTCGCAGTGAGAAAGGCTGTATTAGAATGGAGACGTACTGTAGCTGCAGAGCTTGACGCTGAAAAAGAATGTGGTCTTTATCGATTTTGAACTTGAAGAGACTTTCTATATCGATACCCCTCTATTATCACATCTACCAATATTTGCATTAATCATCTTATTGTAATAATTGATCGACGAACTTTTGCCTGTAACATACTTAATCCTGGCTTTTCCTACATAAAGTTGTTCCTAATTTATCTTTTTTCAATGCAAAATGTACGTGGTTTTGAGATGTATCTATCAAACATCCGAATAAACCTCAACGCACGTTGAAAGCATGGAACTAAATAAAAATTGAATCTCCAAGTAATAAAAAGTACGCGCGAAAGCAATTCGAAAGCAAACTGTTTAAAACGTTCTCAAATCCATAATTCCCAGATAATAATAATAAAAATCACGACATCCCATCGTTTTGAGTGGTTCCACGACCACCAACATACATTCTTGTATGCGCATCAATTAACGGCTGTATGTGCCATTTTTCTAACTGTGTAGTCTTCATGTCCGCACGCTACATACCATTTAGCATAACAAATTGAGATAATAATAAAAAAGGTAACTGTTACTTACAAGAGCAAAGGTAGTACCACGATAAACACTACCCCAGATCTCTTTAAATTCTGGATGATTCCTATCAACACTACGCTGTAACGTCGGGTCTTTCGTTCTACACAAGTGTTCCAAAGTTGCTTTCTTAACAAGCTAATCTCATTCAGTCAACATTGATTTTTTTTAATAAAATGATGAAGATATAAGCAAGGGGAAACTCACATTCTTGTTTTTCTGTTCAACATCTCCCTCTCCTTTATCTTTACTTCTTTCAAAATCATCCTCGATCATAATACTATCCTTCTTTTTAAGGAGTATACCACCTTTACCACTAAACACATCTTCCTTCTCCTTTCCTTTCCCTTTCACCTTTCCAGGAAGTGTTGGAACCTTAAACACTTTACTACTATCACCCAAATCCAACTTGGCACTACTATTCCCCTTTGTCAATTTCTGTCTTTTCACAGCAACACCGTTTCCATTTCCAAGTACAAGTGAACTAGAACTCGTACTTAGAACACGTTTCAACTCTCTAGTAGAAGCAATTGTATTTGATCTTGATGATAGGTTACTATTTGAAGTTTGACCAAATGTAATAGGAGGTCTTCGTGGTATTGGATCATCTGGTCTTGCTATACGATTTGGTGGTATTAATTTGGTAAGAGGTGGTCGAGTTGTAATTCGAGCTACACAGAATCTGATTGTACGTGTATTTGAATTGGCAGCTTGAGCATAAACAACAATATGTGTTGTTTCTGAACCATCATCTATATGAAGTAACAAGTATGAGTGTAAGAATATAATGAAAGATTAGGACTAAAGGATAAAGATGTGTATGTTACTAACCGGTATCACCAATAGCTATCTTAATACCAAATTCTGATCTTGAACCAGGTGTTGGATCAGGTATAAGACGAGATGATGTTGAAGCGGCTGGGAAAGGCAATAAACAAAATATATTCTCGAAATATATTTTAGAAAGAGTTGCTCGTGGATGAATGTCCCTAAAACTCAAATATATTAACACACGTAAAAGAAGAGAGTTTATATCAAAAAAAGAGAGAGGAGGGAGGGGGGACAAACACATACATTTCTACATTCCCACTTTCATCCAACCAAATCTCATCAAGTTTCACAGTACCCAAAAACCGTAAACTTTGTCTACCTCTCATACTCTCCAAAGCCAAAGCAATAGGATTTTCTAATAAATGATGTTTCATAGGAGATTCCAAACGTGCACTGAATGTAAGACCATCAAGAAGTAGATATGAGTCTGGTAGTGATAATGCACCACGGTAGAGTAATCGTGAGGAAGATGAAGTTGAGGAACCTGAGGGTGTATTAAACGTTATGTCTTTCCCTGTTCGTCCCGGTGTCGTCGTCGTTGTCATAATCGTTGAAATTGAATTTGTGCTCGTTTTGAACGGAGTTGTAGTCATAACATTGTTTGGTTTATTGTGCAGAGACTTCAGACGCGCTTAATGACATTATACGCGTTTATTATGTAATTGTTAACTGACGACTGTCAATCTGGCAGTTGATAGTCAGTTAAGCTCTAAGCACCAAGCAGTCGCAGCCGACTGTGTAATAGACTTTAAGCTCTTCAAGCTGAAAAACTGACGGAGATCTACTTTGAGATGTAGTAATTATTGATTGTCTGGGAGTAAGTCGGACACGGATAATTGATGCCGACTTCACTCCTTCTCATATACATTTATGTACATTACACTTCTAATCCAGTACATTCCTTTTCTTTTTCCACGAAAATCTACAGCTATCGGATCTACCAGAACCAACCAAAACACGGCTCCTATCAAGTTACAGGTACCAACGTCAACATCAAAAGAGAATATTGCAAATAGTCGCACAGTAGTATCTCCCCCTTCGTTTCCGAAAGGGATCAGATTTATTTATTTATGAATCAAATCTATCTGTCAATCACCCATAAGTCCGTGATTTATATATCCCGACTCCCCGTTGTGTCATTTTCTGCAAATATAGATTATCCCGCCCAAAAAGGTTCTATTTTTGAAGCTCGCGGAAAAGAATTTAGAAACGAGATAGCCTTGGTGACAGCTCTATTTATAGTTCTTGTCTCCAAAAGACGATCAAAAAAGATTTTATTTTTCAAAAATCGACTTCTGGAGATCTCTTAAAGAGAGGCTTGGCGAGGGATCCGAATGTCGGTTGCTGTACATGTTAATTTTACGATCCTAAGAGCATCTTGAAGTGAGTCTCCGTGTTTCTCTGGTGCAATCCTAAGTAATAAAGTAAAGTAATATGTGTTCAGCACTGAGATAATAATATATTACATAAAAAAATACTTACTCGACGTGTACAGTTTTATGTCGTTCAAATTCAACTGGATAACTTGATCCTGGTAAAACCCGTTTAATTCCTTGAATCGCATACATTCCACTGAAACTACCACCCTATTAAAATATACAATTATATCCATAATCCAATCAGCTTTCTTGAAAGTTGCAAAAATAAAAAACTGAAGAAAAAAAAACGAACTCACGAGTTCAGGGAATGAATTCAAAGGCATTGATATCTCTTTAGCCTGATGCCAAACCACTTTCAATTTCGATCCTTTCCTAAGTGCCAACACCATATCTTCCAAAGCACAAAATGGAATATTCTTCCCATTTATACTTGCATCCAAATCTTTAGAAAAAGTTCGTTCTAGTGCTTTTATAGCTTCTTCATCACTCTTCGCTTCGAAAATTTCGCATATATGTTGCATTGACCAGGTAGTGAGTGACATTATGAGTGAGATGGTTGCGTGATGGTGGAGGCAAAATAGAGAATGAAGAAATAAAGATAAGAGTGGTATGAGGATGACGCAAGCGAGGTTTATGAGAAGAAAGTTGTTGTACTGAGGTACTGGAGAGGGTGTGGGGTAGTTAAAGGCACGCGCTCACCCCAAGCGTATGTATTTTATACTTGGTTCGATCGTGAAAAAAAAAAAATCAAGTTTTGAAAAAGATCCTGTATTAAGATTCAAAAAAATGGTCGCGTGGGAGTTAAAAGGCTTGCCTGAAGAGAGAAACAAGATGTCTTCTCTTATAAAGTTCGCCGTGAATCATCTTCGCGGTTATCAGTGAATGAACATTTTGATGTCGATGAATGCTTGCTTCGGTACTGAGGATCTTGAAAATTTTCATGTGTTATATAGCGCCAAAAGAGTATTCTATTTTTTGCACGCGGCTAATCTAGATTTACAAGATCCTTGGTTACTCGAGGTCGATGAAATATCTGTAGAGATGGGAACGGTGTGCTAGTTGGAATTGAGTTTCTGTTTGTTTCTGGTATTACATTAGAACATCGAATGAAAAAGGAGGGGTTTTGAAGATGAAGAGTTCATATAGATATCGCACCATAAGCCCGCAGACGGGTTATATTAACGCAGTAGCACCAACGTCAAGGCTCTGTCAAGGCTGCATATCCAAGGGCGAAACCTTTTGGACGGCATTTACCTGTCCGAGCAAGCGTAACCTTATTCCTCGGAGATCGGCTGCCGAGAGAAGTCAGTGAGAGTTTTTGTCGTCGTCTAGTTCTTCCTATCAGATTGTTTTTTCAGTGGGGTATGGTGGCCAGGAATATTTTAGTGCGTTAGTAGCTGGGGAGTCTTGAGCACTGGGAAGTTTAGAATGGGCTTGTGGGGTGGTCGTCCAGGCAATATGAAGTTTGTGTGTATGTAAATCGTTGTGGGATATGTACGGGTGCCGGGATAGAATTTGAATTTGGTCATAAACGTAGAGTTGGGCAGTGGGTGAAAAAGGCACGAAGCGTATAGTGGAAACCCGTTGGCCTGCATTTCAATGGAGACCCCAAAGTGCGGAAGAAGGCGGCTATGGACAAAGGTGTGCGAGGTCTGACAAGTTCGCGAAGGATGAGAGAGCTCACATTCGAAGAGAAATAACAAGTTGCCCGCCCTCATTGCCGCGAGTCCTGCCTGCTAAATGAATGACTGCAAAGCTATTTTTTGGGAGGTTAACTCACCATTCAGCTCCTATATTGCTTCCAGGCTCCAGTGGCTAAAGTCACCGTCGAGTATTTGATATTCTGTATTGCGAAGGACCGCTTTGGACGTTAGAGGTGGCGACTGGGGTTATTGTATGGATTTTATGGAGTCTCAGAGTGAGAGCGGATGTCGAGTGTTTGATAGTCGTGTTATGGAGTGGCGTGGCAACTAAGCTGGACGATGGTTGGGTGTTTGTGTAGTTGCAGATGAATTGATATTGTTTCCGCTTTCGTCTCTTCCACACCCCTACCCCTGCTTCCTTCCACAACCATCGTCCAAGTCACAGACACACATCAACCAGATAATTAATATTCCACTCAACAGAGTCGACAGATAATAATCATATTCCACCCAGCCGAGTCGACAGCCACTGATTTTTACGTCCACAAACAACCACTGGCAGAGGGTCCGAGTCCCCTTGCTCTGACTCACTTCGCATTTCTTCAGTGCCTAGCACTCAGGACAATGTGAAAAATACGATACCAGAGGAATTGCGAGTCTCTGACCCTCTCTTTTATATGCAGGAAGACCAGACATACCTAAAAATACCTTCTGTCCTTTCTTCCTTGCTTTCTGCTTCCTTGGTGCATAAATGCGTCAAAAAACTCGAGACACGTCGCCATAGATCTCCCGCAGCTGCCTGGGATAGGAAGTACGGGGTGTTGAGGGAAAATGTACATATATGCTCTAAACCACTGAGACCACCGAGATTGTATGTCTTTTTATTTATTTTTGAATTGATAGCCTTTTTTGATTGTCATTCACGCAGTCCAAAGTTTGTAATTTTAAACGCCATTGTCGGGATTTTCTCTTCAAGTTTATCAACCCAATTTCTCCCAGAAGAAACTTGGCGCTTAGCATTTCTCGTACACACTTCTCCGTTCAACGGATCACAGACACCATACCAAGATCAAGGAGGATTTGCTACTGTTGCTATATATTCTTGCACTTCAAGGTCGCATCCAAACACCAAGCCTATTGGAACAGTCATTATTCGATCAAACGTAATACGGGCGTTGGGCAGTCATCCTAGGCGGCTCTTGTTATGGAATTGCTCTTCAAGCACCAACCATTTCTAGTCACTCTTGCTGGAATCTCGGCTTGTTGCTTCTGGCGTTTGCAGTTGATCTGGACTGGGCTGCTTGGTCTCAAGTCTCTTCGCATATTCTTGAATATTTGGTTATGGACCCCTAGTGTCTTCACTATCAACTACAAGTCTCAACACACGTTTCTCTCGATTGGTTACTACTTGATTGATCAGCTTAAAGGGCATCATGGTTGAAGGTCAAGGAGTACAGTCTTGACTCACAATATCTCGGGCGCCTGTATTGGTAAAATCATTCACATCAACCTTCTTTGATGGATACAAATATATCCACCAATGGCTCCAACGACCAAGCGCCTCCAATCCGGCAGTAGGAAAGTCACTGCAATATAATCCCTTTTGGTATTCGCAGGCTGTTCGTTGATTTGGGCACCGCCAGTGGCCAGCCTCTTCGACGTAAATGGTCCACAGAAAATTCCCCGCTTAATTCCAAAAATATATCGACCGATTCATGGGAGGATTGAAAGACAAACAGTTTTCCAGAGAATATAGTTCGTAGAGTGCACGAAAATCCGCAAGAATTGGTCCCGTATATTTTTCGCGAGCCAGACTTCCTCTTTTCCTTCATTATTCGATCCAATGCCTCCAATAATCGCCAGAAACCTAGTTATCAAGCAGAAGCATTGTTCAACGCTTTGCCGGAACCAAGATTCCGAGTATCTCAGGGCGCACAGGTAGTGCAGGTCCTGCACTATCCATCGAGAACCGAAGAGAGGTGAAAGGTATAAGAGGTTTGGCCAGTTGTAATCCATTCTCAGACTAGAAGGTGTCCAGAGAGTTTTGTACCAATATCACCACGGGTTTCCTCGTTGAATATGAGGATTGGTCAAAAAGTGGGAAGACTGCACGGAGCTCGACCTGTTATTGTCGACATTCAGAAAAGTAGGCCTCTGGAACTGAATATATCATTGCGGATTGTCGCCAGACTTGGTAGTGTTTATGAATGGAAGTGGCTGGGATACACAGACGCAAACGGCGCTTTACACTAAACAAGGCAGTCTCCCTCCTTTCCTCAACAGTCACCCGAGGACACACCGCCCACACACACTCTACCCCAACTCCTCTATCTTACAAGTCTCCTTTTCCTCCATAAATCTCACAAATGGTCTACCCTCTTAACCAGCTTCCTGCGGTTGGGCCGGCAGAAGCCAGGGGAATGACATTTTCTGACCAACGATACGACCCGCAGCGTATCTCTCGACCACCTTTGGCGCATCCTCGTATTCGTTGCCCAGAAATCTGGACATCAGCCGCAAATAGAGAGGGTCCTGAGGCTATCACGCTTGTAAGTGCCTCGGCAACTTTCTTCGCGTCAACCTGTCAACCGTTCATCATCCGTTGTTACTCTAATTTTATCGCAGCCTCCTTTCCAAACCGTGAATAGACAATTTGAATGCACGCGGTGCACCTCTCCAGGCAAGGTACTCCATCATATGCTGTCGCGCATTGCAAAAACTCAATAACAAAATTTTCAGGCTAGCTTTATTGAGAGGTGCATCGCGTGTTTACGCAGAATCTGGGTATGCGTGTTTGGGCAATGTGCAGGACGGACGAAAAAGGTCAACTCTTCTCTTCATGCTTAAGGCGCACAAAAAAACTAACATGTTCAACCTCAGAACCCTCCAAGTGTGCGCTCCAGTATCAATGCAGACGATATCTTCGAACTCGAAGAAGCCAATTTACAGGTTGAAGAAAAAGTGGACTAATATATATGAAAATACACCTATCTATCATCACGTTCCTTTTCACATTCTCGCTGATGCACCGTTTGCATGCTCACATTGTATATATCTAAGCTGCCTAATCTTGTTCATACTCCCGAACATACGGGTACAATATATCTATCTTTAATCTTTTGGGTATTTTGCATGTTGCTTTTGATGGGTTCGAAAGTTCTACAACGCCCCCCCACGTGCAATTCTTTTTGAAGGTTTCTCCCTTTAGATAACCGCGTGGGTATAGATGGTACTACTGATTACACTAATACTTATAGGCGCTTCTCTCGATTCGTTCTTCTTTTCTCTCACAACTAGAATGCTTCTTGTCATTCACTTCATTGTACAAAGCACTTCTGACAATGGAACTATCGATAGGATACCTGAAGAAATTTGGAAAAGTAAGTTGCCCTTTCATTCCTTTCTTTCAAAGGTAATATTTAATTTAATTTATAGAATTATGGTGGAAAGTCATTGAATGTCCATGTAATATCTACACATCACCAAGGGATAATTCAAATCCAAAGAGAGCCGTAGTATTATTATGTGACGTTTCAAAGGCAACAAGAGCTACGATTGCATTCATATGTAAACAGATGGAAATGATTGGAAAGACTTCAATGCAAGTGCAAATGTCACTTACTGATTGGACTTCGAACATAGAGGTGATGACGTTGAAAATGGATTTGGATAATATTAGATTGTATAAAGGATATCCTAAGGATGATTATCTTAGAGGTGTGGAGGATATAGTGAAGGATATAGAAAGGAAAGTGAATGCGAAAACGGAAACGGAAACGGATAAACGGATATGGATATGGGTACTCCGAATCGTATTTTGGTTATGAATTTTATGACACCGAAGAAAGATTCGGAAAAGGAGTTTAATGAATGGTATGCAAAGGAACATATACCGATGTTGACTAAAGTTCCTGGATGGATATCTTCGACTCGATATATATTCGAACCATTACCAGAAATCACTATGACCGAGCCGTCATTCTTCTTCAAGGATTCGGATACTCATACTGTACCAAAACCAAAACCAAAGTATATGGCGTTACATGAATGGGCAGTTGGTAATGGTGAGGATAAGGATAAGGTTTTTGAGTCTGTAGAATATAAGGCTGCGACGAGTACAGTTTGGAGGGAAAAGGTGTTGGAAAAGGTGTTGGAAAAGGAAAGATGGGTTCTTGAATTCGTCGCTTGATAGTGCTACACGTTGGATACCAGATCCTAAATGAATTGTGGCACGAAAATGTTGAAATTGATGTTGTACAACCGTCAATAATTACTATTCCTACCAATTTGTACCGCTAGTACTACTTGTTAGAAGACGATGGATCGCCTAGTCTGATTCTCCATTCTTCCCCTTTGTACATAAGAAATACAATTGGTAAAAATGCCATGATGCTAACAATGAGGATATGTGGAGTGAATAATAAATTAAAAGTGTGTAAGTGGGTGATATAAACTAACCAGATAGCTGCAAATACTGTAAATGACCATTGGAAGCCAATCTATTTTTGAGAACAATCAGTGATCAGAAGATGCTTAATTATCTTTTCGGGAAGATTAATTATTACCACATCGCCAAATGGTATGCTTTTGTGACGACATTGAACTTTCAGCTATTTCAGTATACCATGAATCTTGTAAATCACTTACGAGTAAAAACCCAAGGTCAAGCCGAATACTTGACGTATAAAACTTGTCATAATATTGAATGAGTATTGTGTGTGAAATAGCCAATAGATGTAGATGTACACACCCGAAACAAATGCTTGCATCGTTACTTCGAGAATTATAACAATCGTTGCAACTGTATGTATAACAGACAGATGAAACGATTTGCACTTCAACAGTCTATTTAGTTTTCACGTGGGTAATAAAAGTGATAGACCAATTACTTCCAAAGCATGCGATAGCTAAATTTAACAAGCTCCATTAGTAAGAACAGAGGTATATCAAACTTAAATTAATCAAGTGCATGGCACTTACCCATTCCAATGCAAGGCGCTATATAAGTATGAGCATATCTCACCGTGAATCCGTCTGTATGTATGTCAGTCAAAATAGACCCTTTCAAACTCGAGTACAAAAAACCTGCATCTATGGAATTTGTGAGAGATAAGACAGAATAATGATAGCTTGAAATCTCTTTACATTAAAAGTCCTATGGGAACTGTGATAGCTCCAGTCCATATTCCTTGAAGTCGAACTTCGACTGCTGAGGTTTGACCTTTTTCGAGAGCTCTTCTGCGAGCGCGTTGCATCATAGCATCTGTGACTGGACCTGAGCATAATTCTCCTAATGAACTAAGGTTTTTTTAACATGTCAGTTCGTTATATGGAATCGCTTTCTTAAAAACAACCCAACTTACGCTCCGACAAGAAGGCTTATTCCGTTGGCGAGCCTAAAGACATTTAGTTTAGCCTTTTGCGATATCAAGGATACGAACCCATTCTGTACTGTATTGAAGTGATAGATCCTCGTAAATAGTGTCGCCAATGTCAATGCCGGCTCTATGGAAGCAAATCCATAGACAACCCCACTACGGAAATATGGAAGATATTAGGTATATACATGAAGCGGGGCGTTTCATTACTCACTAATATATTGCTGGGAAAAGTACTGAAGGATATTTCAACATACTCAAAGGTTTAATAACGAAGTCCCTCTTTTCAAGATGACGACCAGGGACTGAATGTATCCAGAGACTGAGTTGTTTACAATAGACTCGAAAAGTCAAAGAGGGTGACGAATATATTTCTCCTTGTTGGATCAATTCTTTATATTGAGATCCATCTATATTTTCGTGCTTTGTAAGATTTGCAAAGAGGTCGTCGAAAGCATTAAATGGCCGACTGAACAGTGTTTCCGGGAGAAGAAATAGGCATATTACGAACATAGCACCTAGTTTCGAGTCTCTACGATGAGTGCCAAGATATTCGTTCGTAACGCCTTTGTCTCACCATTTAACATGGCTCCAGTCCAGAAGCACCAACGCCATCCATGATCGCGAGCAACATACCCTCCGATCTAAGCCGGTTGTTAAATCAGCATATAGGCATGAAATTTGCTAGGATGACTTACAATTGGAGCCAGATGTGCGCCATTAGTGAGCATAACAGTATATAGTCCCATAGCCTTCCCTCTTTCGTGCATATAGCACATGTCAGAAATTGTTCCAGCACCAAGTACAGCAGCAGTAGCAGCTCCCGCTCCATTGAAAGCTCGTGCAAGAATTAAAGTACCATATGATTTAGCTTCGGCTGAACCAAGAGCACTACCAAAACCAATCAGGAGGGTAAAGAGGTAAATAGGTCTTCGACCATAGACGTTTGCGATAGGTATAAAAAGGATAGGACCAAGTGCACTTGTACCAATGGCGATCGTTGTTTGGTAAGTAGCCGTCACATGTGCAATATTGAATTCTTCGGCTAACGGTACTATCGCTGGGTTGATGATTGCAACATTCAGTGTCGCAAGAAATGCAAGAACGGATACTTGGAATAAAATACTCCATTTCAACCACTATTTAATGTATCTTTGATCAATACGGATCTAGTGCAAAATAACAAAGTACTGATACTTACTTTTGGGTAGTTGAGGGGGTCATTATTGAGAGCACTTGGTTGTGGAACAAGTGGAAGTCCAGTTTCATCCAGTTTAATGGGATGACTTAGAATCTTCAGATCAGGATCCTCGAAGAGTTTATCGGAAGATGGTAATACCATGACAAGAGGTCTCTTGAGTGTGCAGAGCGCGGGAGCTCATGGATATATATGTGTAGTTTTCACAAGAATAGAAGCATTGGTGTTGGGTTAACATTTATTTTTAAGAGTCTGATTTGGTGATTCTCGGGGTCCTGGGTTAGGCTACATAGGTGAAGAATGTTTGTAGCTGTACTCCAATTTAAACCCGATTATCGAAAGCAGGGTGTGTTTGATACAACTAATCTGAGAAATCGTTATATTCCCATTCAGCTTGAAACAGACTCAGACAATCAAGACCTCTACTCTTATATATACAAGAAGTGCAGGTTCAACGGGCGACGTTCAATGGGGTATGGTTCCAAGAAATTAATAGTGTCGTATTTAAACGTGATCCAATTATTAACAAGATTACGAGCTCCAGGAATAATAAATGTACAACGTGTATGCATCCACGAGTACGTGGATAGGGTAGACTGTCGATTGGAGGTATTGGTGTTTCTCCTGTCCTGTTCCGTTTCTTTCTTCACAACCACGGTTTGACTTTGATTTCACTGCATTGCTGTGAGCAGGAGATGTATGAGAGGTCGATGATATCGTCCGTATTAATACTGGAACGCGTGCTTGGAGGATTCTGAGGTTGGAGCTGAATGTCAGCTTTTCGCTCCAGCGTCGAGCAAAGAGAATTATTGACCTTTTCCATACTTCCTCCACAACGCCAAAACCTAAATATTTTGATTTTGCTGCGCAAACACGCGATGCACCTCCTAATAAAGCTAGTCTAAAAATCGTTGTGAGCTTGCATTACGCGCTAGTATGTGATGCAGTACTCACTCTGCCCGAAGATGAACACTGTGTGCATTCTGGTAGTCTTTCAGCGCATTGGAAAGGAGGCTGAGATAAATAAGCCGTCGGTTAGAAGGAAAATATGATGGAATGACGCGATGATCTGCCGAAGCAACTTACAAGCCTGAAAACATCAGGGTTTTCTGCCTTTGCCGCTGATGTCCAGGTTTCTGGGCAACGAGTACGAGGGCGAGCCAGGGGTGGTCGAGAGATACCTTGCAGATTGTAACGTTGCTCGGAGAACGTAGTTCTCCTAGATTCTGGCTCCACTGTAGGAAGCTGGTAGAGCGGGTGGAGCATTCTGAGTGAATAGGTACGAAAAGGAGAGACTTGTAAGAGAAAGAGAAAGAGAGTGAGGTGCGCGAAGTATGAATTCCTGAGTGACCGTAGAGGAGAGAGGGGGACTGCCCTTTTTGGTGTAAAGCGCCCTTTTCCCCTGTCACCCCCATCCATTCACAACACTCGGATGCTACTAATCTGGTGACAATATCCTGCTCCCGACGCCTACTATTCTGAGAATCGATAGTAAAAGCTAAAGCTCCACACAACCTTCCTGTACTTTCCCCAGCATCCAGGGAAGGAAAACCCCCTAGCAATGTTGGTACTTCCAGGATGAAACTCTCGACGCCTTCCAGTCTAAGAATCGACGGCAACAGATCAAACTCATCGAACCCTCACCTATCTACCCGTAACAGCTTGCCCAACCTGCGCTGCCCCTGCTCTCCGAAGAGACAATTCCAAATATTTGGCTTTATTCTGGCGTTGGAAAAGAGTTGAATGATGTACTCGCAGCTTGACTTTGTGTAATTACTGGGAACATTGGGATACTAGCTGAGAAACTTGGAGCCAGCCGATGTCGAATAGTGAAGGAAGATACGAAGTCGTTTCGAGACTAGGAAGCTGGTAACCGACAATGCTCGCAAAGGGGATCCGTGCGCACTGTATAACCTATGTTTTCTCCTAAGCTCCTCGCCTTTCAACACCCCAATCAATGGATCGATGGATTATTGGGAGTTTCTAGGATTATTTGCGTTCAAGTGATTGCTCACTGGCAGCACCCCACGACCGGCTTGTGGATACCAAATGGGATTACATTCCAACAACGAGAATATGACTCTTGAGCTGCCATGTTAGAAATGCTTCGCTATCGAGTCATTGGGTGGATATATTTACACCCATCATTTCTTGATGAGTGATGTGATGATAACAGTGTCACCGTTATAAAGCGCCCATAGATTGTGAGTCAAAGAATGTACTCCTTGACCTTAACCACAAAATCCTTTAAACTGATGAATCGAAGTAGTAGCCAGTCGAGAGAAACGTGTGTTGATATTTGATATTTGATAATGAAGACTCGAAGACTTGCATCAAAACCAAATATTCAAGAGATTTGTGAGGAGACTTGAGCAATTGCCGACGCCAGTAGCAAGAAACCAAAATTCCAGCAAGAGTGACTAGAAGTATTTGGTGCTTGAAGAGCGATTCTATAACAAGAGTTCCCGGATCAACTTGACTATGCCAGTATTACTTTTGATATGACTGCAACAAGAGATTTGGTATCTGAATGTGCCCTTGAAGTACAAGCATGAATCACCAGGCGACCTTGAATGATTGCTTCTCGATATCGGTGTGTGCGTCGTTCATTGAATGGAGGTGTATGCAAAGAATGCCAAGATCCGAATTTATGGGGTTCCTATGGACTGCGCTCAAGAAAAACTTGAAGAGCAGTGTAACGAGTTCCGGGCTGTGCAAATGAAAAAAAAAATATTCAGGAAGACTAGAGTCAGATTGTCAAAAGACGACATACCATCCGAGTATTTGAGCAAACATGCACATTTTCATTCAACAACCTATATTTCTGCTTCCAAACCACTCCAAAGAATCTACGGCGAGGTGACTCAAGTTTTCCATGCATATATGCGTGAAAAAAAGTCGGGAGGATGATGAGCGTAAAGAAAGAGTTGATTCAGGCTTCGAAAGCGAGAACAGATACTGGCGAGTCCGTCGGACTGATGGTAATTTTCTCCTGTCGTCTCGAGCGAACGGCTACACTAGCGGGGTGCGAGGTGCGAGGTGCGAGATGAGAGATGTGAGG
Organism: Coprinus comatus; assembly: GCA_034638255.1. Taxonomy (NCBI): domain Eukaryota; kingdom Fungi; phylum Basidiomycota; class Agaricomycetes; order Agaricales; family Agaricaceae; genus Coprinus; species Coprinus comatus. The sequence goes on from JAWPGT010000017.1 coordinate 331,928, forward strand.
AAGCGTCAAAGCGAGCATAACCACCAAAGTGATTATTTAGAAATAGGGGTAAGTGGATGGTTGATTCGGCTGTGGGTTGTGTGCATTATTATTCATGCTGACGGCGAGTGTGAGTGTGTCTTCAACAATGGTGGCCGTGGCCATGGAGGAGGCTGAGTTGACTGTTGTGGGCGAGACGAAAGCGGAGGCCAAAATCGATCACTTCCGCCCAGTCTATTCACCCCCACAGTCAAACACTTCAGCTACCACCAAACACTCAATAAATAATTCGGTTGGTACAGCCTAGGAGGATGTAGCAGATAGTATCGAGGTAGAATAGTAAGCATGATTTCTCTACCTCTTCCAACGCCAAAGGCACCAAAACGCTGGTCCTTTCTCTTCGCTCGATAACTCAATCGCTTGGACTTCTTTCTAACCGACAGTATACTTACTCCTATTTCACAACAGAACCTTACGATGGATTCAAATATCGCGTCTTCTATAGAACTCGCTTCGAAAATGACTCAAGGTCTCACCGTATGCCGCCTAGACAACATACGCATGTGACGGCTATTCCAGAAATTGGTGCGGTATTTTACTGACTACGCCAGACCGCCTACACTCACATTCAACTCCTCGTGTTTTTCTCGCCACGATATCGATTGCCATTGAAAAGCAACTGAAATCGAATTTACCACCCCACGTTACACCAAAACTACCAACGAGTGTTCTATCAAACTATCCGTTCCATCCACCACTTCCTCCAATCTCAAAAATCAAGGAACAATAGCTTGCCAAATAATTCGAATAACAGTTCCGTCGGATCTACAGTGCTTTACACTGCGTGGGTGACTCGATAATCTAAGTGGATTATCGAGGACATATCTAAACTTTACTCTGAGACCCACGCTCATGAGTAAAGTAAAGCTTGGATAAATACTCGCCAGTACTTGACAATCTATGTGGATTACCAAGTCACTGGCACAGTGTTTAACCACAGCACCTCCTCCGAAAAAAAAACCATCCTAAAATCTAAACACAACTCTCGGATCAACTGCTCTCTTTTGTCTGTTTCACACCATTCAGGATTTCCGAATTACACAGAAAGTAAAATCAAGTTTGAAGCCTAGGTGGTGGAGATACCCCCGCATCAACGCCGGTAGCACAGAGTTACACGCCACGAATTATGACGACATGTCCTCAAAAATAGCACGGGTTTACAAAATCCAGATACTTGCCATTCTTTACATATAGCTAATTTCACTCGGGGGGACAACTCAGGTGCGGGGTTAGATTTCAGAAAACCGCCATATTTCTCATTCTATTAAATGTATGCATTGTAGTGAGCACGAACTTCACTTATGTAAAGCGTTGGAATGAAGAGTAGATTTGCAGCAAGGAAATATATATACATCGCTTCCGGGGCAGTAGTGTGGACCGTAATTATGCGCGTGAAGCTATAGTAATCCCTGTGAAAGCACCCTGGAATAACAAATGCCATTCGGTTAAGGGCAGTAACATTTTCGAATGCAACTTCGTATATTCAATGTAATTGGATGAGGCTGATGTTGACCGAATCTGAAGCTCAAATGACATTCTCTCAAGTTCCTTCAAATATCTGCAAGGATATTAATTAAAATGTCAAGACGAGGCAGATTACTATAACGAATATACTCACTGAATGAGTAATTTTAGTCCTAATGTACAACATTCACGTTTGATGTCAGACATATATTTGAACTTCCTATCTTGTGGTTGCTCCGACAATTTCTGCGATATATTGTCCAAGCTCCTTACCAGTCGAGCTCGAAAAGCAGTCTAAAAGGAAAGAGAAGATGATGAAAATCTGTATTGTGACTTAGCTAGTAGACAACTTACCGGGGGATTGCCCTCCATGGCCTGTTTGCATCTATCAACGTATTTGCATGCAATAACATACAACTTTTCAAGAGTAGAATCATTCTTATTTTCTGGAACAATAGGATGTGAGGGGAGTCCGGAGTTCTGAGTACCGGCTGTTTGTGTGTCCCACAATCGAGCACTTCCATTATTTGCATTTACATCTTCTGAAGTTTGCCCTAGATCAAGGGGCATCTGAGTGCACCCATAAGTACAAGTTGCCGGTGTTGTTGTATGTCCTGCTAATCCATCTCGAGTAGATCTATTCTCTTCTGGAGATTGAACTAATACAGGTACCCTTCCTTCAGTAGTGGCACGACGTTGTCTTGAGCCCTCAGCAGCTTCCTGAATATTCTTGTCCTCAGGATTGTCAAATCTTGGAGGCATGTGTGAGCTTCCAGATCCAAACTGGGGCCCTGTTGATTCTTGCACAATGGCACTGGCACGCCGAGGAGCGTCACTCGAAAAAATTGGCATCTCGTGTTCGGATGCCATTGGGCTTTCCGACATTGTTGCACGGTTACTGGCCCACGAACTACGATCATCCAACGAGTCTTCCCGCGTTAAATCAGGTGGGCGATAATTGTAGTGATCTTCCCATAGCCCATGAGAGTAGTTGTTCGCACTAGAAGTATCTGAACCTGAAGTGTCAGCATCTTCTTGTCCAGCCTTACCGTTCCGACACATCGATCGACGAACAGCTGGTGAGTAAATTAATATCACTGATTGTTCCGGGCTTTCATAAGTATAGTTTCTATCAGGTCTTTCCTCGGAAGTTGCCATATTCATCGTAGATGGACCAGCCCAAGGAGGAAGAATATCAATATCAGACATGCGGTCTTCTGTACTATCGGATTCCGTTGATGAGTCCTCTGCATCGGGTCCCGTTGATAAACTCTCTGTATCGGATTCCGATGATGAGCTCTCTGTACTATCAGACCCCGTTGGTGAAGAATTTGCACGTATGTTATCGTTTCTTGATGATCTTGGTGTGGCATAAGAGTAGTAGTGGTTTGGTTCTGGGTCACAAAAAGGAGCATGAGGGTTTGGTTCTGGGGCACGGAAGGGGAAGACGAATGGTCTACTAGGAGGTGCTTGGTCAGGAAAATGTTCAGGTCCAGGCTCGGCATGGTGTCGGCAAAAGGGATTCCTAGCAAAACTATTATTGAGGTGAGGATCATCAATGGGAGCAGTAGCCATGCTGCGGAAGAGAATAGTAACAATCCTGTCGGATGCATTTCTTATCTCTCGGCGTAGGTCTTGAGCCAAAGTATCTGTGGGGCACCCACAAGGCCTGCCAAACATTGGGAAGCCACCTGGGTGATGTCCGTTCATTGTTTGAGAACTTGGGGGTTGAATGCCAGTGATAGAAAGTAATATGTAGGTAGCTTGAGGTTGATTTGATATATCAAAGGTATGTCAGCCTGAGTGTTATTATATATGGTCGATATCCTTTTGTCATTGACATGGGGACCACTCCTTTGCTTCTTGTGTCGTAAAGAGAAATTTAGGATCACAAAAGTGTGGGCAGTGCTGAGTGTAGTGCTAACCTGTACTTCAACCAGCCCAATTGTTCGCCGTTGTATTTTTTTTTTTGATTCAATTGAAAGATGTGGCAGGAGAAAAGATGTTTTTGGCACGCCTTTTCAGAGACAAAGGATCTAAAAATATACGGTTCTTCATCAATCATTTCGGCCATTTCCGGTCTAAGGTCGTTATCACAGGTTATCATCATCTCCCCAAAGTATCTATTGAATACCATTAATAACATTGATATGTATATTGTCTCCCAAACTTGGGTCAAATACATTATTGTGATGATCACCGAAAAAAACAATACACTCGATCACTCACTATTCGTGATGACCATTACTCATCATAACAAACAAATGACATGGTATTATTGTTCTTGTTCTTATTTCTTCAGATGAAACACTTCTCTAACTTCTGATCAAAAAATTTGATAGAGATGACACATAGTATAAGATAAGTAATTTATGGATAAGTCGTGCTACCTTTGCTATATGTATATCATCACAATTGCGAAGAAAGGTAACTAGTTCTAGACCATAACCTCAACGTTCAACGCCCAATTGCTACAATTTGAATAAGTATATTGTACAACCCATCTATGTGGTACTTAATAGAGAGAATGAATTTAATGATAGGTCGATTATTTGAGATGAGATTTATTTTATGATTTTGTTGATAAACTATGGCTACTGCTAGGGCTAAGAGGCGTAAATATTCAATGACTGAAGTCATTATATGATCAACAGAACACATTATCACCATTGGAAGAAGTAGCAATCATCTTTACTTACATCACTTCTCGTCATGTACTGATGAGTCTGTTCATCCTAAGCGTCAACAGTAGAATCACCCATCTTGAGTCTCCATTCTTCGCCTTTATACATAAGGCCTACCACCGGCAAAAACGTGATCACACTAAGTGATATGTGAGATATACTGTATACATCTTTCGTAGATTGATTGGACAAACCAAATGGCTGCGAACACAGTAGAAGACCATTGAAAGCCGATCTATAGAAACAAGGTGTCAGTCCTCCAGGGGGTTACAACGTCATTCGGTAGTGATTTACCGCATCTCCAAATGGGATGCTTAACGGAGGTGTGCATGGTTAGTGCGTTTACGAATTGCTCGTGGTAGTACTACACTGAGGAAAACTGCTCACGAATAAAAGCCCAATGTTAAACCAAAGACTTGCCGGATAAAGCTTTCTTAAAGGGTTAATTTTGTGGTCCATGGAGCGTAAGAAGGTTCACGTACCCGAAACAAATACTCGCATCATTACTACGAGAATTGTAACAGTCATTGCAGCTGTAGGTGTAGCATACAGAGGAGACAATTTGCACTACATGGAATAAAGTGTTGTTGAGTTGAAGCCGCTAGTGGATGCATAGAAAGATACATACTCCCAAAGCAAGCCACGGCTATGAGGGGTTTATGAGTCTTTCAATACGATCAAATGTATTATATCCTACATACCCATTCCAATGCAAGGTGGAATGTAAGTATGCGCATATTGAATTGTAAAGCCATCTAAAATTTAGGAGCTTTAATCAGCATTTTTGGGTTTGATAGTGAGGAACTCAAACTTGCATCTATAGACCCGACATCAGTTAACAAAGAAAAAATAGTGTTGAGGTTGAAGCATACAATAAGAGTCCCATGGGAACAGTAATTGCCCCAGTCCATATTCCTTGTAGACGAACCTCTACCGCAGCGGTTTGACCTTTTTCCAAAGCTTTCCTACGAGCACGTTGCATCATAGAATCAGTAACTGGACCTGAACAAAGCTCTCCGAGTGAGCTATTTACATCTTTAGTAGGTCTCAACAATGGAAATGCTAGGTACTGACGCTCCAACAAGAAGGCTTATACCATTGGCAAGCCTGAGTAATGGAGGTAAAATTAATGACCGAGCATCCATAAATGCAAACACGTACCCGTTTTGCACGGTGTTGAAGTGATATATTCGCGTAAACAGTGCAGTCAAGGTTAGAGCAGGTTCAATTGAGGCGAACCCATAAACGACGCCACTGTTGTAAATGTGCATGTGCGTTAGTGTACACTTATAGTCTATATGTATTGTAGTTTACTTACTAAAACAAAGCTGGGAAGAGCACTGACGGATATTTGAGCATACTCAAAGGCCTAATGAAAAAGTCCCTTTTATGAAGATGGCGCCCGGGAAACGAGTACCACAGGCTGAGCCGTTGGCGATATGCCCAAAATGACAAAGGGGGTGATAGGTAGGTTTCGCCTTGTTTTACTAGTTCCTTATACTGGAGATCCTCAAGGTCGTGGTGTTTGACAAGATTCGCAAAGAGTTCGTCGTAAGCATTATCTGGCCTGAGAAATATAGTTTCTGGTAGAAGGAATAAACACACTAATAGCATTGCACCTAAAATGTAGTAGTAGTTAGTGGCAAGTGGCAGGGTTGAATTTATGCGGCTATTTGAAGTATACGTACCGTTCATCATTGCCGCTACCCAAAAGCACCATCTCCACCCGTGACTGCGGGCAATATAACCCCCGATCTATGTACCCTGTAAGCTTGAGAATGATCATATGTGATTTCGCCTACAATTGGAGCGAGATGCCCGCCATTCGTAAACATTACAGTGTACAAACCCATGGCTTTACCTCTTTCGTGCATGTAACACATGTCTGAAATTGTCCCGGCACCAAGTACCGCAGCCGTGGCAGCTCCCGCCCCATTGAAGATTCGTGAAATGATCAGAGTACTGTATGACTTGGCCTCAGCGGCTCCAATGGAGCATCCGAGTCCAACAAGGAGGGTGAAGAGGTAAACAGGTCGTCTACCGTACACATTTGCAATGGGTACAAGGAAGAGAGGTCCGATGGCATTTGCGCCGATTGCGATTGTTGACTGATAGGTAGCAGTGACCGGGGAAATATTGAATTCTTCAGCCATAGGTACTATAGCTGGGTGAATAACGGCTATATTCGATGTTGCCAGGAATGCGAGGATGGATATTTGTATTAAGATAGCCCCCTTTAGCCACTTTGAAGAGTTTAGAATATAAATTAGAAATGTATTGGTGATGCTTACTTTGGGATAGTTGAGAGGGTCATCCGCGAACGTGCTCGGCTGTGGAACAAGCGGTAGCGCAGTTTTGTCCAATTTTATTGGGCTTTGAGGAATGGTATCTATGAATTTAGGCGAGTCAAGCTTTTCATCAGACGAAGTTTGCATCACAGAAAGTGTTTCCAATTCAAAGGCCAAAGACTTCTTATATCTTATCAAATGGTTCTCACAGACCCACAACGAATAAAGTAGAATTATCACACAGATCTTTATTCCATTTGAAGCGACCCAGGACAATACATGGTTGGTTTAGAGGCGATTTGTGGTCCAGGGAAAGGGTAGAGCATAAGATGGTCATTTCGAATTCGCGGTACATACAATTTTCTAGAAAAAAATGGGGTTTAATAAAATGTTTGTGTAGTTGCTAGCTCACCGGAATGATACTTAGCACTCTCACGTCCTCTCACACTAAGAAAAGATGCGGAAGACAAGGTACCAATTAAGCAGTTGTTTGGAATAGATGATGGTAGCAAATATTATGCACACGTGAGAATGACACGCCTAAAGTTATTGACGTGTAAGGGGCTGAAATAATATCGGTTTATATCCCTCAGAATGCGGTCTTGGACGCTGCTTGGGCTAGCAGTCTTCCTGGTCGTCCAAGACTCTTTGGCTTTTAAGGCCCATGACTTCAAAACATGTTCTCAATCAGGTTTCTGCAGACGAGGCAGAACACTTTCGACACGGGCAAGGGAATCCAAGGGTAGTTGGAAATCACCATACTCTGTCGTCACCGACTCTGTTTCCATTAATCCAAGCGAAGCATCTTTTACTGCTCGTGTAACGTCGTCATTGTATCCCGACATCAAGTTTGGTTTGGAGTTGCGTGTTCATGACGATGGTGTTGTTAGAGTACGCATGGACGAAATCGACGGACTCGACGTGCGTTACGACGAGGCGGCATCCTGGGCGTTGATTTCGGAACCTAAAATCAGCAATACTATCCGTTGGACCTCTGGAAAGAAGGAAGTTCGAGCTGTTTACGGCGAGAAGAAAAACATCGAGGTCCTAGTCTCCTATGAACCCCTTCGTATAACTTTACTCCAAAACGGAAAAGAGCAAGTCGTCCTCAATGGTCAAGGTCTCCTTCACATGGAGCACTTCCGTACAAAAGCTGTCGAGGAGAATAAGGTTGTAGAGGGTGAAGGCGAGAGCGAGGGCGGTGAAGCTGCACAGGAAGTACTGAAGCAGGAGAATCCGCGAGCTTGGTTTGAAGGAGAAACAGAGGATGCTTACTGGGAAGAGACATTCTCTTCTTGGACGGATAGCAAACCTAAAGGTGAATCTATGCCTGGCTCTTCTTTAGATCGGTTTAACCACATACGACAGGTCCCGAGTCGCTATCCCTGGATATCAATTTCCCTAATCATGGTACTGTTTACGGTATTCCTCAACACGCCACCCGACTTGCACTTCCAACAACCACCGGGGAAAATGCCTTCTTTTCCGACCCATACCGGTTGTACAACGCCGATGTTTTCGAGTATCTGGACTCGTCTCCTGTCTCACTTTATGGTTCAATCCCCGTTATGCACGCACACTCGGCTGGCTCTACCGTTGGAGTTTTCAATGCCATTGCTTCGGAAACTTGGATCGATGTTTCTCATGCTTCTGACCAGTCAACTGAAACCCACTGGGTCTCCGAATCTGGTATTCTTGATGTCTTCCTGTTGCCAGGTCCTACACCAGAGGATATCTTCAAGCAATACACTAAACTGACTGGAACGCCTGTTCTCCCTGCCCAATGGTCATTGGGTTATCATCAATGTCGTTGGAATTATGTTAGCTCGGACGACGTTCGCACTGTTCAGAAACGTTTTGACGAGGAAGACATGCCCGTTGACGTTCTCTGGCTGGATATTGAATACTCTGAGGATCATAAATACTTCATGTGGGAACAGAAGTCCTTCCCAGACCCAGTTGAAATGGTCAACGACGTAGCTGCTCTTGGTCGCAAGGTAAGTGTTCCACGAATGATTTATGTTTCAAACCAACCAACCTGAATGTAGATGGTGGTCATCGTTGATCCTCACCTTAAACGCACTTCAAGCTACCCGGTTTACCAGAAAGCTTCCGAACTTGAGGTTCTCGTCAAACCTAAGAGTGGTGAAGGAGAATATGAGGGTTGGTGCTGGTCGGGCAGTAGTTCTTGGATTGACTTCTTCAACCCCGGTGCATGGGATTGGTGGAAATCTCTTTTCAAACCGTACCAACTTGAGAATGGTGCGTGGTCTTGGACTCAAAGCACCGAGGATGTTCATATTTGGAACGACATGAACGAGGTAAGCAAATCCTAACGCTAGTTGTCGTTTTTGAGCTCACATGTTCTACAGCCTTCTGTGTTTAATGGCCCGGAAATTACTATGCCTAAAGACAATGTCCACTATGGTGGATGGGAGCACCGTGATGTTCACAATATCAACGGCATGCTTTTCGTGAGTTATAATCATGCGGATATATGAATGTACCTCTGAGGTTTTCTATCTTTAGTCCAATCATACATGGCAAGCCGTCCATGACCGCTCTGACCCTCCCAGACGTCCTTTCGTACTCACTCGTTCCTTCTACGCTGGCTCTCAACGTTTCGGGGCAATGTGGACAGGTGACAATCTCGGAACTTGGGAACACATGGCAGTTGGTATCAAGATGACCCTTTCCAACAGCATCGCCGGTATGAGCAATGTTGGATGTATGTGTTTTCATTATTTTCAAAGTTCGGAATAAACTCTGATATCATACCTAGCTGATGTTGGTGGTTTCTTCGGTAATCCTGAGCCTGAGATGCTTGTCCGCTGGTACCAAGTTGGGGCCTTCGCCCCCTTCTTCCGTGCTCATGCGCATATTGATACCAAGCGACGTGAACCATTCTTGCTTGAGGAACCCTACAAGTCATATGTACGCAGTATCTTGCGCCTCAGGTACTCAATGCTGCCCATCTGGTATACCCAGTTCCGCGAGACTACTGTCACCGGATTGCCTATTATGAGGTCAGCATCCTAGATATATTTATTCAAGTTGAGAGAGACTGACGCTTGCGATAGGCCTCACTATGTGATGTTCCCCAAGGACAAGAACGGCTTTGACTTGGATGACCAGTACTTCATTGGTTCCTCAGGTCTTTTGGTCAAACCCGTTACCGAGAAGGGTGCCACCGAAGCCAAAGTCTACATCCCCGAAGACCAAGTTTATTACGACTACTTTAATTTCCTTGCCTACCGCGGTGCATCATATGGAAAGACCATCACTGTCCCTGCAGCCCTCTACAACATTCCTCTCTTCATTCGTGGTGGTTCCATCATCACAACACGTGAAAGACCTCGTCGTGCATCTACCGCTATGAAACTTGATCCTTTCACTCTACGTGTTGCTTTGAGCAAAGTTGGAACTGCAAAGGGAGAGTTGTATCTTGATGATGGTGTGACTTATGAACATGAGAAGGGTAACCTTGTTTGGAGACAATTTACAGCCGACAAGTCAAAGAAAAAGGCATTGTTGAGGATTTCAAGTAGTGATTTGGCTGCACAGAACGCAAATGCTGCTGTGGACAGTGTTGCACTCCGTGATGCTTATACTCCTGCTAACACTTTTGCGAAGAGCATTAAGGATGTGAGGGTTGAGAAGATCATTGTTGTGGGATTGGATAGGAAGCCGAAGAGTGTTAAGATTGAAGGTGAAAAGGAGGAATTGAGCTGGGAGTGGAATGAAGGTGCTGGTGCTTCAGGGAAGAAGGATGGTGTACCTGCGAGTGTGTTGGTAATTAAGGACCCGAAGGTTTTCGTGGTCAAAGATTGGAGTATTGTTGTTGCGTAAATGAATATGAGTACTGGTAGTTCGGGGTCTTCTAATATTATTATCACCAAAAAATCAAATACCCTCATCTATCTTCAATTTATAGTGTGAGCGCATAGTCTTCGACAGGTGAAGTCGAAGTCTGGCGAAGTCAACAGTTAGTAATGGACTCGACAGAATTTGCTATAGATAAGCCGGACGCGTGACTCGGAAGGTCAGAATAACACAATCGGGTCAACAATGCGGCACACCAACGCTCTTGAACTCATACCACTACATAATGTCAACCAAAAGCAAATGGGATCAACCAAGTCCATCTTCGGAAACCGATAAAAACCAAAATACAAATGCTGAAACAACCATTGACAAACTCAATGGAAACAATCAAACTCTTGAAGGTGGAAAAACTGCTTCGGAAGCGGCTGCAGCTGCAGCCGCCATTGCTGCTAAGATTGCAGCTCAATTTGCTAGTGGGGTTTTGAAAGATGAGGCCGCGTTTCAGAAGGATGTGGATATTAATGATGTTAGGAATAGATATATGTTGACTAAGGGTGGCACCCAACAACAGGTATGTCTTTTTTCTTCTCCCTTCTCTGTGTGGATATAGAGATAACGATGGTTGTGTATTGTAGATTCATGAAGAAACGGGGGCTTCAATAAGTACTAAAGGAATATGGTATCCCGATAGAAGTAAAGCCACAGAGAAAGATCCTCCACTCCATTTACGTATAACGGCTCCTACTCAAGAAGCGCTCAATAAAGCTTTAGCGAGAGTGGATGAACTGATGCATGCTGATTTGGGTCCTTTGGTAGAGGATAAGAAAAGCGCAAGAGATAAGAGGAGATGGCCTGAGGAAAAGATGGTAATTGGATTGGAGAATATTCGGAATTTCAATATTAGGGCGAAAGTCGTTGGGCCAAGCGTATGTCTTTTTTTATTTAACCATTTTCAAGTTATTAGGTTGAGCTGACTGATGGGTTAATAGGGATAATTCGTAAAATATATTCAGCAAGAGACTGGTACGCGGGTGCAGATCAAAGGTCTCGGGTCTGGGTTTATTGAACAAGAAACGGGTAGGGAGAGTGAAGAACCTTTATATATCCACATCACGTACGTCTCCTGTTTTCCTCTTTTTTATGCGCTTGTAATGTGGGCCTAACAAATGTATATCTTACAGAGGACCAGACGAAGGCCAGGTCCATCACGCAAAAGTCCTGACCGAAGATCTTCTCGTCGTGGTCAGACAGGAACACGCGAAGATGCAAGCGTTGTTACAGCAACAGCAGATGGAATTACAACAAGTGCAAGCACAATATGCTGCTTACAGTGCTATGGCAGCGGTAGGTGTCATCCCGAGTATCCTGTCTATCTTTTTATTCTCTTGTAAAGTCATGAAACTAACATTATCTTTCTTACTAACCCCTCACTTCTTCATTTTCCCTTTCCCATACATTCCTGTTTGTGTATCTCTTTCTCCTTGGGCGTTTTGATATATAAATAGGGATATGCGCCACCACCACCGACAAATGCTCCTCCTCCACCTCCAGGCGAACAACCTCCAGCACCTGATCCAAATTCGACCACTACACCTGCTGGTGTATATAATCCCGCGCAAACTGTAATGGCTCAAAATGGTGCTCCACCAGCAGCTTCCGATCAGGCTGGCCAAGATGCTTTCACTGCTTACTGGTAAGTAGGACTTGAAATACAAGTATATGTTCAAGTTACTAATCTTTATATTACAGGGCGGCATATGGTTATGACGTCAACTCACCGCAATTTAAGGAATGGGCTGCACAACAACAGTCACAGTACAGTCAATATTATACTAACGTTGGTGCTACTGCTGGAGGCCCGGCACCTCCACCATCTGGCGATGCTCCACCCCCACCGCCGCCAGCGTAAAGGGTTGCTTGAATGTATAATAACTTGAGGTGATACTTTTTTGCTCAAAAAATTGTTGTTTGGATGCTATTCTCAGGTTTGGGGCTTTGATTCTTTCGTTGTTTTTTCTACACTTTTTGGTTTGCTACTTGGGGTGCGGGTAGGTGTCGTTTTTGGGCTCATAATTTGTTATCGTATCTACCTATGAACAATACATGTTTGATCCCAAACTACTTAGAGTCAGGTTCATTTGAACGTACTCCCCGAACGTACATTGATTTCCTTTGATTTTAGGCATATGTAGTTCAAGTAGATATACATAATCAGCAATAGCGAGGAAGGAATTTATAGCTGGGTTTCCATGTTTGTTCTACTGTTCTTGTGTATTGGGCGAATTATGTCGAATTATGTTGGTTGAGGGGCAGGTGACGCGCGGTGGTGGAGAGTCGGAACATGGGATCAAGGGGAAAGTCAGAAATATTGGTTCAGCCTTTCATATGTCATCGAACGCAGTTCCGTCCATACGGACACCCAGACTCTGCGATATATCCATACCAAGAAGTTTCATTTTGGCCACCTGAAGAGTTGTTAGAATTCAATAGTTAAAATGACCCCACCACAAACTAACCTGGGTACGTTCGTTTTGCACTTTCCTTAGTGCCTCTAGCTGTTCGCGAGACATGTAGGATTCTTTCTCGACAGCTTTCCGTTTATGTGAACTCGTTAGGGCACGTAGGTCCGCTTGTGGATCATACCCATCGTCAGTTGGTGGAAGGAATTCTCCTTGACGAAGTGCGTTCATCCGTCGTTCGTATTTCTCCATGTCATAGAACTTCTCATGCGGTAGTGTCGCTATGAACAGCATTGGCGATAGCTCCCATAATAATAATTATAACGCACCAGTATTGAAATCCTCTAAGAAATGAGCAAACTCTTTCTTCTCCTGGTCTTTTGAGAGTGTTTCGGGATTGATTTTTCGTTCCTCGACAAGCCACGCATGGAATTCGGCGCCTTTTGTGTAGAGACTTTGTACGATGTTAGTCAGAAATCAGGTAATGGGCATAAATAAAAAGACACTCACTCAATCTCTGTGATAATGCCATATTTCCCCCAATGTGAAGAGGAACCTTTTTGATCCTGTTAATGACACTGATCAGTCGGTTGTCTCAGTTGCTATGTTAATTTAATTATCATACTTTTTTCTTCTCTTTCTTCCTCTTCTTATCCTTCTTCCGCTCCTTACTTGAGTCTCTTCGTTTATGCTTCTTCTCTTTCTTTCGACGCTTTCTCTCGCCTTCTGACTCGTCACTGCTGGAGGAGAGTGATCGTGAGCGCCTCTTTTTGGCTCTGTCCCTTCGATCTCTCGACCGTGACAGGGAACGAGAGCGACGTTGGCGAGAGCGAGAACGAGAACGAGAGTCCCTGCGAGTGCGTTCCCTTTCCCTTGATCGTGAGCGAGGGCGGTAATCGCGGTGTCCGTCTCGTTCACGGGGATGGACCCTGTCTCTGGAAGTTGCCCTTCGTGGACTCCGACTTCGACTTTTGTCCCGGCCTGGCCTCTCTTCACGATGTCGTCTATTGTCTTCACGATGGCCTGTTCTTTCTCTGGATCTCGATCTTACCCTTTCACGACTGGACATGACTGTGATGACCAAATGGTTAGAGCGACCCTGGTACGAGTAGTTGTGAGAACATTGGTACTTGTTTGGTGCTATGTGTGATTAGCGGTGGCCAATATTACTTGACAAGTCCTTCTTAGCTCAGTTGGTAGAGCGCGTCACTAGTAATGACGAGGTCAGTCGTTCAAGTCGGCTAGAAGGAATTTCATTTTTTATATTGGGTTTCAAACTGACAAGAAGACAGATTTAGATGAGACAAGGGTCGGAAACCCGATTAAAGTGATGTGGATAAATGAACACAACCACGTGCCCCTGTTGCAACCCATCTTGCCCATACACATTACACTTTGTCTAACCTCCCAACCTCCCTTTCACCATTTACACAGACGCTCTCGCTTTAATGACTGCCAGACGGCAGCCGTCAACAACATCACTATCCAAATATGCACGCTCAGGCTCACCAGTGGCTCACCAGAGCTCTCTTGACTTTTGCAACTCCTTCTGGGGTCTAGGTGACGTAGGCGTTGATGTTCTGCTTACACGAATGCGCGGGGCAACGCGCACAATGGAGGAATTGCGCAACTTTTGGAAAGAACGGTGTGTGCTGCTTTGTTTCCCCCACAATCCAACAACAAATCAATTGGCATGCGAATATTGATTGATTTCTTTAATTAGCGCAGCTATCGAAGAGGATTATGCAAAACGCATATCCAAGCTTTCAAAGGTCGTATTAGGCAAGGATGAAATTGGGTGGGTGGTTTTCTCTCTGTTATGTTGTAGGGACATATGTGCTGCAAGACGGCGCTCTACATTACTCCTGTCACAACTAAAACCATTCCACCCTGTCATCGTTCTCATCTAATATATATTCTAGCGATATGCAAAGGATCTTGATGGCGATTAAGAACGAAACCGACCAACAAGCATCCTATCATATGGCATTAGCACAGCAAATTCGTACGGACCTTGAAGCTAAATGCGCTCAGTTTTCCTCAAAGCAAGCGGAGCACAAAAAATCGTATCAAACTGCCATTGAAAAAGAGTTTAGAGCAAAACAACAACAAGAAGGACATGTGCTTAGAGCTCGCGACAAGTACGAGACGGAATGTCTCAAGATAAATGGAGTTACTGCAAATCTATCCCTCCTTCAAGGTAAAGAATGGGAAAAAAACCAATTACGACTCGATCGTTACAAACAGGCGGTGTCAGGATATGAACGAGATTTTGCCAATTTTGCGAGGGCGTTGGAGTCAACCGCGCAGAAGTGGGAACAGGATTGGAAGGGATTTTGTGATAGTTGCCAAGACATTGAAGAAGCAAGGATTGATTTCATGAAAGATAATCTATGGGCGTATGCGAACTTTGTGTCATCCGTATGTGTCAAGGATGACGAGGTGTGTTTTAACTGTCATTCACCTATTGTGAGGAGAAACACTTACGTTCCGAATAGTCTTGTGAACGAGTTCGTCTTTCAATTGAGCACACAGACCTTGAATTAGAAATGGAGAACTTCGTTCGATCCTATGGCACCGGTCCACAAATCCCTGATCCCATTTCTTTCGTCGATTACCAACTTCCAACCGCCACCCCTTCTGGCAAAGCCCCAATCACTTACCGAAATGCCAACTTTGCTCGTTCAACTACAAGAGATGTAGCACTACAGCTACTTCGGAACAGTACTCACATTCCTGCTCCTCCTCCAGAGGACAATTCAATTAACAATGCCGGGGTTGGTGCGAGCGGTCGGAGAGAAGATATCCCCGAAAACTATCTAGGCAGACAACCGACACAACGTAATAGCGTATATAGCGGGGGACAACACCAACAACAACCATACCAAGCAACGCAATATATCAATGTTGATATGCATGGATCTGGCTCTGCATCATCATCGCCCCAGAAACGCAACCAAATGAACGGCATGTCTAGCGTCTTGCCATCTCCAGGAACCTCACCTACCTCTGCTACTACCGTTCAACAAAGACCTACCAATGCCGGACAATCAACGTCCCAATCACAACAAATGTCATTGCGCTCCTCAATGGCCCAAGATCCTCTAGCAGAACCTATCGATCCAAGGGCAGAAACATATATCAAAGTGGGAAATCATGCATACAAGGTTGATCCTTCAAAAGACCCGCAAATGGGGGCTGGTCCCAGTAGGAATAACGATCCAATTTCTTCTGCCATAGCTGCTGTTGCGAAACAAAATGGAGTTGATCCGTTACAAAAACAACTTGAACAACTGCAAAGTGTCGTTTCAGCCTCAGGAAGTACGAGAAGAAATACGATATATAGAGGACAAATACCAAACGTTGCAGGTGGATCTAATACCAATGTTACCGGGAATGCTGCAGCTGGACCTAGTCATTCAAAGGGGCAAGATTCGTTATCAAGTATAACTGGGAGACGAAGATCACCACCTGGATCTTCATCTTCACCAGGAACGTCTGGTAGCAGTCCACAACCAAAGAGGGATTACCGTAATTCCGCTGATATGGTGGTTGGTCCTCCTCCGCCTGCTAGATCAGTTTCACCAAATCCACCCACTGCGACCTTTATGATACCAAAGAGTTTATCACCACCATCAGGAGCGGAAGTGGTACAAGATGTACTGGCAGATTATCATCAAAGTTTACCGGGAGAAAGAAAGGCGAGCGGAACGAATAGTCGAAGGGGTAGTTTCATTGCGCAACATATGCAGAGCAATTCGGTATCTTCTAACCCTGGTGCAGGATATGGACATGGACATTCGTTGAGTATCAATAATCAGCATGGTCAGACACTCTCTAGGCCAACGAGTGCAGGTCATGCCGGTATTGGCGCTCATGGGGGAGCTGGAGCTGGAGGAGCTGGAGCTGGAGGATCGAGGGCTAGCAGCCCACAACCACCTTCGAGAGGACCAAGTCCTGGACCTGGAGAAATTGTTAATGTGAACAATCTTGCGCACCAACAACAGCCGCAACAGATGACCAGGAGTAATACGTATATGATACCCCCATCCAATGGACCACCAGTAAGAGCCCCCAGCCCGAATTCATTGGGAATCGCTTTAGACCCGAGCGGTAGAGTGTCGCATGATGAAATGGCTCACAGATACCAGCAGCAACAGCAGCAGCAACCAAGGGGCCAGACTCCTCTTAATCACCATCCTCAGAATACCTCTCCCTACAACTCGCAGATCGCTCAGCAACAGCAACAACAACAACAACAGCAGCAGCAGCAGCAGAGACGATCTAGTTACATGGGAACTTCACCTGCTATGATTGCTCCTCCTGTTCAACCCAACTACTCTCCCGTTACGCCTCCTCCCCAGATGATGAATATGTACCAAGCACCATCAGGACAGATGCCACCCGCTGGCGGATATGGCTATAATCAGTATGGTCAACCTCAACAATATCAGGCCCCACCACCACAACAGCCACCACCACAACAATACACGCAACAGAGAAGTGGAAGTGGAAGTGGCATGGGCGGAGGACATTATCAACCCGCGCCTAGTCCTAACCCAGCGCAATCTCAAGGACAGAGTCAGTTAAGTGTAGCTCTCAGAGGCGGTGTATACGCAAGTCCGTCCCCATCGCCACAACCTATGATTCATCAGCCTGTGGCACAGTCACAAATGCAGCAGGTACCACAAATGCAACCGCCGGGTCAACCGCAGCTTCCCTCCGCGGGTGCCGGGCAGGGGCAGACAGAAGATGGTACTCCCATCATGTTCTACGGTATGTCATTATATTGAGGAACATCCCTGAAATGTCATTGACATTGACAACTATTACTTACAGTCAAAGCGCTGTATGATTATCAGGCAACGATAGACGAAGAGTTCGATTTCCAAGCGGGTGATGTTATCGCAGTTACTGCCACACCGGAAGATGGATGGTGGAGCGGAGAGCTATTGGATGAATCACGGAGACAACGTGGGAGACATGTATTCCCGAGTAATTTTGTGTGTTTGTTTTAGGATGATTTGTGCATTGCTATCTGATCGCGCTCTTGCTTATTGTCGAGCTTGTTTTTTGTTCGGACTCTCCATTTTCATAGACACTTTTGATACATTGAACATACTTGATGATGAGCGATTGTGTAGCCGGTCTAGTACGGCATCCGTTTAGTCATAGCACGCTAGTGTGTGATGGATGGACACACCTGGATCAGCACAGGCCATGAGGTCCAACTTGGAGGAACAGGGCCGGGATATGTTGTGTCTGTACGTCACTATATATAACCCTCCTACCACCGGAGATCCATCACACCCATCCTCTCCCTCTTACTTCAACCACCATGCGAGCATCAGTAGCACTCTACGAACACCCAATCCTCTCAGACTCTGATATCTGGTCGTCTGGTCCAGCCAGTACAAAGTCCGGTAGGACTTGCATCGTCCTCGGTGTTCTCTCTATCGCTGCCGCCTCCACCTTTGCCGCGGTGCAGTATACAGGAATTGCAGCACCACTTCAGGCTAGGTGGGTTGTCCTTTTCTTTAACAAATGTCTGGGGCGATAGCATTTTCTGTATGCCGTCTAACGACACCGATTGTTATGTGTAGAACATTTGCTGATTTAAATATTATTTAGCACCATGCTGACCCAGTGGATTTGAACCAAACCAACCATTCAAATGTAACCTGTACCAAAAATTCAATCATCGTCGTTCAACACATCTATCACCCCACATATCCTATCACGCGATCAACACAAACACCCTTGTCATTTATCCTCATCCTCATCTCAATCTCTCAAAAGTCAAAGAGTCAAACGTTGTAAACCCCTCGGGGAGCAAGAGTTACAACTACGTAGGACCTTCATGTGGTTTATTTGATAATAAGGAATCACTGGTCCTAAAACTTCTTCTCCAAACGGGTTCTCTCCAACTTCTTGTGCTCTTCCCTGAGCGGCGTTTCCACATTTGTTTTTTTGGACCCGTCACCCTTGGGGGACCCTGTAATTCGTCATCAGCCACTTCGGTTATCATCATCCATTCATCATTCATCATCCATCACTCATCCTCATTTATCCTTTTTTGATTGTTTTGTACCTTTAGTTGTATGTACTTGTAATATTTTAGCTTTGGCCTTTTCGTTCATTCATTTTTCTTGTTCTTGTTATTGTTCTCGTGTAATTTCTGTTTGTAGTTGAATCTAATGGAAGTTGTTAATGGTTTCAAACGCTCATAACACAAATAGAAGTATCTCAGCTGGTGTAAAAGTATATTGAGCTGTATGCGTTAGTGGTACGTATTATCTCTTCCACTGGTCCGCGGGGGGGCGACCTACTTACTGATATCACTTGTAAGTGCATGTACGTTGTATTACACATGGCCCCTTCAACACGGTATATATCTGTCCGATAAGGTTCTCTTATTGTTACTGGAAAATCGGAATTTGATAATTCCAAGCATATGCTCAGATGACGTCGACCCACCGTCGAGGCCAATTGGTACCTATTGGTACCGTCCATGTTGTATACCATACTGAGAGATTTGCTTTTGTATCTATTGTTAGAACAATTACAATATTCACCGGAACTTAGTCAACCAACCTGCGTGTGTATTCCGGAATCCGAAATACATGCAGTAGTGCCAAGTTGCCAATGCTCCTCCCTACCGATCAATCAATTTCAATATCAATATGTGGTCAGCTAAGAGCGGCTACCAGTCAAATGTGTTGGGTAAAATGTATCATCCAGGATTAGATTAATCATGATCATGATTCATTTCTGCTAGACCAGTGATGTAGAGTTTAAGATACAGAATAAGCGCTTAAGCTTTTTGAGTTTGTATGTATGCTACCTACCTACTTAAGTACAAACATATCATATATGTGGGGTGCCTCGTGTCATAGGTATTGACATTTAATACGGATCTTAGGAACTTATTTTTAAGTACCATTGACAACTGACAGTATACTTGGTTCGTATTTACTTGGCTTCTTGGTCCTGATCAATGGGATCGATATAAGTAAAGAGATTGAGAGATGAAACACCGGGTTCCGAGACTCTTATCATGTATTCATCTCTTCGTCATGTGTACAACGTCATTGACATAGTACTATACACCAAATATATTAATTGAATACTGATCATTTACTATAAATTCAGGGATGTGCACAGTTACTGCATACTGTACAAGACTGTACATACATTTATATACTGATCAGCTGTGATATATGAAATATGATAAGTGGTTATACAATGGGGGTATCATCTAGCATCTATAAGGTAATAAAATGTATATATACATAAGTAGTAGATGACCATTATCAGACTCGAACGCCACATTAATTATTACTACACTGTAGCGTACATTTCTCGAGCTAAGGCTAAATAAGTAAATTCACCGGAACTGTGACGTCGTTGTATTGGTTGCATTTGGGATAATTCAGAAGGGATGTGAAGGGAGTTCGGGATGCTGAATTATAACCAGTGGTAGGGATCCCAGATGAAGATAACTACATATTGAGTTATTCGCCTAAATATCTGAAACTGTACTTAAAAGGAACGTGTTTGAGTAGGGTATAAGTTAATGCGAATACGTATAGTAGTGCCGTAGGATGTGTATACTTCATACTCGTGAATGATGTGTGTATGCTTTTACTACATACATCTTAATAAAATCCCTCTCTGGGGCTTTTGGAGAACTCTGAGGCCTTTGATGTCGAATACCATCGGATTCAAGTTGACTGTCTTCCTACCCGTCAAATTTTAGAATTTCAAAATTTGATTCAAGGTTATTCTAATATTTATATACATTATACATTTGAGTCTTGACTCACGCATTCACGCCGCACGGACTCACCCCACCACCTCCACACCCTCAAAATCCCCCTTCTCAACAACCCAAAAACACCTAATACAATCCCACTTCTTATCCTTCGGTCCCTTTACATTTCCTAAATCCTCTCGTAAACAATCCTTCCCACCATACATTGGTATCAGAATCATTTGTTTCGAAGGTTCGGAACCTATGATATAAGTTTGACGTGGTGGAAGTTTTAATTTCAATTCTGATCCTGTTCCCGTTTCTCGTTCTGCTTCTGCTTCTGCATCCGCTCCTGTTCCTGTTTCTGTTGCAGTAGTTTGATTTGATTTCGAGTTGCTTTCTTGCATCAGGAGTTGATTTTTGGGGGGAATATAATTGTTAATATTATAAACATTATTGAAATCGCTGCGAAGTTTGATTTCATCTCCTAAAAAGGGTTCATGAACCCAACCTGGAATAGGTTTCTTTGGATCAGGAATATAATTTGTAGTTCTTGAACGGAAGAAGTCGAAGAGTTCTAAAGAAATGATTGGTCCTGTTGTTTTTAAAAGTTGATCTTCTGGTATCGTTTCTTCCTGAAAATCGGGACAAAAATAACTTAGAACAAGAAAGAGAGGGAGAAAGAGAAAACGCAAATGTACCTGTATATCCATCAACCATTCAATAAAATACCTATCCACAATAGTATTCTTTGGCAACAAAGTATAATCAAACCCCCATAAATCATTCAACAAAGCCAACGAAGCTTCACTTTGTTCCTCTTCTTCTCCTTCCAGTCCACTTGAACCTGAAGTTAGAGTTTTTCCCGAACCCGAGCCTTTCCCAGAACCAGTTCTCCAACAATGAATATACCATCTCTCTTCAGCCAACTTCCTAGTAGAAATTTCACATGAGGATGTTCGATCATCGATTACTTCTCCTTCCTCCTCTTCGCCTTCCTTACCCTTTTCCTTTCCTTTTCCTTTCCCTTTATCAATTTGATTTTGAGTCGCACTTGATTTTATTTGATGATACCGTTCAAATACCCTCAAACAACCGCTTGCCAAATCCAAATGAACTCTTTCAATATCCAAACTCCAATCCCCAGATCTACTTCTATTCCTCAAAAACTGTTCAAACGAACGATGTTGAAACCCCTTCACATATAAATGATGATGATGATCTTGATATCCTTCCTTTCTAATTCCCGTACCTATCAACCTTCCACCATTCGCACTTGGTAAATATAACCGAGGTGAAATATTCGTATTTGTATTCGGATTCGCAGTAGTATTTTCGTTCGTTCCAGGAGCGAAGATAACTGAATATAAGGGTTCGATGGCTTCATTAAATTCAATCATTGACAATCCAAGTATCCCAGCCAAATCACAAGTTCTAGGTGAATGAATGTCTTGTGAGGAAGGTTGAGTACAAGTTATAGCTCCTAAAATCCTTTTAGTTGTTAAACGAAGTGGTAATGGGATTTTGGATAAAAGATTGAAATAGGTTTTATTGAGATATTTGAATGGATCTTCATCTGAACATGATACGAAGGATGGGAAGGATGAGGAAGAAGAGGAAGTTGAATATAAGGAAGTCGAATCGAATTTTGAGAGTTGGGAAAGTCTTTGAATCGGATCGTTGGATTTGGAGATATATTTGATTATGGAGTAAGCGGTTAGATAGAGATTGTCGCAAAGGTTTGTTAGAGATTTTAATTCTTTTGATGTTGGCCATTCTTCTGAAGCTTGAACAGCTTTGGGTTTGGATTGGAAATATGGATGTGTATTTCGGATATTAACGAATTCGGCAGTGAGGTAGGAAAGGATTTCGGAATCGGTAGGAAGAGGAAGAATGAGTTGTGTGACTTTACCGCTCGATGGTGGTAATGGTATCAGTTGTGAGGATAACTTTTCGTCGATTTTGGTTTCCAACGTCGAGAAAAATGCAGAATTTGTCCAAGCATCAACTCTAGATCCAACAATCCAATGAATCCTAATCCCGGTATGGATTTTAAATAACCCCTTCTTATAACCTCGATAATCTTCACTTGAGATTCTTCGCTAGAGCATAAATCAAATCCATCAATTATTAACAATAAATCCAGATCTATATCTCCATCTTCAGCCGTTACCCAAGCCTGTAATGGATTGAAGATAAGAGTGTCAAATTGGTCTTGATATGAAGATTGAATAATAGCTGGGTCGTTGTCGAAAGCTGAAATGATGAAGGGTGCAAGTGGTGGTAAACGTCGAGCAAGTCCATAAGCAAGGGTTGGAAATAGTTTATCTCCAGAATCAGAATGTGGATGTTCATCTTCCAAATTGTTGTCGAAGAAATAGGAAGTGCCTCCATAATGAATACCTAGATCCTTGCATTCGGCATATTGGTATACAGGGGGTGTCTCTGCATCAAGAACAGCCTTTGGTTCCTGTTCCTCGTCGTCGTCGAGCTCGGGCGTTATGGGCGGAAGAAGAACTTCAGCGGTTGTTTGAAGTAAAGTAGTTTTTCCTGAACCTATGGGACCTTGAAGCCATAGAATCCCCTGTGTATTACTGGTATTTGATGATTGTAACCATGTTATGATTGCTAGTATACCGTAACCTTGAGTATCTGGGAGACACCTGGCAGATTGAAGACGGTCGAGAGAATCGTGGCATGCGTTTTGAACGACAGAGTCTGTGAATGGTTGAGAGAAGGCTACGGTGGAATGTCTCTCCATTGTGAGCTGAGGGTCTGCGTAAGCGCCAGTGCGTTGTCAACAGCTTATGGTAGTCAAGCTGTCACAACGCTAATCATTCCCTCAAACACGGCCACATCCGCCGTTTTCCATCTTTTTTAACTTATATCTCGTTTATTCATAGAAACCTGATCCCATCGGAAAGACTATCATATGTTCGCACAGGTCATATACTACCATTCTTCGTACGTAGGAATGCGAGCAAAACTATTGGGCCGTGTTAAGAATATCAACACCTTCGTGTCGATTATTATAAACTCATTGTCCCTATTTAATTGAGTTGAGCCGAACCTGTGGAGAGTTGGATTCATGAGGCCGAGACCACTTTGTGTTGATATATGGGGCCTTGAGGCTTGCGAAGAAGTAATGTTGTCATAGGACACGGCGATCTAGAATTCTAGATCAAGCAAGAGATAACGCTTGAAGCACCAAGGCAACTTCTATTGCACATACAGACAGCAAAAATAGATACGGGTGGCGGCCAAGAGGTGAAAGGGTAAGGGCAAGGAGGTGTCGTATGAGATCTACATCTGCTGGATCCTTTGTTGCACACGTTCTTTTACAGTCTGATATGCATTGAGAAGGGTTTGTTCGTTGATGACGATTTCTGTCGTGTCTGGTCGCGGTCGGCTCACGCGTGACGCAATAGCGGCCGCATCGGTGTCCACGATTATTCTTCAAAACGATGAGTAAAGAGATGTGATTTGGATAGGGAAGCATACCCATCATCCACCGTTTCGTCGAGACATAGAAGCACCAAGTCAAGGTTCTCTAATACAGCACGCTTTTCAAGAGAGTTACGCAGGAGCATTGCCAGAGCATCTGTGAGGGAGACAAGAGCGTTTGAGAGCATTAGCTCATTTTCTGTTGAACCAGCGATGAAGTAGAGGATGAGATCTAGTGAATGTTTGTATACTGCCAGGTGCGAGTCATACAAAATGATATCGCCTACATGTTCCAACTTAGCACGATTAGAAGATCACTAATAACAGACATAGAACTGACCACCAGCTTTCTTGGTCTTCTGCCACAAGCCCTTCTCGAAGGCCTTTTGTTCCTTGAGGGTGTGGAATTCCTTGGATTCGCCGTTGGGATGGCTTTTTGAATGATAGTACTTTGCAAGGACCCTGTTTCCCTCTGTGTCGAGGATGATGAAGGCCTGTATGCTGTATAGAGAGAGATTGATGCTCATGGTGTATGGGAACGCAGAGGTTGTCGTGGCATCGGTGCCGGTGATCTCCCATCAGATTGATCGCATTAATTAGTCAGTATTCGACGATTAGGCTTTAGCTTCATTCCAAGTGGCAAGAGATGCTCTAGACCGTTCGATGTATATACACCTACCTACAGTGCTTTTTACCTTGCAGTATATATAGTAGGTAAAGGGAAACATATACACCCAATCATGCCTTCTAATATTCCTTATGAGCACTTTTTCGATTTCGACCGCCTCGCCGAAGGCGCGAGCCACCCACTAAATCCATGGTCTCAATCATCTTCTGAAAATCCAATCAATACCTTCAAACCAGTGTAAGGATAACGATCACTTGGATACATTCAAGTATATTAATATTTATTGTTATTGTAGCATGGATCTTCATGCTGATACTAAGAAGAATTTAATGACGGCTACTTTCGAGTTGCCGGGCATCAAGCGAGAAGAGGTCGCTTTTGAGATTCATAACGGCACTCTTACCATTTCAGCCCAGTCCAAAATCTCTTCAGAGTACGAGGACAAAGGTTATGCTGTTCAAGAACGCCGTTATGGTAACTTTTCTAGATCAATTCAAGTTCCTCTCGGTGTAACGGTAGGTAATACCCATTCATTAAGAGACTGTGATTCTGATAATAAGCAGAGAGATGATATAAAAATTTCGATGCAGAACGGCCTACTGGTCATCCAGTACCCTCGATTCTCGTAGATGTATCTGGTGTAAATATAGCACATCATGATGTTTATAGCCGTGAGAAATTCACAAAATCCAGTAATTTCAATGCATTTAATACTCGCGTCGGCTTCAAACTATGAACGTCAACACCTTGACTCTCGACGTTGTACTAGCAGTCTGCTTTCCTCTCTTCTTATTCCTCGTTGGTCGCAAGTTTCTACTCCCGTTATCATGGACTGTCATCGGCCAAATACTTGCTGGCAATTCACTCGTTAATGCACCCCAATACTCCTTGAGACGTGCTTTCACTGCATATATGCGCTATGCTAGCCTTTCAGAGCAAGAAATATTATTGAAAGAACGTTTCTATACATCCATCTGGCGCTCTCACAAACAATTGGGCTACAAAATTGGCTATCCTGCAAAACTGGTCCGACTGAAAGATGCCACTACCTCAAATGCTCGGTTAGCATCAGCCATTACCAAGATGACGCAAGATCATTTTGGCCTCGAAGGAATTCCTTTGTCCCAAGTTAATTGCACAGACTTGGCGCGTGTCAGGGAATCCATGAAACATTTTGTTCGAGATTGGAGCACCGAGGGTGCACAGGAACGTGACAAGATTTTTACGCCGATCATCCAAATTCTGGCGCAGGTCATGGAACTCGACAGGCCGAAGAAGAAAGTTCTTATTCCAGGCTCAGGCCTAGGCCGTCTTGCATGGGAAGTCTCGCAACTTGGTAAGTTCTATTCGACTTTGTTTAGATGTCAAAAACAAACTAAACATAAATGCTCAGGCTTCGATACGACTGCGGTTGAGTTTTCGCTATTCATGACCCTCGCCATGCGGTTTCTGTTTTCACCCGAAACGACGAATGCTGTCAATGAACACAGCGTCCAACCGTTCGCATATTGGTTTTCACATCAACGTTCCAATAAATCCCTGTTTCGTTCTATCGCTTTTCCAGATGTTGTCCCGCGATTCACTCCAAATTTCCACCTAATCGAAGATGATTTCCTTAAGGTACCCACTTCTATCGGATACGATTATATCGTCACCCTCTTTTTTATCGATACGTCGAGCAACATCTTTTCGACTATCGAGAAAATACACCAATTGCTACTTCCGGGTGGTACTTGGATCAATCTGGGACCGCTTCTCTGGCCAGGTCAAGCTACGCTCGAGCTGAGCCTCGAGGAAGTTCTCCGCGCTTCCCAAGAACTTGGGTTCAACATACATCCTGGGAACTGTGCCGAGGCAGAGAATGATATTTATGCCTCAAGAACAATTGAATGTGAATATACAAGTGACACAAATGCAATGATGCGGTGGTTATACCAAGCCGAGTTCTGGGTGGCCACAAAGAAGTGAAGAAATCAGTGGAGTGTTTAATAGATAACACATTATGATGAATGACGACCATATACCCTTTTTATCTTGCTCGGGGCCACAAGGTCCATTTATTGAATCTTCTCAACTTCCACCCCTTTAGGCTCTCCCGGCTGTACAAGCAACATTTGGCCATCTATCAATATACGGACACCAGACAGACACGCCACAGATGTGACGTCACGTGCGAGTTCTGGAACTGCGAGATGCTGACGAGACGCATCGTTTCAGAAGCTCTTCTTGGACACGACTTGGACACGACACTCATATCAATTGGTACATCAATGGCCTCGTGCCCCGGAACACGTATACAGTATCAGTTTGGTATCAGTAGCATGAACACTTTGCTTCTCATGATCCTTATAATTTTGGCACAACTATATCGTACAGGTCCAAGAGTCATAGACGCCCTGGATTTAATTCTGCCGAAAGTGACACACGAGCGCTTGAGTTCATCAGGGTCGACTTTCGCAACTTTCACCCGCTTTGACTCCTTGTCGACCATCTTAACTCATCCGAGTTTTTTCTGCATTATCTGAATTGCTCTATCTATTTAAAACACGCACTGCATCACTCCTTGGTTCTTTTGATAGCGATAACCGTACTCCCATCCACCCACACTTGCACTTGAACCACAGCCACAACAAAGTGTATAGCTCGACAATGCTTGGCCAAATCCTTCAAATGCCAACATTAGTCAATGACCTTCTCGTTGACTCGGATACAGAATCAGAGTCTGAGGAAGAGCTTTTCCCCCAAACACCACCACCCACTACGCTACCACCATACGTTAATGTCAATGACTTCAGTCCTGCCCCTCAACAACAACACCAACGTAAACATATTCTTACAGACTCCTCAAATCACCGTATGATTGCGGGATCGAGACGCGTCTTGAAGTTTCGTGATACTCTTGGATTGGGGTCCAACCGGAGTGTGAAAAATTCAAAGGATGAGAATGGGGATGATATCATGCGGGGGCAGGGGGAGTGTGAAGATGTTTTGCAGAGTATCACTGCTACACCTGCTTTGGGTCATCAAAGTTTCGAGGTGGGTATGACAATAAAAGTTTACTCACATGCTCATAATTAATTCTACTTCTTTTGTCTTCCTCTCTTCTCTTTGCCTCGGACTCTCGTTTCCATGACATGGAATCCGATTCTCTTGACATTCAAACACATGAACATATGAACGGTCCCCTTGTTGGAATGTCGTGTTGTTTTTCCCGGCTTTCACAGGAGCTCAGAATGGAATGTTACCTACAATCACAAGTAGCTACGGGATCTCCACCAAAGGCAGTTGATCCTATCAAGACGCCATGGAAAGTATTACCACCTGCGTTCAATGCTGTTCGTGCCAAAGATGTGTTACCGGCCAATGTGCTCATGAGCCCAGGATACAATTCATCTGATGTCGTTATGTCGGATTAGGGATTAGGATTTGGATCAGGATTAGGATTATCGGTTATGATATTCTTCCTCTGGTTCTGATTCTCTCGTTCATAAACCACCACTTACTACTCACTATGATCATTCTTTCGTTAATATTGCTATTTAATCTTTTGGATACTATATACCTATACATCAACATTCTCAAAACTATGTCTGAATTGTCCCGGCCCCTTCCATTGTCCATATTAGCCCATATTGTCAACTCTGTGCTTGCCTAACCCGCGCCAGCACCCAACTCAACTATCAATTCATTGTGGTATTCATCAACAATCCCCGAGTATTACTTGAAAACGAGACATCGCTAAAGACTGAGGCTTAGATGGTGGTGCTAACCGATGTCGTCTTGGTAATTATAATTTCAGGGAACTTGTGGAGTCGATTCTGTTTCATCGAGTCCATCCAAGCACTTGTGTACCCTTTTGTTTGAGAATTCTCCTTTTTTGGTTTTGTTTTGTTGAGTGGTTTGGTTAATTATTGTACATGGAAGGGAAATACTTACTGTTATATCTAAGTTGAAATCTATCGGTACTGGTAATAGCCGATTTTGATTTTGGTTCTTAGGACCGTGTCTGACTGAAGAGGCACGAGAAGTTTCGGGGTTGCTAGTCTGTTAAAACGTTTACATTTTGTTGTCAATAAATAGGATTCTCTAAGTAAGGGGAAAGGCATTAGAACGTACACGTTGATTAGTATAATCATTTGAAGAGTTGAGTTGATGGTTGTAGGGTAGTGTTTGTTTTGGAAGTTCGGATAATTCGAGGGATGAGGGTGCTGATCTCATATTGAGACTGTAGCGGATGGGTTAATGGTTTAATATATATTTTATATGTGGGATGTAGAGACAAAATATTTACCATGCTAGAAGTGTGTTGGCGTATACTTTTAAATTGTTTGAGATAGAGTTTGGTATATTGATATTAAGGGATGTAAGGTTTGGAAGTTGGAATTTTGTGAGAGATACTTACGGTTACCGACTACTTCGTAGAAGAGCATTTGGTAGAGGTTGAATGGGTTGAATCTGATGTTGAGCTTGTGTTGTAAAAAAGGAGGAAAAAAGAAAAGTCATGCGGTTATAGTACATTTAAAAACTTTGGGAATATACTTACCAGTATGAGGACAACGAGATCTGTCATGCTTCAAAAAAAATGAGTCGAAAATAAGGATTTGGAATAAATGAAAAACAAACCTAACTAATAAACCTATATTAACAGTGTAGAATATTACTCTACTGATAAACGATTTAGTCCTAAACAGAAATAAAAGCTCAAGTCAGTCAGACGCTCAACTCCTCTGCCACAAGTAACTGAGTCTATATTTAGACTCACGTGCCAATGTCATCCTGAGACCCTCTCTCAGCTCTAAGAAAAATGACCAAAGAAGCAGTGATTGTCCAATCGGCAACGATAGCACATGCGAGACCCGCGGTTGCAAATGTCTATAGGGTGGCATGTGTGTTGTAGTTGAAGTTGATGCCTTAGGAATGATGTGAGAAACGTACTCCTGCTTTGCCGTAGATTAAATCTTCGTAGTTGACATCTGTTAGGCTATGTAAAGAGTGTCATTTATCAGAATGGGACCCATAGAAGAAAAGTATGGTGTGCGTACGTAGCAACAAATGTAGCTGTTTTTATTATTATTATTCAACGTCGTCGGGTTTTTAGCTTCCCAAGTTGATTAATGATTGATGAACAATGTTACTATACCTGTTCCCATAGCTTTTCAACCACGATAATCATAATATGTCAGTTCTTCTCTTCGTATCCATTGAATATGAGAATCGAAAATTAATAATATACTAACCGAAGTCAGCCAATGAAAAGATTACCTGAGAGGGAAGTTTAGAAGTTAGAACTAACCATTTTTCTGTATATATTTTAGACATGAACATACGATTAAGAGAGGTAGCCAATGACGTCTTTTGCGCGTCACTTCATATTTGTGGGGGTTAGCAGGTATCATCGTGATTGTCAGTTGGACGGATTGTTAGAGGAGAAAATAAAACTCACGTAACCACACTTTATGTGCGAAGAATATATGAGTAAGAAGGATAACGGAGTTCTGCCCGGATTATTGACATGAGAGGCTTGTCAACCGCAAGCCAAATAACAGCATAGAAATCGAATACTTACACCAAGTAAAATCATGAGCTATTTAAATATGAATCAACGATTTCGATTAACGATTTTCCCAGTGTATATCAAGGAGATTATACCTTCATCGTACTATTCAAAGATATTCATTCATGTCCGATGCAAACAACAAGATGGAACGTACAATACAGGCTTTAGTAGAGCAAAAACATCACCCCATTTGACTACCGCAAGTTGGTATCCAGCATGAACTGAGGTTACAGATTTGACTATTTCAAGGAACCTGTAAGATGTGTATCTTTTTCAGAGCACTCAACAGATTAAGAAGATATATCAAGTTACCAGACTACTAGTACCTTTAGAAATAGACGTCAGTAAAGAATCAATCTTCGAGGTACGATAAAGGTTTTGCGTACTAATATCTTTAGGAGATTGTGATCGTCCGGAAAGCGTAGAAAATATGTCCAGCATTGTAAACTAACCACTCCAAGCAACCTGTTTAAAAAAGACAAGGAAACAAAAAGGTCATAAGATTATTTTCACTATCAGGTTAAATCACCCACCCAACAGACGCAATTGCTCCAATGAACCACGCTCCGAGGGTCGGTTGTAAGTCCGGCGTGAAGACAGAACGAAGAGAACTCATTACTTCTAAACCGTTTTTTCAACAGAACTTTATATATGCTTACAGATGGCAACGAATATTAGTTAACAAATCATTAAACCCGTTCCCTACATCATTCGGGAGCTTGATGACTGCCCAAAATACCTCGAAGCATTCCCTGTTGTGGTCTAATCTCGGACACGGATCCCATTTGATATTACCGTAAGTATCAAGATAAACGAGAGCGGAGTGGAGTTGCCAGTTGGCCTCATCAATGCGGAGCAGGAATGAATACTTAGGTTGATATCACTTGGTATCAATCTGAACCATCAATATGTCAGTGTACAAGTCTTAGAAAAGTATTTCTCTCAGCGGCGATTCCAGCGAATTGTGAGACAGTCCATCATTCAATACTCAGCAGGACTCGGACTCGGGGACGTTACTGCATCTTTTGTAGAACGTGCAATCAGACACATTGTTAAAACATAGATAATTGATTATTGATAACAGCTTGAAAAGGACCTAAAGATAAGTTTTACGTCAAGAGTATTCTCGGCCTGAGCAATTTTCCACACAGACAAAGTGGAACTTGTATCATTCAGACAATGATGGGTTTACGGCATGTTAGGTTTGTATTATGGCACCCGACCTTGGTAGAGAATCAAATTATTCGAATCACGAATGGGCACCGCGAAGATATTTTTGAATATATTAAATCAGCCTTCTCTTCTCTTCCATATCCATCATAGATGTAGGGTAAGAATACAAATATACCAATAATACATACTAGAGCCTACTAATAGACTATAGGTTCTTAATAGCTATATAGTTACATAGAAAGATTGATGATGGTATTCTGAAAACCAACAATTCATATTACAGTGTACATTGGTGACTTGCGGAACGTAGGATTCAGGACGCAGGCAAGTTTCCTTTTTCCAATTGATACAATTTTGATGTGCTGGGCTGCTGGTGGTGGCATAGAATAGGCCAGGCCTTCAACGCCATACATCTACGCAGACGAACTTATGTCAAACACTTTATCGGAGTTCTATCATTGAGACAATTAGTTCACTGCATATCTGCTTTATAGACCTCTGAAGGTTACGCACCATTGAAGAATCACTCAGCTGACTGGCCAATGTCATATTCCGAATGGGTTCACGAGTAGGTAAATGATAGACAGAATTATGTCCCCCATTTATAGTATTTGAGTTTGGTGTGGAACGTCGGATATTAAGACTGGATTTTGGTATCATTCATAAGCTCAGGCTCTCAGCCTTAATGACCCTAAACTAGAGTATACACTTACCTTGCAAGTAGCGAATTAGCATACACTAGGAGGGAGTTGGTTAGGCCTCAATTGTGATAATATAAAATTGTCACATACGATTTCCCACCACTTCGTAGATCATCAGTTGATGAAAGTCAATGGGACCAAAATTCTTAATATTGGCCTAATTCCAAGTATGGATATTTGAATTTTGTCCAGAAAAATAATGCAACTTACCAGTATAAGAACAGTTGTATCCGCCATACTGACGGTCCCGCATAATATTTAGCAAGTGAAGAATATACCAACGGACTGGGTGTAATTACCTGATCAACAATCCAATATTGATAGTATACGCAACAATCCTGCCAATAAATTGTGTTGTCCTTTGAAAGCAGTTAGGGTTTGAAGTGATGTTACGTCAAGCACGTACCAAGTAAAATGGGTCGTTTCATTCTTCAGAAGGAAAACAAGAGAAATTGTGATTACCCAGTCTACTACCATTGAAAGGCTAATCCCCACATTAACGAGAGTCTTTCAGCAGTAAGAATTATCAGGGTTGTGGCGGGCTAATTCCAACTCATTATACTACTTACCAATGTAATGCCATGTATCACTTTTTCTGTGTCATTTTCTAAAACTCTTTACATCTCTATGTCAGAAACGATAGTCTGCGACGCTCGTCACTTGAAAGACGTACGCGAGAATATATGTAGCTGTAGTTCCACAAAGATTGTGATAAGCATTAGTCAATTTCTTTACATTCAACATTTAATGGAGCCCATACCAATGCCTAAGCCTAAGAGACATAAATCAGTATTCAACTACGACCAAAGTGTATAGCGACCCGCGAGAACGAACCTAGAGCTCCCAAGGACAATATGGTCTTCAAAAAATTGTACTGTATCAGTCACTGAAGAAAAGATAGGAAACAAAAATAATTACAATGATGATTAGTAACGACAGACAATTTCTTCCTCTGGCTACTAAAAGAGTCTCATTCACATTACGACTATAATTCCCTCGAAAATAACTGCACTCACATTTGAAGATTCTATATGCAAAGAACATATGTACAGTGACTGAGAGAATACTCTACGATATTTATGTTTTTTTGAGTATTGAAGTAAAACTTTGTGACAACTTCGAAACCTACAGTGAGTGGAATTACGAGCTGTAAAAAAAAACAAGTTGTACTGAGTACCATGTTGAACTTGTCTGGGTAATAGATATGCCGTACCTCTATAGACCTATTGAAGAGTATTATCAGCTAACAGTTTGTTGGATGGTTATATATTCACTACAGACCAAACCATTCCGCCTAGTAGAACTTCTATTTTCCCCCAATTTGTAACAGTGTAAAAGTATGCTGCATGTACTGAGGCGGTAGTCTTAACGAATTCAACACACCTTGTTGGTTGTTTAGTGTCATTATTTCAATCACGGAGAGTATGTTATAGTATATATTCAAGTGCTTACCAGACAAAGAATACCTTCAATCATGGGCAGGTCGTAAATATAATATATTAGGCAAGAAGAATTTTGGTAAAGGGAGCCACTAACCAAAAACTTCAAAGAACGATCATCATTTTGGAAACGCAAAGTATATGACCATGCCTGTAAAGTCGTGATACCTAAAAGACTATCACAATATCGGAAGGCGAATAACTACAAGAAGGACACGGAGAAAAAAAACTCACCCAACAGACGCAATTGCTCCAATGAACCAGGCTCCGATTGTGGAATCCATGATGGCAATGTATACTACTTGATCTTGAAGAACATCTTCCTCAACGCATTTTATGTGTCCCTTAGAATGCCACTAACCAGTCCTATATATCAGAATCTGATTATCAGGATCAAATGAAGGCCATTGATTCTGGGTGTGTAAAATTTTTTCTCAGTGTGGTTAGATGATCTACGAAACCGGTGTGAACCTGAATATAGGTTAGTGAAATAGTATAACGTTCCATGATCCATGATGTAGAACAAGAATATCCCAACAAGTGATACTGATCCCGTGGCGTGGAAACTTGGAAGGCTATGACATGCAAGATCACAGAACACACAGCTCTGCTTCAGGTCGTATCATGCACGTACTTGGTACATACATAAGTACTAAGCCAAGAAACAAAACTACATTAAATACACCTATATATATTACCTTCACAAAATTTCAAACAAATCAACACCCAAACGTACCTATTCCACAATCCAAAGAGCCCAAATATCAAATAAATTAAAATCAAGGGTCCAAAGATGAAGGGAATAATGATAATTTCAAACAAACAAACACACTCAAAAAGAAAAGCCTAAACAGAAATCAAAAAGCAAAAAAGTTGAATAAATAGAGGTAATATGTAATGTGAGATGGTTGTGGCAAGCTACCCTACAAAAAAAATCTCGAGCACAAACTTTTACAAAATTGCAAATGAAAAACCTGCCTAAGCTACTAATTATTTTGATATTGAAGGGAAGCCATGGTAAAAAAAAACGGGAGAAAAGTTGAAGAGACAAGCAAGAATTCTTTTTTGGTTTGCAAAAGATCAAGCAAGCAAAACTCCCGTAAAAACAACAACGACCATTACAAAGATGAAAACATATTCGGTGTGGGGTAACGAGGGTAAAATGTGTGCGTGGAATTAACGAGTGGTAAAGGTGGATGGATGTGGGGAATATACTACTCGAAGTTAGTGTCAGCAAACTGAATTAAAGAACGGACGGTGGTAGGAAAATGTCCACCAAGGAAAAACGAAGACAAAATATTCTGAAATTCGAAAGATATATCACAGACGAAACCAAATGGACATCATTTAGGAAACTAATGTTACTAAAAGACGCGGAAAAAAGAGAATAATTGTATCATAAGAATGGAAATTAGACAACCAAAAACTCCAACCTGGACGGGGGCCAAATACTATCAGCCACCAGTGGGGATATTGGAGGAGGAAGATCGCAACGCCTGTTAGGTAGTTGAGAGTTGAGGTGATCATTTGTTTTGAAATTCGCATTTTCGCCGATAGAAGAAAGAGACAGAAGAAAGAGTGTGAAGATTGTGAAGAGAAGAAGGACGGTGTACGCAAGAGAGCGAGGGTATCCAAAGACATCAATGGTCCAAATTAGTCAACACCAAACATTCAGCAAAACAAAAACGGTGAATATAGCAATAGAAGACGTAGGGGAGGTCTTATACAGCAACAGGAATTGCTTGCTCTCCATCTACATGCATATCCTGTCCGTCGACAGCAATGTCCCCATTTAAGATGGGATTAATCATTTCGCCGTCTTCTCCCTCGCCCAGGGCGCTGACGGGCTCGGCAGATTGGAGACCACCACTGCTGTTGTGGCGTCTGCCCATACCCTGAGGACCAGACCGCGGTGGATTGGCGCAACGATCTTTTCCGTGGGCAATACGGAGATTAGCATATTCGGGCTTGTTCTTGATACCATCAATAGCTTTGATGGCATTTGCGATATTTGTGAAGTTGACAAAGGCACAATTCCTGTCAACATATGTCAACCCACCGGAGATCATGATAGGGATGTTATGACTCACTTTTCTTTCAGGAAGTTGACAAGCTCAATGTCACCATATTCACCAAAGTCTCTTTTCAGCCTTTCTTCTGTGAAAGTCTCGAAATCCTCAATGTTTCCAACATACACGTTTCTTGTTGCACCCGAGTGCACAGCAAGAGCAAGTTGAGGATTGAGAGGACCGGTATTCTTACCCCAACCGATCTTCAGGCGGCGGTTGCTCACACTGAGACCCTGATACGATGCAACTTGGTGGAAGGTAAGCGCGGCAGCTGGGTCAACAAATGTCACGAACTATATAAAAAATCGTCAATGGACTGTCAAAGAAGTAGGAAATAAATCTCGTACGGCAATATGCTTCTCTGGCAGATATCGGATGCTTTGTAGAACACCGCCTCTAATACCATTGCAAAGATCCTCCGTCGATGACTCGGGATGGATATTACCCAGGTAAACTGTTCTGTTCATCCCCTGTGCAGCAGCAAGACCTCCTGACATATCCATTTGGAAAGGAGATGTACCATAGGGGAAGGGAGAAAATGCCGTATTGGGTGACATTGTGGATTGTGCAACGAGCGATTGAGCAGCAGCAGCCTGGGCTTGTTGAGCAGCAATTTGTTGAGACTTGGGCACATAGGCACAGCGGTCTTTACCGTAGTTGACACGTTTACCAGCCCAACCAGGTTCTTGAGGCAAAGTATTGACGACCTAGAAAAACATGAGTCATCCAAACGTTTCAATAGGTTAAAAAGGAAACAGACCTTGGTTGCAACAGTTATGCTTAAGAAATGAACGAAACCAATGTTCTTATCCCTCACAATCTTCACCTGATCAATCAAACCAAAACGGCTAAGCTCATCGCGTAGTTGTTCTTCAGTCATCCCTTCGTCAAGATTGCCAATGTAGACATTTCGGCTGGCATTACTCTGGCTGATGGCCAAAGCTACCTGAGGAGGAACAGGTGAAGCCTTTCCCCATCCAATTTTGAGCTCCTGACCGTGAAGCTGAAGCTTTTTGATAGTGGCATCGGCGTGGAAAGCACCAGCGGTTGCGCCGTCCAAGAAGGAGAGGAAAACACAGGACTTCTCCGGGAGAACACGAATGTTCTCCAGAGGTCCGAAATGTACAAGGTTTAGGAGTTCATCGACAGAGGCGGTGGCTGGCAGATTGCCAACGTACACCGTGCGTCCAGTGGCGTTATTTGAGAGTGCGGCCGATAATGCCACAGGAGAATATGCACCGGCTTGTGCCGCTGGAATGTTAAGGTTAAGTGAAGGAAGCCGTTGTGGGTTGTTAAAGTTCTGCACAATCATTTAAAAAAGATCAGTGTCTTCGTATATAGGACATCATGAAACGAGCTGAATCACCTGTGCAAAGTTGGTCATCTGGCCGTTGTAAGGGAAATTTAACATGTTCATAGCTGGGAGTCCCATCCCAAGCATATTGTAACCACCAAAATTTGCATAACCATTGCCATTTGGACTTCCCTGTTGTTGGTTCGATTGTTGTTGCTGTTGTTGTTGCTGTTGTTGCTGGGATTGCTGAGCAGCGAAGACAGCCGCGGCATTGTTGGGGCTCAGTTGAGAGGACATGCCGTTACCGTTTGTTTGAGTATTAATTGAC
The DNA here is from genome assembly GCA_034638255.1 of Coprinus comatus. Lineage (NCBI taxonomy): Eukaryota > Fungi > Basidiomycota > Agaricomycetes > Agaricales > Agaricaceae > Coprinus > Coprinus comatus. The sequence continues at coordinate 369,073 of JAWPGT010000017.1, forward strand.
AGCGCGGGAGTAGTATACAGAGGACTGCCAGCGAAAGCGGCGGTTGATGTTGGAGAATTGTTGAATGCAGCTGATTGGGCAACGTTGGCTTGTGGGCCGTAGCCGTAATTGGCGAATGCATCGCGTGCATTTGAATTGGAAGAAGACGAGTTGTTTTGGCCAGCGAATGCTGATGTGGGGGACCAGCGGGCCTTTTTCGCATCGGGACCACCAACGGGATCCATAGAACGCTAGAGACTGGTGAGATAAAGCCAAGAGTGTGGTGTAGGACCGTACCTTCATCATGTCGATGTCAAAAGCGTAGGAAGGATACTGACTTGCAAAGGCTGTCTGAGAGTCGTCCATTGCGCGATAGAGAGAAGAGGAGGCAAAGGTAGAAAAATAAGGTATATAAAAGGGCGAAAGGATGTTAGAAGGTTGTAGAGAGCGTGTTTGGAGTCGACAAACGAATGTGTGGGTTTGCACAAAAGAAAAGACACGCACGAAGAAGAAAAAAAGGGAGGGAAATTTGAATGAGGCCTGTGCGCGACGCTGACTATGATATTCGAGGCAAATGTGATAACGCGCCGGCGAATGAGCACGACGACGAGAGCAAAGAAACAAATATCCAAAGGACAACAACGGGAGCAGCAGAAATGTGAACCAACCAAACCAATAACAACACCGACGCCTGCCATATCACACATCACAAGTTCCCACATACAGCCCCATGCGCACGGACCTCAATTTCACCCCTTTACCCCACTTCTACGTCTGTTCTATGTCCTAGGTAGCACTAGAGTATCTCCAGCCATGTATTCCTGCCTTCTCCTGTTGAACAACAACCACAGTTGACGCTCCAAGTCGCCACCACTGCTATCTTTCCGTGAGAAAAGTTTCTGCGATTGGTGGACCTGACCGGAAAAATTACCTCGTAACCAGTTAATTACCTATCACTCAGATTTAGAAGCCATAGTTTATTGTTTTGCTCCAACCTCCGCACAAACTACATCAGCCAAACGAAACATCCATGCGTGTTCTATCATATGTGTTTGATATATATCATTGGAACTCCCCCTCGAAACCCGAGCAGGCTTGGTAGAGCCTTCACCTTAGACTAGCCAGTGTGGCCCCATAACACCTCGAAGCATGTGACTGCAAAAGGACCAGAGGATCACAGGAGATGATTCGATTTGGATCCCGAACGGGCCTTCTCCGTGGCCTTGACCAATGGAGTTGGTCTCGGCATTCGGATACAATAATATACTGCAACGCTGGCAACAATCCACTGAAAAGACATAATGTAATGTCATATTGGTGCATTTCCACTCGTATGATATGCCCAGAACTCCTATGTCTTCAATCCGTTTTTACTTTCTGTTGGTACATATCTTCCACATAACATTTTCAAAATGGCCCACGGTCGGAAACCTACCATATCCTTAAAGCTTCGATCAGCGCTCAGCTTCTTTGTTATACGATAAGCGATTTTAATTTTCCTAGCAAATTCAATCAAACGGATAAACTTTCAAGACACCAATACAAATGTTTTATGCCAATGCTCTCCCAAAAATGTCTCTCCTAAGTACCGAAATTGATGGGAACGAAGACATCAGTCCATCACTACCGCCACCGATGTTTCACAGAAAACCCAACAGAACCCAACGCAGAAGTTCTTAGATTTAAAAAAAGTTGATCTTGCCTTGACGTAATAATCTGCATTCCGATAGAATTGCGTTAAAAATAGTAACACCATAACGCGAATCCCGACTTCCGTACTGCGACTTGATGTCAATTCGGGGCCTCGCATAGCAAGAGGGACATGAACTTCATTATCAGCATTACAATTTATCAGACAGTATTGGAAGTAATACCAGAAGAAAAGGACATGGAAGAACAAACAATAACAAGAATCCAGAAGTCCAAGTCATAGTAGTTTGCAAAATAAAACCTCGAGGAAGCGATTCACCACATTCCCAACCCCAGTCAGGATCAATCAGTTTTGCTAATAACATCACTTGTGAATTCAAAACTCTTTGTAGCTTCCAATCTCTGAATCAAGACATCACCAAAGGCAGACATAGGAGTCAAAATTCCTCCACGTTGGCCGATTTCCGGAAGCGCCTTAATAACTGCATTAGACGAACCCGTGTTGAATCCAGGAGGACCCAAGATGAGAGACAATGCCGATTCCGAAATCATTACTATATACCATATCTTTTTCAGCAACAGGAGAAATACTAATATTTCTGAATATACGTACTAGAGGTAAGAAGATAACCAGGGTCTCCATGGCCTTTTATTACAGTCTTAACGTAGACAGGGGGTTGAGAGGTAGATTTGGTTATATTGGTGCAAACAAGATGTCCATTTTTCATTGACCTAAAAGATTTTAAGAAGTTAGTGACTATTTCACATTATACAACTAAAAACATACTCCTCGCTGGGTCCTTCACCAGGTTGTGGAATAAACTGCTTAAATACCCATCGAACCTGTAATATGACTAACATTAACCGGCAGCTCTTGTCATATAACAAATATAAAAGAGCTTACCGGAGGAATTGCAGCAACCATCATGAATCCAGTCAAGAATATAGCAGAAAAAATTGCCGCTGCAAAGGCATTTGGCATGAGAAGGAACTCATCGTAAATGAACTCTGAGCCATAACGAGTAGTCGTTGCTTGCTTTGATTGAGACTGATTATTCTCTTCTTCAAGCAGCCCGAATGTTCTTTGTACGACCGCTTTATTTCCAGGTGCCATGACGAAAAATCCACCATTGAGAGTAGATGCGCCTGGAACCGGGATGGAGTACCAAAGTGGCGGACGAGGATACTTGCGACCTTGGACTAAACACCGTATATGTCAGTTGCAACTTTGTATGAAATTGGTGAATCATAATTACCAGGACTGAGAGAGTAATCAAGCATTGACGCAATCACTTCTTTGGTTGAGACTTGCTCAAACATTGTCATAAATGTGCTGAGAGTACCACCAGATACACCGCCCATTATATCATGACCGGAATACGAGGATTCAATCTCCAAAGGAGTTGGTAAACATTTCAAAGTTTTATTAGCCAAGTGGGCGGTTATATCTGAGGGAATAGAGTCGTAGCCACACGCAGGTACAATGATAGCTCCAGAGCTCTTTGCTACGGAGTGGAACCTAAATATATGCGCATTCAGTATTATAAACCAAGCTATACAAATGAAGCCCGACATACTGTTCAATTATCCGTTTCATCCAAACTGCTTCCCCAGTCAAATCGACATAGTGTACACCATTAGAAGCGCATGCTTTCACAACTGGTGTACCCCAACGCCAATATGGACCAACCGTATTAATAACAACTCTTGTCGACCTCACAGCTCTCTCAACATCCTCCTCCTTAGTAACATCAACTCGAACCTTACGAATAGAAGAATCCTTATCAAGATTAAGTTCTTCAAGAACGTTTTGAAGTTTCGAATCAGACCGAGCTGCAACCGCTAGTGTAAACTCCTTCCGTTGCGGATGAGTAGAAAGATATCTTGTTATCAGACGTCCAGTAAACCCTGTCGCGCCAAGTACGAGGATGTCTGTTTTGTCACTCATAGTGAGAGTAAGAAGGAATGTGTAACTAAGCCAACTATGGCTTAAACTTCGTTTATGTGGGGAAGTCCACGGGACATGTTTCTAGAATTTATGTGATGTCATCAAACTTTCCAGTGCGTTGGATATCACATGGTGTTCTACGAAGTCTATTTTTTGCCTGGGGAAAAAAAAGCATCCTGCAACCAGTGTCAGTCACTCGCTGATGGAGCTAGACTTCCATGGTAGTTGTTGGTAATTGTTAGTGGGCGAGATGAGAATACCGAAGCCTAAGGGGCCATACTATATGAATTATTATGTGTTGATTTACAACACCTAAAATTAGTGATGAGCAAGTCAATGACTTGGTCAAAAAGTCGACTGACTGGTCATGATGACCAACTGACTTTCTCACGGACCATCACTTGATCAAAGACTAAAGTTGAAGTCAACGGCATGAAAGGTCGTCGTCGTCACTGCCGACTCACTGGTCACCTCAATGACTCTTTTCAGGATGAAGGATAAACTTGACAAAACATACATAGATCATATTTTTATATTCAGCAGCTGCTAGTCTTTTATTAACACGAAAATAATCAAATTGATCTCTTTGCTGTTAACTGTGGGAAAGCTAGTGCAAAGTTAATTGTTGATCAAACGGGTCTTAACACCGTTGACGATCCTGATGACCCATGAGAATGGACATTGCCAGTGGACTTTGATCAAAGTCAATTGACCATTACTTGCTCATCACTGCCTGAAATTCAGCGTTTATACGCGATTACATCAACGACGTCATTGATCTTATTTATATCATATCGAAATTCGAGAATCTAGTTCTTTGAAGATGTTCTAAATCCCCAGCCTTCGGGCGTGCGTAATAAGTAGCATTTCCTCGGTGTGGACAATATCAAAATAGCTAAACACAAGAGTTCACCTTATCAGTGGATCTCATGCTCCGCTAAAAAAAAATAACTAAATCCATTCTAAATACTTGCATAGTAGGCGCTTGTAATATGTAGCATGATAATATAGAGTATTTACCTCCCCTATCATTCTAGAGGATTACAGTTACTACTAGTTCTCCATAAAACAACTTTAAACAGCTTAAATCAAAACAATGACATTAAAAATATTAATTAGCAACGAAACATTAAGGCATTCAACCTATAAAAGCAAAAAAGAAATCAAATCCAAAAACGCATGCAAAGTCAAACTATCTAGTCAGCTTTACGATCATCAGTGACAACACTACTCGAAAATTCAAATCTTTTGGTAGCTTCCAACCTCTGAATCAAAACATCACCGAAAGCAGTCATAGGTGTCAAAACTCCTCCACGTTGAGCCAATTCCGGGAGTGCTTGGAGAGCATCCTGGTGAGAGCTTTTCTTTGAACTGGGAGTCGGAAGGAGAAGCGACAATGCGGATTCGGAGATCATAACTAAAAAGCCCCAGGGTTGTAAGCTCATGTCTCCTGACTCAATAATACGAAATTGCTTACTTGCTGTGAGTAAATACCCCGGATCACCCTTGCATTTGAGTACCGTCTTGACATGGACTGGGGGTTGTGAAGCAGATTTGGTGAGATTAGTACAAACCAAATAACCACTTTTCATGTCTCTGCAAGAAAAAAAAGCATTAAAATTGCGTCCATCGACAGAGACGGAAAATTCTTACTCATCGCTGGGCCCATCACCAGGTTGAGGAATGATTTTCTTAAACAACCAACGGATCTATGGAACGGATCACTCAGAGTTTCAGGGTCATATGTTCATAGACCACGCACCGGAGGAACAAAGACCACCATCAAGAAACCAGTCATAAACATGAGTGTGAAGGTCACAGCACTAAAAATATTCGGCATGACCAAGAATTCGTCGTAAACGAAGTCTGGACCATAACGTGCTGCTTGGGCTTGCTTTGATTTAGGATTGGTGCGAATGGCGTATTCAAGGAGGCCAAATGTTCGTTGGACAACGGCCTTGTTGGCTGGTTGCATGAAGAAGAAAGAACCAATGAGGGGCCGTGCGCCTGGCATAGGAAGGGAGTAATAGAGAGATCCACGAGGGGATTTGCGACCTTCGACTATGTATAGCAAACGCAGGTAAGTTGCAGTTTTGATGGGGATGTAGGTCAATTTTGATAATTACTAGGACTGAGGGAGTATTCCTTGGAGGACTCCTTGAGCTCTTCCTTGGGTACTTGCTCTAACATTGTTACAATGGTACCCAGAGTACCTCCAGAGATACCACCCTTCAATTTGTGCGCTGTGGTACATGACCCCATTTCCAAGGGTATGGGCAGAGACTTGAGGGTTTTATTCGATAGGTAAGCTGTTATATCCGAGGGTATAGAGTCGTAACCACAGGAAGGCACGATGATAGCACCCGTTTTTGTGGCAAGGAAGTCAAACCTATCAAGAGATTATATTGAATGAATACATAGAAGATAGAGTAAACACACTTGCGGATAATTTGCTTAGTCCACACTGCTTCTCCGGTCAAATCGACATAATGAACACCATTGAGAACACAAGCTTTGACTACTGGTGTTCCCCAACGCCAGTACGGTCCTACTGTGTTAATGACAACTCTTGTAGTTTTTATGGCCTTCTCTAGGCCGACTTCGTCGGTAACGTCAACCTGGACTCTGCGAATGGAGGAATCCCTATGGAGGTTCAGTTCTTCAAGAAGATTCTGGAGCTTTGAATCCGAACGGGCTGCCACAGCGAATGTGAATGCATTTCGTTGGGGGTGTACCGAGAGATATCGTGTAATTAAACGCCCAGTGAATCCTGTTGCACCGAGAAGAAGAATGTCTGTTTTATCGCCCATATTGGAAGAAGGGGTGGATGTGTGTAAACTTGCCGAGTTGTGACGTAGCTGATCGGGTTTCTCTACGATCAATTTCGGTCACGCACTCTTTCGCCTTGATCTATTCAAAAAAAACTTGAACTCAACATGGGTACTCATCCCTAACGCCATCTATGCCTATGTACTGGGTAATCAGAGGTAGTCAGGTGGTAGTGTATTTCCCCGTGTGTACCACAAGCATGTGGCTACTCAGGTACCTAGGGACTACTGCGTTTAACAGCCGTCGCAACGAACACTTGACGAATGCCCAAGAATATATACCTCAGATATACCTCAACTGCACTTGCCCACATGGATGGCGTCCATTAATATCAAGGGAATCAACTCCGGACCTACATAGATCTTACTGATTCTATCCCAACTCTTCCTCTTTAATACTATCCATCTTCACTCAATGCACCAACAAAGTTGCCTCGGGCGCCTGTATCAAACTTGAAATCTATTAGGCTCAAAAGAGGCACTAGCATCTCCTGAACGAAACTTCCTGTGTAATAAAAATAACCTATCCAAACGCGAAACAATGGTCGGCAACAGGTTTACAACTTTGGCTAGCCAGCATCGAGAGCCTCGCTTATTTGGTCTAGCAACTTGATATAATCATACACCCGCTCGCTTTTACCTACTGCGCGGTTACTAGCACCCGACTACTCAGGAAATTCAATGTTCGGCAATGTCTTTCTGGTGTGCAGTGACTAAATTCTCCACTGTTACCTCCGGCGATCAGCCTAGGGATCTATTTCTGGACAAGTTTTCAAGTTATACCGTATGGATCATCTCGAAACCCGCACGGGCTCTTCTATATTTTGCATTTCATTTATATTGTGAACGCCATGGCTCGTTGGCAAATACCGTTTCACTAGAAGACGAGCCCATCCACCAATAAAAAATCCCCGCGGCATATGATTAATGCCGTAGTTACTTGTTCTTTACCCATTGCTTTGGGACCATATTCATGGGGATGACTCGTAATATGGAATCCGACTCACCGGATTAACCTATTGGCGCAACTTGCAACTCCTTCCATAATCTGGCAATCCTTCATGCTCCTTGTTGCCGTGTTGCTAGATATACATAGAAATCCGATGGCTTAGGACGATCACCTCCACTTGGAAATCTATACAAGATATATAAACCGGTGGTTTTATCTGCAGACTCTCCAGACACTCAGGTTCAATCCCTCAACCACTTAAACAATGAAGTTTACAGCTCTCGTTTCTCTCTTCTCCCTGGCCGCTATTGTGACAGCTTTGCCCTCCGAGAAACGTGGTAAGTTAGATACCATGATTCTCTCATATATTGCTATCTAACGACTTTGTGTAGATGCTTTTTCAGATGCGGCTTTGAGAGCCCACAACGCAGCTAGGGCACACTACGGTGCAAATGCTTTGACTTATAATACTGCATTGGCTTCTGGTGCAGCAACCTATGCTGCTCAATGTCACTGGGGCCATAGCGGGTTAGTACCATAGCAATATCTAGTATTTCTCTACATTTTACTGATACAATACTTTTACTAGTGGTAGCTACGGCGAGAACCTGGTAAGGACATTTCAGGTACAACTCTAGGGGCCACAGATTACTGATATAATTGCGCTCTCAGGCCGCGAGTACCAGCGCGGGATATACTATCACAAATGCCGTCGATGGTTGGATGGCTGAAGCCTGTGAGTAAACACTTTATGATTTCCTTAGTTACAATGACATCGTACTCAATGAACTCAAAATGACCTTAATAGCCTCATACAACTGTAAGTTTCCCAGGTAATTACTATATCATAATGACACACGCTAAAATATATATTGTACAGGGAACAATCCTGGATTCTCTTCCGCCACTGGTCATTTCACTCAAGTCGTATGGAGAGGTACTACTAGTGTTGGTTGTGCTACTCATCGCTGCACCACTGGTAGTCCTTTCGGTTCTGGTGATTGGACTTATATCATTTGCCGTTATGATCCCCCTGGAAATTACCTTGGTCAATTCCCGTATGTATACTATTTTTTTTTTTCGAACATGGGGTTTCATTTTACTGATTTTTGGTTATAGTGCTAACGTTGGCACCTATCGATAAATAATCCCTTGTAGTGGTTATGGATGTAATATTGGCATGGTATTTATATTAGTGTAATTTTCTTTTCACTAATCTCGCGTCAATGAGACAATACCTTGTTGTGTATATTTTGATTTGATTATGAGTTTGACTTCTAGCTGAATTTGGAATTGTGAGAGTAACTGATTATCCGCGTCCAATGACTTGAGAGTAATGTCATTAAAGCCACGAGTTGAAGTGCTTGATCGTTTAGCCACTAAGTAACATTAAAATATATTCATAATCCAAAATAAAGTACTTAGAACTTGGTATATTCAAGGAACTCAAGAAATATCCAGAGCCTGTGGCATAATAAACTAACTACATAAGGAAGGAAGGAAGAAATGGCAATCCATAAAAAGCATGCTTAGAGTTTCCATTCCCGTTTTATTAAATCGGAAGCACGTTCGGCAACATAATAGACAGAAGATTGAGTGTTCGCAGAAGGGCTGAATGGCTAGAAATTCGTCACATATCAGTTCTAATACATTTATCAGGAGATGATCATGACTGGAAGTGAACTTACTATAACAGAAGCATCAACAACACGCAAACCTTTGATACCTTTGACCTTCAAAGAAGGATCTACGACGCCACTCCTACAATTTGCAGAACTCATGGAGGCAGTACCGACACCATGTGATGTGGCCGAGGTACTACCACGAATGAACTGAATGATCGCCTCATCTGTAACCTGGTTTGCTGGAGGAGCGATACGATCAAGAGTGAAACCTTGGAAAGCAGGTCCAGTGACAAACTGGTTCATAATTTTGAACGCATCAAGGACAATTGCAATGTCTTGAGGAGTTGTCAAAAAGCCAAGATCAACTTTGGGTTGATCAAAGGGGTTATTCGAACCGAGGGTGACGGAACCACCTGTCAGGATTTCGTGTCAACTTAAACACTTATTTGTATTCTTAATTAAGATGTTTACTTACGGGACGTAGGTTCCGAAACCTGTAGGGCCACAGCCAGGTTGGGATTGGGGTTTGAATTAACATATGTATTGGCCTGTGGCTTATCAGTACATATATCTCGGGGAATCAGTTCTTTGTGCACTTACTGTAATACCACAGTAAAAGTGGGGAGTATTTGGACCAGGAGAAGGATCTGATGCATTATTGAATGCGGGCGAGTCGGCAGGCAACCTCCCGAAAGCAACTATATTTGCGGCTGTCGAGACAAGTGGTCCAGTTCGATTTTGTTGCCACTGTTCAAGAGCATCTTGGAGTGCAGTCGCGTTGCTATTAAGGCTGTACGGTTGATTAGAAACGATTCAAGTACAACGTCCTATTCGAAGACTCACGCGACTATTGTAGAGTTAGTTTTCCAGGCAAAGAACGTTTGAGGTTCGTTGCTCAAGTTTTTTCCGACATCGCTAAGATTGTGCGTAGATTTGATACCAACAGTTGCCAATTCCTTTGCGTTTCCAATACCTGAGTTGAGAAGGATATGAGGTGTACCCAAAACACCCGCAGAGAGAATGATTTCTTTAGTCGCACTTAGGGTGCGGCTCGGACCTAGTGTCGTATAATATTAGCGGAGCTGTTGACAGAGACGGCGGGCATCATTGAAACGCACCGGCAGGGTCTTGGGCGACTTCAATTTTCCTAAACATTCCAGGGGTAGTTTGTGTGACCTTCAACACATGGGTATTGATGAGAACCGTTAAGTTAGGTCGGTTTCGGATGGGGTCAAGGTAGGCAGTAGCCGAGCTTGTGCGTGTTCCATTTGCAAGAGAATATTGCAAATAACCTGAATGATAAGGATAAGTGGTTAGAATTAAGACATAAGACTTAACCTGTAAGCATACCGAGACCCAGCTGTCTTCCTGCATTCACATCTGTCAAGAAAGGAAACTTGCTTCCTGGACTACGGGCTGCTTCGAGGAGCAATCCATCCACCTGTTGGGCTACACCTGGTATGCTAATTCCCAGAGGCCCCTGGGTGCCATGGAAGGTGGGGTCGAACTTATCCTTGTCAGATTCTTGATTTGGGGCCGACCAGGTTTCAGTCTAATAATATCTTATTCCATGATACTACCGCACGAATACGATGTACGAACCTTCTTCATGTATGGCAGCAAAGCGTCCCATGACCAGCCCTTGTCACCGGTAATTTTTGCCCACCTATCATAGTCATCTGAAGACCCACGAAGCCACATCATAGCATCTTTCATAAAAGATAAGTTTTGACAAAGATTTATGCTTGGAATTACGTACTATGCGAGCTGCTGCCACCGAGTACGAACCCTCTAGAGTATGTAATCGAGCGCCCATTCAACCCGGTTTGCGGAATGGTGGTAGTATTCCAAGCGTACGGCGAGGTTGCTCCAGAAAGTCTGGTGGCGAAGAATGGTGCTTGAAGATCCAAGACTCCTTCATGACTAAAACAATGGGAGTGTTCCATGAGTTAAAACGTTCGTTTCAATGTGACATTCAACTCACGAAGGGCCGGCTTCAATGACGAGGACCTTGATTTTGGGATTTTCAGTCAATCGATTCGCTACTACAAGTCCGGCGGTTCCACCTGGTCAAGTTGACTAATATTAGATTTGAAGAACCACATAGAAGATTTTAGCTTACCACCAGCAATGATGAAGTCATATTCCAGTGACTGTATCTCTGTCAAAGTGCTATACATAATAGCTTTGGCGCCCAAGATGTGGCATAAATGTAACGATCCCAATAGAAGCAGCCAGCGCATTGTGATGGATAGATAAACTTGGAACAAAAGATTATTTGTCTATCACCAAAATTGAACCTACGCGTAAACTGCTCGAAGCGTTGGGACTCAAGAGACGAGTCAATGATTTGGAGTTCTGCATATGTGGATCCAGCTCCCACATATATATTTTTCGGTGAATATTCAGTAGAGTTGTGAGAAAAATTTCGAGAGGGGATGATGAAACACACGGCAAAGATATTTTTTGCTAGGATCAGTGTCTGCTGATCGTTGCAGCACATTCAGACATTCGAAGCAAAGGATTACCACTGAGAAGCATTCAACATTCACTGTACCTGATACTTACCTGGTAAGTATTACCTTAGCATTATGATTGACACTACCTTATCATCACCAATCCTTTAGTAGGTACTGCGCACGTTGCCATCAATGATTCAAGTAATCGACGCTTAGCGTGGAGCCGAAGATGGTGTGTTAAACAAATAACACCCAACTTCAGCTTCAGCTTCAACGGCGTGGTGTTTGTTCCGTCTAATGTTGATACCTGCAGTGAATGACATCGACATTGAACCAACCATTGGCTCATTCTTTCTTGCAGCAATTGCTTCAGTAGGGTGAGGTTCTACCTCGTTTCGTCTCTAGTATAATTAACTTCTTGATACTACTAGTCTCCTTGGGCTGATGTCGTTACAATGTTGGAGATATTTTATGACCTTCTCTTTTGATCCTTGGTTCGTAAAGATCATTGTGAGTTGTCAGTGCCGTGTTCTGATGCTGCGCCGCTAATACGACTGCGGAAACTAGGTATTGACCCTGTGGTAATGTCACTACCCAACTTTGTGCCGATTTTCGCCACAAATAACCGATGATACCAGGGGTTTAGAATTTGTGAAATCAACGTTCGCTATACACGGGTGTTATTTCATCGCTGTGAAGAACTGGGGAAATGTTGCTGCGCTTTCCCAGCCGACATGGCACGTCGTTCTATTACATCAAGCAAGTTCAACGGATCTAAATATTTGAATGCAGGAGTATGCGCGTAAGATTGCCACTTGATAAGAAATTCCATTATGCTTATCAGTTGTGATTGGCATAGTCCGTCCTATTATTCACTGTAAGTTTTTGTTTTGTTTTTGTTTTTTGTTGATAATTAATAACTAATTAATCGTCCTTTGCAGACCACTATAATCCTAATAACACACCTATTCTTCATTCACAAGATATGGCTATGTGATGTATTTTTTGCCATGTTTTTCAAACCTGATCTAATGCGTGATATTGATGTTCAGTGCTTCTTAAGAAATCTCTGTTTCCAATCATATTAGTGAGCCTCCAATAATCGAGTACCGAGTTTCCTTGTTTATGTCACTTATTGAAGGTCGCTGCGTCGTTTCTTGGGTTCGGTATGTAAGCCATACGATAAGAATATGTTTTTGAACTCCTAAATCATTCTCTTTCACAAGCCATTGGCATTGGTTAGTCTATTCCAAAACTACTACACTCCAACAGCGTAGTCCACTGACAAATTCACAGCTGCGTATGCTCTAGCGTATGTTTATTTTTCAGAGTAAAAAGCTGCGTTTTCACTCCGATTCAGCATATCTGCTACAGGATATTTGGAATTTGTGATCACTGATGTGAGTATCAACCTTCCGAATCGAGCAAAAGAATCTTACACTCTGATGATTAAGAGACTCACTGTGGCAGCGCTAGCATGTGCTCTGGTAATAGACTGGATAATAACAGTATCACTCGTTATAATATTGAGAAGGCATCGTTCGAACTTTGGGCAGCTCGGGTACGAAGGACTTCAGTCTTTGACATCTTGACATAATCTCATACTGACACAATAGTACCAATCAAATGATCAAAAAGCTTACTTCCTACGTGATTGAGACAGGGCTGTTGACAAGGTATGCGTTCTTAATTTACCGAGCAATACCGAGTGTTTTATTCATGCCCTCAAATTCACATAGCCTAGCTGACCTTGTGACGCTAATATTGGTGAGCATTCCGATTGATCAAGCCCAAAATCAGAACCTTGTCATGGAAACCTTTGACTAAAAATATGCTAGCTCAACATCGACTTCAAACCATACGCATTGTACTCGATATCGGTCTACGAGGTGGTTGGAAATCGTAAGTCCCAGTGCACTTAGTACTTCCATCCACTTTTAAAACTAAAAAACCCATATTTGATTAGTATATGCGAACTCTGTTCTTGCATGGTGTGTTGCTCTCTAGTCGGAGTGATGTCTCTTACCGATGACGTTTTTCACAAGCTTGAATGCTCGAACTTTCGTTGCGAGTGAGTTGGCTACATCAGAGGGACATTCGCGATCAATTCGATTTCACCATAGTGAAATTGGGTCAGATTCTTTGGGACATGAGTTACATTCTATGGGTCCAGAGACTACCCGTTCAGATATGAGGTGGTTACACAGTTGAAAATGGGTTGAGTAGTACAACCATTCATACAAGTGGTAATTTGTCTCAAGCGAGCCATATTACTACCGAATCTCTTTGGATCAAAATTAGCGATAGGCCATGTGAACACGGAGTGATGGCGCAGTTCAATGAAACAAGATGGCTTAAAATATTCAAGGACACAGGCTGTCACTTATATATGTAAGTCGAGCATACGGTTGTATAGTGTGTATGTAGTGTTATTATGCTACTTTAAGTAGTAAACACCGCCGGTGTCTGTGCATATGGATGCAAATCTTGTGTAAATTTGAGCGAACTGGACGTCTCAAAAGAAGAAAAGATCATCATATTATTGATTATAATTATGATACATCATCAAAGAAGTGATGTCGATGCCAGGCGCCGGTATATGCCGTCATATTGTTTGAGTTGAACCAGAAGAAGTAAACGGTGAGAAGATAAGTACTGGTGCATTTCTAAGCTAGACATACAGCTTCAAGCTTCAGACATCCCTCTATCTTCTACTGTTATGTCTAGCACTCCCCTACCTGACATTGAACCAACTATTGGGGCATTTTTTGGTGCTGCGATCTCTTCAGTTGGGTAAGATTCCTTTGACATGATCTTGTCAACTTCTTCCAAGTTTTGAATGATGCTAAATACAGTCTATCAGCCTCCTTGGCGTCACGACATTACAGTGCTGGAGGTATTTTATCAACTTTCCGTCTGACCCTTGGATCTTTAAGACCACGGTAAGAGAAAAAGAGTGCGCACGGGCCAACAACTTGTTACTTACTATATTTGTGTTTTTTTGACAGGCATTTGTCATTTGGTATATCGTTTCCTCCATCCCCGAGCCTCATGGTCTTTCGTAATAACGAGTATATTAATTATTCTCAGGGCACTTGAGTTTGTCAAATCGACCCTTGCTGTGCATGGTTGTTATTTCGTCACGGTCAAGAATTGGGGAAATGCGGACGTTCTTGGTCAGCCAACATGGTGAATATTGTATCTAGGGCTCAACTTGTCTATAAACTTACCTTGTTTCCTATTCCCTTCAGGGACATGAGAGTGAGCGTAGACTGCTGGGTGTTGTGACACCTTAGCTGACAGTGATTGATTACATTAACTATAGGTGGTTTTAGTGTTCACAGTATGTTCAGCCACACAGTTCTTCCGTTCACTCATGTGAATATGGGACATTAGACATGTATTATCCTTATCACACATCTGTTCTTCATACACAAAATATGGGTGTGTAAGTAGTAACTCCGGTTTTCTATTATTCCGGTTACTTGTATTGACATTGGACTCTAGTGCTTCGTAAAAGGGTACTTTTCCCCATGCTGCTTGTATGTACTGTTGATATTTCCTATCTTATGTCATAAGCTAACAGTGTACAACTCTTGCTGGCAGATATTGGTATCATTCACAAGTTTTGGTTAGTACCCATGTCCCAAGTAGCCAAGATGCTGATATTTAATTCTGCAACAGCGCTCGGGATATGTGTGTTTCAGTCACATTCTTGAATACGTACCACCACTAACAATACTCATCAAAATTGCAGCTGCCTATGTACTCGCGTACGTCTTTCCATCACTAGACTGGTATGTAAAGTCTCAACCGTTTTTTCAGTGTTCTAGCGGACACCTACGCAGAATTCGCGTTAACCGATGTGAGTAACACACTACAGGACCTCCCGATACATCACAGAATATTGATACAATTGTCAGAGATTAACTGTAGTGGCTCTAGCTTGTGCTCTGGCTGTTGATTGGGCAGTCACAATCTCGCTTGTCATACTGCTCAGAGGACATCGATCTGATTTTGGCCGGTAAGTTCTAACAATTACCTTTTATTCCACGTACTTCAACAACGGAGCGGATTTAGAACAAATAAGATTGTTAGGAGACTAATCTTCTACTCGGTCAACGTTGGACTCTTGACGAGGTAATGCCACCAAGAGTCATATTATTCTGTAATCACATTCTCATTACCACGATTATTAAAGTTTATCCGACCTTGTGGTCCTTGTGTTGGTGAGAGATTAAACAGCAAGTCAACATACTTACACTATTGACACGATACATCATTGCACGCAGCTCCAAATTAACTTTGTGCCATATGCATTGTATTCGATCTCACTTTATGAGATAGTGGGAAATTGTAAGTTTTCTGATCGTTCTCGCAATTTGCGAGTTAAACCGCTCTTTCACTCTAGTGTATGCGAATTCATTGTTTGCATGGTATGATTTCTCCAAAAGCTTTAACAATTGATAAATGTTTGTTAATTATTATTTGACTCCCTTTCAGCCTCAATTCTCGTTCTTCTATCTCTAGTCAATTTGACGGATCCAATTCGGTTGCCACAAAGCCCACACAAATCGGCGTCAGCATGAATACTATCCGATTCCATGCTGGACCGGGTGGTGATGATATACCAGTCACTACGATAAATGGATTATCAGGCGATCAAACCCAGATATCATCAAACAGTGATCACAAACCCATGATGTTGGGAGTTTGATTTTTTTTCCCCATTATCATTGCTCCAACAACATCAGCTGGAATGCTTCGAATACTACTTGCATATACGTGGGATGGGAGAATGATGTACTTTTATGTACGGACAATTATACTTATACCCTTGTTGGATGTCAATGACAGTAGCAAGAATATTTCGCTCATGTAGCCATGGAGATGAACACCACTTTGTATGTAGTATGAAACGGGAACCCATGCATCGATAATGATCAAACTTATGGTTGTCCACATTGTTGAAGGATGTCGAGCTGTACACGCACAAGGATAATCATCACCTATTGCCGTAGCGTGTCATATAAATCGTAGGATTATAATTATAAATCTAATGAAAGACCATCGACGAAAAAATCTTACTAAACTGGCGGGTTTTGCTACAAACTTGGTAGACATGGATTGGTAGACATGAGTGTAACTGTTGTGTAATAGGTATGATAAGGCGAAGATCATGAAACGGTACGCAGGACTGTCGAAAAGGAGGTTGACGCTGCATTGAATTCTAGAACTGCACAAAGAGTTTGGGGTACCGAAACAAACGGGGTGTTCTGTATGAATTTCTAGATTTCATCCAGAACACCAGAGAACACCTGACGCTGCGGATATGTGTTCTTCATCCGAAACTCGGTCCGGGAATCACATTCTCTCCGAAACTTAAGTCATTGAAGTCGCCAGGAACAATGAATAACCAGGTACCCTATCACAAAGGGGTAGCCAAGAGAGAAAAATTGTGGTGAGAATCAAAGGTCACAAGACGTCACAAAGTGACTCTTGGAATGGTTGCAGCACGCCGGCAATTGCGTGACCGTACGCATTTGCATCATGTACAATCGCTGCGGAGAACACTTGATGATTTATTTCCAGCCAATTGCCATGTACTATTCCCGTTGAAGGGGAACACGGGGGGTGATCCTGGTTGATCTCTGTCTCTGTGTTGTTGCCTGCTACGTTATTCATAGAACATGGCATTGCTTTTCGGCGCAAACCAATTGATAACGGCAGTGCCATCTTGGCGTAAGTAACACATAGGTTATAATTGTATTATGTTTATGGTGTCCTCACAACGCCCAACACCTCCTTCTCAACCACTTCACGCACTTTCTTTGGTGTAGCCTCCGTTTGCTCTCCGCGATGTCGCACATTTTCACCAGCGGCATTGAACCTGTACTGAGTACAGCGTTCTATACAAATGTTACTTCCGCAGGGTCCGTCTCTTGTACTTTGAATTTGTGGAGTAGGGTGTCTAATACCCATTCAGCCTTTTCGGCGTAATCACTTTGCAGTCGTGGACATACTATACAAGATTTTCTAGGGATCACCTAATGCTCAGACTCACAGTTCGTCCTTTGAACCTTTCGTCACGCTCACACCATAATATTCTGGCTACATAGGTATTATCTATCTGGTACGCGTTCTTTGCCAGCTCAACGCTCTAAACGATTGTGTTGATCACTTTAGGTTTATGACGGTTTTGAAATTCCTACTTGGACTTCAAGGGTCCTACTTGCCAACTATCAAAAAATGGGACAACTCAGTTATGATTGGCCAACCATCTTGGTAAATACTCTTAACGGCTCACTAGAAAATGTTACTAATAAATAAAACAAATAGGTGCACCGTGGTATTGTGGTCCCCTTTCTCATCCAAATTGGTTATATTGACGACGTATTGATGGATAGATCATTCTAATATTCACAGTAAGTTATCCTATCCATCTTTTTTAGCCTTAAAACCAGCTAAAACGTTTCATAGACCAGTATCATACTACTCACACATCTATTCTTCGTTCACAAAATATGGCTTCGTGAGAGTTCTTGTCTAACGTATGGAACTGTTGTTAATAAGTTTGTAAAGTGAATCGACAGTTCTGGATTATTCCACTCGTTATTGTGAGGATATAAGTTTCAAGTTATTCTGAAATCAACTAATGTTTTTACTAGTTGATCACATCCGTTGCTGAGTTTGGTGAGTTTCACAATCAATTGATATGTATATTTATACTCATTCTCCTTTAAGCGTTTGGAATGGGTACGAAAAAAATCTATATCAGACATGCAAAGCCACTGACATCCGTTGTGACCGGTTTTAAGCGGCATATATGTTAGCGTAAGTTATCTAATATGCTGTCGCAAAGTTTTTTCTCCGAGTCAATGCTAATGCCGTCTATTATTTCTAGGATCTTAGCGCGTCAATTTCATGACTTTGATTTGGCAGATGTGCGCCGTCTTGTTGTTGCATAGTCACGAAATGACTGACGTTCATATAGGAGCTTACCCGGGGCGCGTTTGGGTGCGCACTAGTGGTAGATTGGAGTATAACTATATGTTTAGCATTCTTGATGAGGGATGGTCCCACCGGTGGTCGGTATGTCGCTAAATTCGAAAGAAACAAAATGTACTTTTTCAAGATACTAATTCTTATTCTTAGACTTATTCCTAGAATGGTCAATTCTATCACCTTTTATGTTGTCAATACAGGACTTCTAGTTAGGTAAGACTTTATTCGGTTCATATGTCGTTTGTGATATTCTGCATGACGGTTGACGTTTTTCGCTTCATAGTATAGCAGATATGATTGCACTTGTATCGGTCAGTTCAGTACAGCTCCTCGTGTCAGCTGTTTGTATTCATAAATGATATCTACAGGTCAAAGTTGATAATAACCCATACACTCTTTATTCAATATCTCTTTATGAAGTGATTGGCAACCGTACGTCTCCTCATTTTCAATAATTGTCCTGCGTAATCTTAGACATGATCTTATTCTAGTATATGCTAGTTCTCTACTTGCTTAGTATGTCTTATCTTTTCAAACGTACAGAAGAACTAATTCTTGATCAGTCTTAATTCAAGGCCCCTTCATATTTCCCTTTCCGATAATCTCGAGCAAAGCGAGATTCATTCTACCAATCTACATATACCAAGAGCACCGTCCCCAGACTCGACATTGCCCAAGCCTGATAGATATTCAAGGTGAATTGTTTTTTTATTGATCAGTTTTTTTAATACGTGCTAAACATGAGATAAATAAATAGAATATACCAAGTTTGTTAGAAAGCGCTAATCTACTCTGTGGGTCTACCGCATCCACTGTATATATATCTGTAAAAAGTACTGGAGCACATAATTTTGTATTAATCGTTGATGCAGCACATACACAAATACTGATGGTAGCAGGCGCCCGGGCCGACGTGGAAACAAGGGATTGCACAAATAATTCCCTCTTAGCTCAGTGGTAGAGCGCATCACTTGTATTCTACTTGCAATGATGAGATCAGTCGTTCAATCTGGCTAGCGGGAAACTTTTCTCCTGCTTTTGATCTTTATCTTCGCTTATCACCTCAATTAATTGGGCGCCAGCCCTGGAAATTGAAGTCTTCGGTTTCGGGCAAATCCCACAATTCAATTTCCCTGAGTCTTCGACGTCACTACTTATGGTGCATTGCGGTGGAGTGCCAACTTATCGTAGGAACTGCATGCCTTGTACATGTTCTTGCATGTATTTTTAAATCCGCCGCCCGGCCAGATACAAACTACCATCATTGTGTCCATAATTATTTGGCATGGCGGTGGATAGAAAAACAATGTATTTTAGGACATCGGCAACTCGGCAGTCACACGTTGGCGTGACATGGCCGAATGTTGTTTTGAGCGACAGTATCTGTCGGACATACTTGTGTTGAGCGGATCTCAAACGGTACATAGAGTATAAGGATTGTCGGAAATGTAATAGTACAAGTTTGAGTGTAGTGGGTCCTTGTTCTGTTAGTTATGCACTAAAATAAAACAAGGAATTAAGACAAAACTAGTACAAAGTTCAGGGTCCGAGTGAACATCGGTCAATAGTTCAATTGTCATACATAAAAAATCGGTCATTTCAAGTCCACACACCTCAACTATTTACCACCACGTTCTTTACTTTTTCCGTGTTCCTGCTTATGTTTACTCAACGTGTCAACGGCTCAGCTCCGCTCCAGACATCTCTCCTTCCTCTCTACTCTTCCGAGAAACCTCAGTCGCCACTACTCATGGCACAACTAGCCTCTGTCCTTCACCCAAGAAAATCAAAGCAACGCACCACACTCCTCGCTCTTATTTCTCTCATCCTTCTATCCACATATGTCTTTATCGTACATTGTCCCAACGTTACAGCATCCATTGCCCTCCGTCGACCGGAATCGGACAATCCTACCCCGAGCCAACTATCATTAGCGCTGGAGTCCATTCAGAAGACACGCTTAGCTTCTGCCTTAAATGACAAACCAATTACAAAGGGCGAGCAAGTTCAACTTAATAGCGCACAGGAACTCGCTGCTATTTCCAGTTTCCTCGCTAGTCTTCCACAAAATCAAATTCCTCCTATTGTTGACTCCTCAAAACCTATCGATCCCCAGCTGGTTCTGGATTTCGATACCAGGGGTCCCCGTGCTTCTCAGGAAGTTGAAGCTATGGTAGAAGATGTATGGTCCCGTAACCCTGTCTTTCTCTACTCAAAGGTTCGTCCAGCTTCCGTCTTTGTTAATATCTAAACTCAAAAAAAACCATCTGGACATTTATAGCTTTATTCTTCGGTCTCGCGGGAAGCTAAGGCGATGTTAGAAGAGCTGAATTTAAAACCCTCGCCGACTATCATTGATATCGACGTCCGTGAGGATGCAGAGGTTCTTGCTTCTATCATCACCCGCCTCACATCATCCGATGATTTACCAGTACTGATCGTCGGTGGCAAAGTTGTTGGCTCCATTAAAGAAATGCGAGAAATGAAGAAGTTCGGAACATTGCGGCGCTTGATCGCACATTCCGGTGCTGTGGTCGATGGTGCTAGGAGGAAGAAGAAGCACTAAAGTATAAGCATAAACATCGGGTTGGACATTTCCAAAGGTTATAGCCCCTGCATAATCTTTATTGTTGCTCAAGCCAAGCGCAGGGTGGGCCCTGCCACCTGTTTTTAGATCTATTTTCATTTTCTGTGCTTATTTTGGTTGTTTTGGTGCTATATTGGTTGTTTTGTTGTCTCGCTGCCCTTTTGTAGGTCGGTTAAACAGCAATTGCTTTTTGGACATTAATTAGACACTCGTTCAAACATTCATCCCTGGTTATGCCTCTTACGAACTTTCTCGCATAGTTATATATTCTATGCATTAAATATATGTGTGTTCCTCGTAATTTTGAAGATATAATTAACGTTGTGGGTCTATTAGCTATGCCGCCGAGGCTTTTTACTTGGAGTCTGAAACACAATGGCCTCGTATTCATCATCTGAGGATCCTTCCCTTCGTCCAGGATGTAGTAGCATGACATCGGGTGAACTATCCAACATCCACGCCTCGTCATCGTCAGTTACGGTGGCTTGACTAAACAAACTTTGCGACGATCGATGACCAAAAAGATTATTTGTCGATGTGGTTGACAGCGATGGTCTTTTATTATTAGCGCGGGGCTTTTGAGGGGTATCTTCAACGAGAATAACCTCGTCTTCCGTAGATTTCATCGTTCCCTTGGTTTGTGATTCGACCACGGGTTCTAAAGTCTTTTGACTCGCTTTCTGCTTGGATCTGAAGACTCTTGACATGCTGACTTCACGATTGAGTAGATTTTTTCTTCCAAAACCAACGCTAACAGATCGTTCACGTTCTTTCTGTTCCTGTGCCAATGTCACTGACAATGAACGAGACCGAGCACGAGCAAGAGAGCGAGATTCCAGCTTTGATGTAGGGAAGGAAGGTGCCGGAGAAGGTCCTCGAGACCCTGGGTTAGGTTCAGTTGACGCAGGGGAAGGTGAGCGAGAATTCGGCTCGGTATCAGTGTCACTGAAGGGGGAAGCCGGGAAAACTTTGCTTCTTAACAGTGAACAAAGTTCGGGTAGTTGTGCTTTGAAGCTGCGCATATGTTTGTTAAAAATGGCATAACGTGTTTAAATAAAACGTACGTTGCTTGAACTATATCTTCACAGAATATTTGAGCCCAATCTCGTTCATTATTATTTAGTTTCGGCCCGTTCATCTCGAGCTGTTCGCTGAGTTGAAGAATAGACAGTTTGTCCATCAGGCTCTCTAATTGTTCTTCGACAGAAAGTGTGATAGGAACTGGTTCTTTCCGAGAACGCTTCCTCTTCTTGGGGGAGGCGTTTGGAACTGGCCCAGGCAATGACAGTTTGGTCATATAAAACAAGATCTGAATCTGTATTCTGAATAGAATAAATGCGCGGTTTCTAGACATTATTAATAGGACTTACTCCCGGCGTTCTAATCGTTCCAGCCAAGACTGCCTCCATTTCTCATCCGTCCAAGGTTCGTGATTCTCGGTGTTGTCTGATCGCAGTGACCTCTCATGATGAAGGGCATACCACATAACAGTTTCTTCCATCTCTCCAGCACCTCCCCCATCCATAAGGATTTGAGCAAGTTCTACATGATATTTATTAGAAATCGTGCGGGCCGTTTGAAGTAGCAGATCCAGCAAGGAATGCAGAGGATGTGGCGATGATGAACTAGATGACGGTATGGGCGCAAGTCGCCTTATTGAAGGTACAAGAAGCTGGAGTGGCATAAGAGACTAATAGATACATGGTCAGACGCGTGAAAAGGGTGAATATATGCGCGTAATCCACCTCTGGTAGCCAGAGAAACTGCAAGTACGTTCTTGTAATGAATTGTTCCGGAGTTTCTTGGTTCAGTTCAAAAGGATAGTCAGAGGCAATCATTTTTTCCTGAGCTGCCGTCCAGTTAGGACGATCCAGTGGCTTAGGCGAGTAATATGTTGGTTCAGCTAGAGCCATGGTTGTGAATCGTGACAGAAGGAAGGATCATCCACTTCGGGATTACGTCATTATTCTAGACCCCACTTTATGTTTATCTCACCCGGGCCATCCAAATGGGCGTTACATTCAATTTCAGTATCTGACTAGCTTCTTGTATTGATTTCTCCAAGATCCCACCAACCTCATGGACTTCATGTGCTATTCAATAGTACCTTTCGTGTGATAGTATTCTACTAATAATAGTATCTTCCTCTGATTCTCCAAGTTCCAGGCCCTAATTTCTATTATAATAATGCCTAGCGCGTCGCAAGTCTCTAAATCAATTTTTTCCCCTCTCCGCCTCTTATACTGGTAGACTATCTCCCCTTGGTTTCATGACACATCCCCAAACGTATTCTTTCTCCAACGATAAAATCGAGGGCTCATCTTCTCGATGTAAATCAAGCTATTCCTACTATTCTTTTAACCAATCGGTTCCCCGTACCTCTAATGTACATCAGTTATGGCATCTTCGCGAGGGAATATCATCCATCTACCCAAAGTACGCACTCAGACTATCAAATTCATGCTTATATTGATGACATCTAACTATAAAGGATGGATCTACACGAGGATGAGGAAAAAAATGTTGTTACGGCCACTTTAGAGATGCCGGGAATCACAAAGCATGATGTCGAACTTTCTGTTCGCGATGGACAGCTCGTTGTATTCGCAGAATTGAAGTTATCACCAGATTTTGCCGAACGTGACTATCTCATCAGAGAACGACGCATCGGCAAGTATACTCGGCGTCTAAATGTACCGCAAGGCTTTACTGTATGTGTTCACAAACAAAGATAAAAGGGTATACTTAACATGTATCATTATAGTTGCGACATGTCGATGCACAGATGGAGGATGGTGTTCTCACACTTACTTATCCGAGGGTCTTGGTTGTAACATAACGAGAAAAGGCTTTTAAATTGGCGTCTCCGTTTGACTCAAAGCTTGAAGTTTAACCAAAACTTAAATTCCTTCTAGCCGACTTGAACGACTGACCTCGTCATTACTAGTGACGCGCTCTACCAACTGAGCTAAGAAGGATATATATGTAATCTTGATCAAAAACCCGTCTGATTAAACCCCTTAACCCTGAACGTTTTCCATACTCGATATCCAGCAGTAGAGATTTGCAAGACTAGCTCACTTGATAATTTAATTATTCGATGAAGAAAAGGGGGGCAGCTGTGTCTTAGGAATTAAAGAAAGCAAACCTCCATTCATGATTAAGTAATGACGCTATGTGATCATCCCAATCTACTAGTAACCTCATCCGAGTCTACGGTGAACAAAGAACGGTTCTTAGTCTGTTTCTCTCGATCGTCTTTGAGCATCCTGTAGATTGATATTAGTTATCACCTCACCCCAGA
This sequence comes from Coprinus comatus, assembly GCA_034638255.1. Lineage (NCBI taxonomy): Eukaryota > Fungi > Basidiomycota > Agaricomycetes > Agaricales > Agaricaceae > Coprinus > Coprinus comatus. The sequence continues at coordinate 393,407 of JAWPGT010000017.1, forward strand.
ATATAAAAATTAACATACCTATTATCCATTCTTGCATCATCCCCTTCTACACCAACAACTGCCTGTGGCGTTTTCGCTTCAAGAACCTACAAAACAAACACATTTCATTGATTAAGATCCAGAAAGAAAAATTGGAAAGAAAGACACACATAATGATTATCACAATGAGGACAATATTCATCACTCTCCTCATACTCTGACATATCCTTCCTAAACGCCTTCTTACACTTTTTACATATGAATGTCATTTGCGTCGTTTTCGCTAATGGTGTGTTTGTGCTTCGGCGTGACATTCTGCACAATCATACCACCCTTTGCAGCATGGTGCACGTATAGAGACTTGAGCGTTTAGGATGTGTTTGCTGGTATAAGATTAATTCTCTTTGGATTTAAAGATCTAGGAAGTGAAATAACCATACCACATGTGCTTATGGTGTGGTTGTTGGGTGTTTGGTGATGTTCCGAATTCGAGTGGCAAGTGAGATGATGGTAAATTGGGCAAACAACATGGTGGAAGGCAGCAAGCTACCGTAATGGTAATTTCTCACACTCATTACTTATTATCTCTCAAGGTCTGACTCCGGATTGACTGGTATTGACTCCTAGGTATATTACTCCTGTAGCACCAAAAAATTCATTGTAAATTTACCCTACGTTGATAGAAAATAGGAAAATAAATGTTACTTTAACAGGCCCTACGAGCAAAAATATAAGTCGTTAAACTATTTGCTCTCAACGGTAAAGCCCAATTACTTCCACTCCGAGTGGCGGCAGAGATGGTAGCAAAGTCCTCAGACCCAGAAGTACGATGAGCTTCAGTTGCACAAACATTCTCGGGGAATGTAAGTGTCAAGGTTGAATCAGAGCTAGTAGGATTCATGGCAATAATATAGAAGTTTGAACTGTCTGTTACCGCCATCATGAATTTGGTGGATCCAGAACCTGTGATCGCACGCCTTTGAGAGCCAGCTAACACATATCATAAACAAGACTATCGAAATTCTAAGTGTTTGAGGGCTTACGCTTCACATAATTGCCAAAGTGTTTGTAGGTCCAGAATTGTTTCTTGATATCTGAAAGAGATGAATATCCATCACACATAACATCGGCAGATCCCTTATCCGGGCACTCACAAAGCTGGTAGTTTCCGTTACTACGATAGTTACCGTCGTAGTAGATAAAGCCATCCTAAAGAAAATTGACTTCTGCAGGGTTATCGAAATCAACCAATAACTTTGACTTACATTCCACCCATTTGAGTTAGCAGTGGTTGCACAGGAGGGGTTATTTAATGGCGAACAACCGAGTTCTATGCGGCCATTAATGAGGCATGATGGAACAGGGACTTTGTGGACTCACGATTGGAAACCAGGGTCCAGAACTAAACCGCGATATATTCAGTAAAAGCCCTAGTCACACCAAATGTTAACTCACGTCATAGTGAGGTTCGTTTGCAGTGACAAGACTTTGGAATACAAGGCTTGTAAACATGAGGGCATTCTTGATTCTATCGAAAGAAATATAAGTGAGTCTAAAATTGCACAAAGTTTATTGCTACCGTACGTTGGATCATAGCTTCCAGACCAACCCTTTCCACTTCCATCGGCATTCCCGAGTGAGCAGCAAACCTCCTATTGAATAATTAAAACTTATATCCCACACTTTCCGTGGCCAATCACTCACAGACATCCACGTAACCTTTGCAGGATACGAATTACGGGTACTGGTGATATAGTTCGTGTAGCTGCTATCGCTTGGGAAGTCATATGTATGATGAACGAGGACGGCGACCTGGAACAAAGCTGTTAACATTTCATTTTAAACATGAACATAGCCAACATGTCCTACTTTATCGATGACTTGGGGTAGCCAAGCCGAGTACTCGCTGGATGCCGCATTGAGATTGGAAGATTCATCCGCTAGGATACCAACTGTTGAAGCCAAACCTCTAGAATTCAATGCATTCCACAGGCCATTCACAACTTCTGCACGTCTATAGGAGGTAAGACGAAGTTAAATTATTGTCTGGATAATAACGGTATATAGTCACTGACTGGCTGGGAAGCACCTGCATTCCTTCTTGTCCACAAGGAGACGGCCCAAAATTGCTATCTGGTTCATTTATGGGAGAGATATAGTTGATGTTGATGCCCTGAGATCGGAAATGTTGCACGACGTCCGCCAAAAAAGTGCCAAAAGCATTACCATTCCCTAATATACAAAACGGCGATCAGCAGTGCAAGGTCTTCATTCAGAGAGCCGAGGCGCGAGAATGTTACCATTGACAAACTGTCCATTGCAACTCGCACCGCCTGAAGTCAACCTCGGGGGAGCACTGTTTGCGAATGCGGTGAGTGACTGGACACCCCTCTTTGCCGCTTCTCTCAAAAAATATTGACCCATCTGATCAGCATTCCAGTCATACACCCCTGGGCTGACGTAAAATGTTTGAGGTGCTCGTGTTGGATTCGACACATTTACTCCACCAGCACCAATGTTATAACGATAACTAGAAAGACCCATGCCATTCTGTGAGAACAATAAATCGGCAAGATTTTGACGTGTCGATTCGGGGAAGTTGTAAAGGTCATTCGGCCACCAAGCACCTGAACCACCAATACCAGTAAATGTTTGGGAAGCTGTCGACGCAACTGTGGCAGCGTTTACTCCGCCGATGACTGTGGCCAAGAAGACTGTACAGAATAGCTTTCTGCTGCCGCACTGGTTTGCTGCGCTGCGAGAGACCATTCTTGTGATGTGTTGAAGTCTTTGCTAAGTTTTGCTGAGCCAATGCTTTGTGATGAAGGCGCGGCGTTCGATACTAGGTATATGCATGTGGTATTATATACACGTTCATGTAGTTTATCCGTGAATAGAAATCGCGGGAGAGAGTTTCCTAAGAAAGTCCAGAGAACCAGCGCACACATGCAGGTGGACAGTCAAATGGTACAGTGACCGGCTGGTTCTGAATATATATATGGCATCGAAGCTGTTCCAATCGCAACAGGGCTTCCAAAAATCTCGAGTTAATTCCGTTTCTTGAACCGTTTGAGTCAGAGTGTTCTGGGAGATCGAGAAGGAACTTCTGAAAGCATTTGTTGTCGAGTTCAGTTAATCACTAATGACACGGCGAGGAAGAAAGTTCAAAGTCATGGTAGAATGTTATAGGTAGTGATCAACCATTAGGTCACGACGATATTGTGATGTCCGAAGGGCTTCTTGATCGTGTGTCCATGTCATGAGTAATGCCTTACGTCATGTAGAATTTAGATTCACCAAGTCCCAACCGCTACATACCAATCATTACTGCATGTATTGACGCAGTGTTAACACACGTATTCAACGTTGTTCAAACGCACCTCTCTCGTCTTTTTAATGGATTATTAACTTTTCAAACCCCTTTGCCCTGTCCACATATTCATACCCAGCTTTAGGGTGCATGCTAACGCCTTGTTTTCATTGTAGCAGGACCATCCGTAGCCACCTAAAACTTCATTGATCAACAATGGTATATCCTTTGTCCCAGAAGTCGTTACACGGTGAAGCGTCAAGCTTTTCAAAGCCTCGAGTCTAAGTCGCGATGTTGTGGTCTACATGCATAAAAACCCAATAGCTACACCGGCATAGTCAATTCGATCATGCTTCCCCCCGAAAGTGGCAGAAATAGTCGTATTCGAGTTAACACTTCTACCCTCGAAGTTGGCCGCACTAGCAATAGCAACTGTGTTTCACCTATTCGAATGGACGACACTCGCCCTGGTCCCTCCAATCCCGTATCATCTCCCCGGCGGGAACGTCGTGGTCCACATAGTCGAGATGTAGGATATGATTACGATTATGAGCAATTGAAGGATTTACCAGAAGAAGCACTTTTGGAACTCTATCTAGAAAAGATTAAGGTTAGCTTAAATTTTTTTTCGGGTAAGGTCAATTATTGAAAGTAATTATTCTTTGAATGATACAGAGGGGAAATGGTCACAGTGGTGATCTGGCATTATACCTTTTGGATGGTAACGCCAATAACATGTTGCTTGAAGTTTACGAGAATGACTCCACAAACTACTGGGAGAGAGACGCCGATCCAACGTTATGGGTACCAGAACACGCAAAATCAAGAGAGAGGAGCTGGCTACTTGTAGACGAAGAGCAGTTGGCAATTGCAGAGGAGGAACTTTATTCATATCCGGGAGGACCTGAGTCGGAGGTCAGATACGTTCAGGTTGAAGGACGGGCACCATCGTGGTCTCGGAAGTATGGTATGAATGGAGATGATGATCGTCGAATGATCATGTTGTCACGGGGTCCTAGTACGTCGGGAGAAAGGAACTAAGTGAGAGGTATTCAACCTTAAAGCTTAAAGTTGGAGTTCAAACCTAATCAATTTTTGTACTTATCTCTAATAGCTCGACGACTTGGGGCATTCGCTGCGCATTTGAGACTGATAGGTCTTCTGAATTGCGTTTGAGATATATGCAAGTTTTACTATGTATCTGTGACATGATATTTATTAGATCCTGTATTATTTGAAGCCCGATTTGTTTAACATTTTCAAGCTTAGAAGCTCTGCGACTCAGTCCTTTATTTTATAAGGAAAAGAATTGCAGCAATGAAACAGCACTTACTACTCACAGAACGTGGTGGTAAATGTTCCATCAGGAGAACTAACAAAAACAAAAGTTAAACCTATCGAAATTGACTGACGGGCTCTTCGGCCACTAAGAAATCATAGAACCACTGTTGGTGAAAGGAGTAATCAAGATCATTCATACAAGAAAGCAGTGCATTACCACGAGCAACTTGTAGTATAACCACAATCAACACTGAATAGGCTGAAGTAAAGTAAGGCGACTTCTTAATGTGTTGTTATATGTAGTTAATTTCCACATAGGTATAAATACACCTCCGGCCCGACAATTTACCGGTGGTATATCAGATCGGTACGCAACACGTTGGAGTTGTAATCTTCGGACACCAACTGGAGACTTTCCCTCTCAGATGCCTCTGAACCTGTCATTGAGGGAACCTCCTTGTTACGTTGACTGATCATCAGTCATTGGAGGACGTATTGCTAACAAATGAAATGACAGTTAGTAGTGGTAGTTACATAGTACTACGTTTGATAATCAGTAGTGTAACTTATGACACGACTCAGATAGAACCCCCGTGAGTCTCAGGTAGCATGGTAGTGTATGCTATGCGCACTCAATTGTTTTTCTTAAGCAACTGACCTTGTACACAATGTTCCGAAAGATCAAATATCAATTGAACTGTATTATGATCACATGTACTCCACGATGTGCTTGAATGTACATCACCGTCTGCTTATTTCTGATACGCTCTAGTAGTATCATTCCAATGTTCAAAGCATTTATAGTGACCTTACTCGGCCCATTTAACGATTGAATAGGTTCGGTAAGATGCGAGAATTCTCGGACACCAGATGGATCATGTTCCAACTAGAAGCAATAGCGGACTATACGATTGTGTTGTAGAAGTACTAGAAGTACAGTAACACAATACACTACTTTGTTTCGAAATTCTCACATCCAACTCTCTTAATCAGAACTTACCGTTCATTCCAATATGACACTGGGGCTGGAGTCACGGACTTGCATATACTACTTGCGGTTACTGCTTATATAAATGTGGCATGCGCCCTGCATGCGCCACGTCGGGCAAGACGCCGCATCAAGCACTTCACATGTGGCATGTGGCTTCGTAGCAACGATCCATACTTAAGTAGGTTAAGAAGGCGTTATAATCTCTAATTTTAAAACAACAAAAAACTCCATATAAGTTCTCTCATCATTCTTACGTACATTTCTGATCAACGTCAATGTTGGCAATGTTGGCGAGACCCGACGAGACCTACCAAGACGTTTCAGAAAGTCGCTTGGTCGGAGTTACTTAGTCGGTACTTAGTACCCGTACCTGGATCAACATAAATATTAGAAACTCGGGCGTGACTCGACTTTCGAACACCGAAAAATAAAACCATCATAAATCTTGGAAAAAAAAAAACCATATAAGTACAATTGAAGTTTCCCCTCTCGCCAAATTTTGAAAGAAAGAAAGAGAGAGAAGTTCTTTTAAAAAACGAAGGTGGTATATTTATGCTTCTGGAGGAACTATAAATCAACGAGGGTAATATAAATATATCACAATGTGAATGAAATATGCGAAATAACCAAACACAAAAAAAAGGTGTATGAGGAATTCGGATCCTTGAAAAAACTCTTTTGAAACGAAACTTGGACTTTGTGATTTGTTTCTCATTTTCTGAAACTGTATCTTGGTACGGTGTTTTGTGGGGTAGTAGTTGTTTGAGCTGTAGCCCCGAAATCTAGAAGAAAAAATCATTTGCATCAGTATGAAGGCACAAATGATAAATAAACAGAGAAAGAAAAAGAAAGGGGGGTGGTACTCACTGATAGGTGAAGTAAATCCATGCACCATTGGGTTAACATTTGAAGTTCTCAAATTATGAATCGACAAATTACTCTCCGAAAGTGTTTCAAACCCTCCAATCTCAACATCCTTTCCACGTCTCCTATTAGGTCTAATAGGAGGAAGCGCTGTAGTTTTATCTCTTACTTCCTCCACCCAAATAGGATCCATTTTATCACCACTAGTAGGTTCATGACCAGGCTGCGACCCATTATCATTATCAGACTCATACTCAGGATGACTATACCGATTAAAATTGGTCTTGATAGGTGATGATGTGAGAAGATACGCGTTACTGTTTCCACCGGTTATAGAATTTGCTTGAGGTGGTTGTGAGAATGAATAGGTTTCGGAAATGTTGGTGTTCATGCGACTTCCAAGAACACGAGAGTCTCCACCATAGCTTCCTGTTCGGACAACAGAATGTCCGGTACGAGACCTCTTGCGTTCTTTTTCGGCGTCGCGAGCGGCTATCTCGCCTTCGATTGAACGTGGGAAGAATATCTAAAAATAAGTAATACATACTTAGCACTTGAGTCCTGACTTCGAATATTTTCAACTTACGAGTAGAGTAATACCCGAGGAAATTCCACAGCCGGCCGCAGCGATCATGGCCAACAGGTCTATGGCAAGAAAGCTCATAAATATTGGTGAAATCAAATTTAGTATTTATAGATTGCGTACCAGTTCCAAGCATACTTTCATTGACGTGATGATGTGGTCGGACTCCATCAATCCCGAGAATAAGCAGAGGAACACAAAATAGGAAACGAAAGAAGACACGAATACGCTTGATCGAAAGTCAGAAAGATATATTTATAGAACCTCGGGTGATAAAAAACTCACGTTGAGTTCTTCAAAGTTTGTCAGCCGAACAACAGTAGCCATATCGACACCCTCAGATCGCTACATTGCGATATATATCAATATACCTGAACTTGCTATGCAATTGAAGAATCAAAGGGACATACCAGGTTCTTCAAAAAGTTCGGGAACATGTATCTAGCGCCCATTTAAATCGGTAATCTCAAGGCCTGAAAATAACTTACAAGATGGGAGTGAACCATAATGTCAAGGATAGGCTTCCAAGGCTTCCAGCTAAGAAAGTGTACGCCTCGCTCTATGGGATTCCATGAATTACTCCGCTGTACTTTATATCATCGACACTTACCTTGAGAGGATCGGCTCGTGTGAAGATCGTAACCAAAGGCATATAGGTCACAGCAAGGCAAGATCCGATAATCCATGTCTTAAAGTACATGCTCTTGAACCAGTCTTGTTGTGATGAGTTTGAGTTGACGAGATACAACCAGAAACACAACTCTGATTTATGAAGAGTGGTTTAATGACTATTGGGGACTTGACCAGGAGCCGCGCTCACCTTCTAAATGGGTTACCCTAAAGTAGGATGAGCGAATGAGATTCAAGGTGTTTGAAGGCTACGCACATTTCGAGACTCCACGCAATGGAAAAACAGAGCATGAGGGGAAAGATAGACTTCCGCGCACCCGGTCCCCAGAGTTGGTATGGCTTTGGAACAACTAGTTAAAATGAGTATTTACTGTGCACAATAGAGAAATGTCTTTACATACCTCCATGACCTGGAATAGCGACGAAGCCTTCTTGGTATTTTATGACAGTGTTACCAATCGCAAAAGCTCCTATTAGTGGTATGCTAAGCATGTAGGAATACTGGAAACAAATCTGTAATCTGTAACTTTTGATATTTGAGAATACTCACAGTCATAACACGCTTGAAAGCTCCCGAGTAAGGTCCGCTGTTCCATCTACATCCCGTGTCAATGGTTTCGTCGGTGGGGAGTGAAAATGTTATTTACTTCAGACACTTGAACTTATCGAAAGACCACAGATGGAAGAGAAGGAATCCCCCCAGCTGGTTCCAGTCAGATTTAGATTAAGGCTGCGGCTAGGGAAAAGACACACCATGCAAGCTATGATTGACCATACCAAGTATGTCGCCGGGGAAGTGTGGGACATTAGAGATAAGACTAGGTTGAAGGAAAGGGAAGAGAGGGCGACAACGAAGACAAAGTAGAGTAGGAGAGAAATGGAAAGGAAGGAACCCCAGACGAGCGGATATCAACAGCGTGATAATATTATGTTGAAAGTTGAGTTTGATGCTCCTGTTGAATTTGAAGTACAAGATGTCCACATGATGACCGGCAGCACTGTGATATATCCCTAGTCCATGAGATCTGCAAGATTGATGGCCATCCCTTGAGACGACCATGTGCTGCACTTCCAACCTGTTTCGGTCCTACCCGAGTCTGTGGGAATCCCTCCCCCTGGCGTTGTTGATGAGCCTAGGAAATATTCGTAAATTACCAAGGATTTCTGCTGAATCACAAGCGTAGACTTGGGACAGGGTAAGTGCGGGGAAAGGGTTTGTAATCTGATTGGTTGATCGGATGACGGAAATCCAGCTCTGATCATCTTTTATCAAACTTTCCTTACAATGTCGGTACCTACTGAAGACGATAAGTACGAGCTCCTCGTCTCTTGTAGATACGGCGACCTCGAAGACGTCCAAACCTTCATCAAACAATTCGGCCAAGATGTTCTAGCAGATATCCGGGATGACAACGGCAACAATATCCTTCACATGGCGGCCGGGAATGGTCATGGAGGTAAAATTTTCAATGTATTTCTCTTTGGGGGCATTTGCGCCCGATGGTTACAGTTTTAACTGACTTTTGCAAGGCATTTCCTAGATGTTATTGACTATCTACTCCCCATCATTCCTTCATCATTACTAGCAACACAAAACGCGAACGGTTCTACTCCACTCCATTGGGCCGCACTCAATTCCCATCTTGACGTGACCAAGAAGCTTGTCCAGTTCGATGGCGGTCCCGGCATCGATCTTATCGATATCAAAAATACTGCCGGAAGATCTCCACTTGGAGAGGCCGAAATGACTGGGTGGGATGAGGGTGCCAACTGGCTAGTTCAGATGATGAAGCTAGACCCCGAACAAGGGGAGGCTCAGGGCGGTGCGGAAGAAGAAGAGGTTGTGTCCGACCAACAGATTCAATTGGAGATCGAAGACGCCGACGGACAGATTGCGAGGATGACAATCGGTGGAAACTCCTCCGAACACAGCCAAGGTTCCGCATCTACTACCAAGCGGTAACTTGGTCATCATCGATCAATAAAGCATGTGTATACATGTTTACAAAAAGGGAGACTTATATAGAGAGTTACCTAGAGTTACCTATGAAAAATATGCAGTGCAGATGGTGGTTTATCAAAAGCAATCCATCCCACTACGTTCCGTTCGCGTGTATGACAAGCAACGGCCTTCTAGCTTCTTGTTATATTTGGTCTTTATCATTACAACAGTATTACGGCGCAACTTTTTTTGCATCTTTTCTTTGGAACTGCGCCGAAGCATATATAGATGAAACATTCAATTTTACTCACTAGGAGTCTCTATTTTATGGTGGTCTTCTTTTGCTATGTGGAGTCTAAGGTGCGATGTTTTGATACAAGCCGTTCCCGCGGTGCCGCAAAAATCTACCCCTTAAACAGGGTATGAACAACCCTACATAATATTAATTATTGGTGGCGTTATAGTAACAAGACATAGTATGTAGTTCAAAGTCGAATACTTGCATGGCTCAAGTTCCGTCTGGAAACACACTCCCTCACCTCCGTCACTGTAGTGGAGATGCTATTTCACCTTATCTTCCTTAAGTCTACTGAAACCGCGGATCCAAGATCACCGATCCTTGTGGAGGCCTTGAGGGAGATAGTAAGCTGTGTGTAATTAGAAGGAGAATCATGGATGGTACCTAGTATGTAATGTGCTGTAATGCGTAATTATTTTAAGACCATCTGATATGTCCCCGATCCGTTTGCTCCATTTGAATTATGTTCATTCCAAGTTCCTACCACCTTTGGATCCGTTGGGAGAGCGCGAACGATACGGACGGTTTATTTGAAAGCAATCGCACTTGACAACTTTATCTATCCAAGTTCTTTGCGTTGGGTTAAATCGAAGTAAGAACTGGGCCGCAGGGTTAATAATTTTGAGTATGGCGCTAATTAAATTTGTAAATAGATGTAGCGCTGGTGGGCCAACATGCTCTTGGTTCGAGTTCATACAATTAAACTCAAGACTCCGGTATACAGTTAAATGAGAAGCGGACTCAAGTTATACATAGATTGGCCTTTGGCACCGTCTGGGGTTATTCAATCACTGTGCCCTCGGGTGTTGATGAAATTTGTGTCATCCTAAATCCTCGCTGTAGTGTGTGTAATGTGCCACGCTACATTATATTAAACCAGCAGCAGTACTTACTACGGTTCTTAGAGCATACGATCCATTATCCTTTTGGTCACGACTTTGAGAAGACCCTCTAGAAGCGCGGAACAAAATCCTCTCGCCGGTCCTTTTCTTTTCCAAAAATATCACGGGAAGTCCTTCAAGGAATACTTGAAAGGAACCGTGTAAATGTTATTAGAAAGGATAACACAAGTTGGCCATATTGTGGGGTCATTCCCAGGTAAGAAACGTAATACATATCTCCGTTCATTTGACTCGTGGACTCTATTTAAAGTTATCATAAGTAGATAGAACAAATATTCAACTTGGCATGATGGAAAGGTGGATTGGCTAGCAATTGTCAACCAAGTTCTGTTTTCAATTTGCCAAAAATAATAAAATAGTTACGTACCATTTCGAAGAAGTCTTTCTGGGAGGGGTAGTGAGCATTAGATTCAAAGGGAAAATGATCGGGGTTTGTTTGTTTTTGGAACAACATTGTCCAGTAGCATACTCAAGAGCTACTAACATATACCTCGAGGCTCAGAGCATGTTCCAGGACGATTTGGATTACAAACACGTAACACTGGAATATATATACTCTTCACCCATTTACACCAAGTTCCCTTATCGCCCCAAATGGTCTTCGCACTACCGTCCCATATAACCATCACACCTATTCCAGACTACCTCTACCAAGAGCTCGGTGCAGCCTGCAGGGGCACTGTGCACTTGAGAGGCGACCCTGAGTTTGTGATCTGCTTATTAATCTGAAATGTTGTGAATTGATGCGTTTTGCAGATTCTTCGAATACTCCAGCATCTTTAATGGCAATGTTGTCACTACCGCCAAGGCCGTGGTTTGCCCTGTCGATGCAGAAGATGTGGGAAAGTATGTATTTATTTTCTAAACATCACATTAATCTTTGCTCACATCTTTCTAAGGGTGGTCGTGTTTTGCAACAAATATAATCTTTCACTTTCAGTCAAAGCTGGCGGCTATGGCACTGCTGGTTGGGCCATTGCAGGCGACATCATTGTCGATCTTAGCAAGCTTGTTGAGGTCGACATTGAAACTCTAAACGAAGAGGGGACGTTCACAAGCCTCAAGGATGTTGCTCCTGCCAACAGCAAAGGCAAGAGGCCTGTTGGAGGCCTCTTGAAGATCGTTACCTCTGGAAAACGTCGTAGAGAAGAAGACGCAGAATTGCGCCACTACGATACTGCCTCTCAAGCTGTGGCCAGCTTTTTAAGTGGTCCTGAACTCCCTCCACGTTCCTCAACCTCTGGTCCTCCCCCAAATGTCCGCAGACGCATAGAAAGCGAATCTACTGAGGCTATGTCACCTTCGATGTATATGGATGGTGGAAATTCTAGTGAATCTCCGACGGACACAACTTCAATGAATACACCCTCAACAATGGGAACTTCGGCTCCCTCTTCCCCTGGACCTTTTGGTGACTATATACCGGATGTGAATGCGAATATCTTGAAACCCATAATGTCATCATCTTCTTCAGGGGGGGATCCATTCGGTTATCTAAACACGCCCACTAATTTTCCTACCATCGCCCCACCCGCTATTGTCCAATCTTTCCATAACCCTCATGCAATGCTCAATCTTTGGGGAACTGCAAATTCAAATCCATTGGTCACAGAATCTACCAGAACCTTTTCTCAAATGCAATTGTTCTCTCAAATCGAACCTAGCTATCCTTACGTCTTTGTAACATTCGGAGCTGGTATGCGCCAGAAGGAAATTGATACGTACACAGCAAAGAACCCTATCGAAGGCAAAAATCAAACTGATAACCCCAGTAATGCGATTCCTTATCACGTACCTTTGTAAGTACGAAGGTGTTAAATTTTGATTATTCTCTAGCACATCACTGACTCAACTTTCACCCTATCATCAGCGCGGCGCACCCCACGGGAGCATCCATTATGCTTCTAGGTGGATTCGGCTTCTTGGGGCGTTTACACGGCCTCAGTGTTGATAACTTGGTTGAAGTCGAAATGGTACTTGCAGATGGACGTGTGGTTGTTGTTAATGAAAATGAACATCCTGGTATGTATTCAATTCTTTCTGGGTGGTTTTCAGGTTTCTAATTCTTTCGTAGACCTTTGGTGGGCACTCCGTGGCGCAGGACCTGTCTTCGGAATTGCCACCAGATACAAAGCAAAGGCTTATCCGGTACCAGTCGTCTTCGCCGGAAACTTGATTTAGTACGTTCTTCTGTTCATCATGGTTATTAATTATATATTAATTCCGTTGCGCATATAGTCGCTTTAATAAAGCTACTGCCCCATCGCTTATAAAGCACTTCCGTGACTGTGTTAAGGGTGCCCCACGTGAACTTTATGCAAACATATTGTTAACGGCTGGTCCAAAGGGAAAAGATTCCCTTATGGTTGTACAAATGTGTTATATCGGTTCTAAAGAGAAAGGTCAAGAATATCTCGCTGCTATTTCATCATGGGACGGAGAGAAGTGTCTCTTGAATGAAGTGGATGAAAAGAGTTTTTTACATCAACAAGATAGTGTTGCCCAAGTTCTACGAGGAAAGGGTGAGTTGAAGGGATTTTATGCACATTATTGCATTATCAATATGGAAAGAACTTTTTTGAACTCATTATCATTTATTTTCTTATTTCCCTTCGAAATCTAAACAGCCGGTCGTCAATGGTTCATCCGCTCTGCTTTGATAACCTCACTCCCTGATAATATCATCAATGACACCGTCATGCAATTTGCTGATACACCTGTTGGATGCAGTACGTCTATTTTCATTTATCCCTTACCTCCCCGAGGCTAGAATTTCACTTATTGATTGATGGATGCTATTTCTAAAGCTTGGTTATTTGAGCTCGCTGGGGGAGCTATCGCTGATTTCGAGGATAGTTGTATCCCGAAGTCTCAAAGAGAAGCCTCGTTTACTATTGCTGCGTTACATCAATGGGAAATGGAGTTTGATGATGATCGTTGTATTGACTCTGCAGAAGAGGTATGTTTTTTTCTTTATCATATGTGTATTCGTGGGGTTTAAATTTTACCGATTGCATTTGTGTTCAAAGTGGATTGCTGATACGTTGAAACCTGTTCATGCTGGTGATGGAGGTTTATTTCCAAGCGTGAGTTGATTATTATTTTTTGCCCTACCTTCCTTCTTCATTTTTCGTCTTATTATCTCTACTCTCCCCTCATCCTTTCTTTCCTTCCCTTTGATCCATTCGAACCTCACCTCATCTCACCCTTCATAAACTTCTCTTACCGGCGTTTTACAGTTCCTCGGACGTCACGAGAAATCCGTAAGAGTCAAAGCTTGCTTTGGAGAAAACTGGGAAAGATTGTGTGAGATTAAAAAACAATATGATCCTAAGAATTTGTTTAGGCATAACTTTTGGCCGCTTGATGCCCATGGTCAAGAAGTGGATCCTAGAACTCATGAACCTCCTACGCCACAACATTATGATTGATTGATTGATCGGGTACTTTTGGTTGGATATGAACTAGTTGCGGTTGCGGTGCCCTATTCCTATTCACGCTCGAAGGGAGATTGGTTCATTGTTAGGGGAGAAGGGGAGGAGAAGGAGAGATTTGGAAGGTTTTTTTTGGACATTTTACGATAGCCATAGTACCGTTACATCGATGGATAATGAAGTACTGCTACTACATCATTGGCGTATGGGTTGTCGATGCTACATGTGTCTTGGTTGTTGTTCTATAGTGTTTGTTTTTTTGTCTTGGTTACTTCGACTCTCTTTTGACTCTCTCTCTCGTGGCCTATATGGTGCTCGGTACAATTATATAGCCATCTTGCGACTATGTTAGCACACGCTTGTAGAGTATGTTTTTGATTCACATTGCGGTTTACTATAATGCTACCGTTGTTTATACCCTTTTCTTATTATCGTTTTTATAGGGAATACTACAAGGGGACAAGGCTAATAATACTCTCGTCGACACATCTCAGAAAACAGACAGAAAGAAAAGAGAGAATAAAATAGTACAGTCGACTCTGTAACATTCCATAGCAGTTTTTTCCCTCCTCGAGGTATGGACTTTTATAGATTGTGTGTTTCAAAAAGAGAGCCATAAATCATTGAATATATTGTTTTTTTTCTTCGTGATTTTAAAAATTACTACTGGTAATGGCAATATGCTACTATTGTGCTATAGTTGAAGAGTAGTCCTCAATATGGGTGTCTTTCAAGTTGGATACCTGCTCAAGGGCAAACATTTCTGTTGAAAGTCAATAACAAGTTAACTGCTTGATTTGACGTTTCTTCGATCTTCCTAACAGGATGCCATGTTGCTTCCGCATGGTTTCCAGCTTCATGCACATGGTCAATCCAATTCCCAGCGCTCAGTAATTCTCAGCTTCACTGATCTTAAGACCATTTCGCAAGGTTCGCAACCTCGAGGATTTTTTTGGTCTCGTTTTTTTTCTCAAGGGCACGAAGACCTTTCTCCAAATTCCAATACCCGAATCATCGAGGGAGTGTAGTACTAAGGGTAGAGGTTGAAGTGTTATCCTTCCTTACAACTCGGATTACCTATCTCATATTATTATTGGATGGTTTTGACCCCTTGATGGCGTATTTTATTAACAAAACTATGGGTTTTTATGCTCATGGAGCTATGGATTATGGATTATGGTATATCATAGAGTTATGGCTTTCTGACCGGAAATTACAGGGAACAAACGTTGTTCCCAAGAAAACCTATCGAGTTTTATGGAGTATGACATGTGATAGGTATGGACCTATACATATATCAGAGTTGACTGTATTACAAAAACTACAAAAACTACATTGATTGTACATTTGAATATATCAACAAATCGTGAGGTGGGTAAAGTAAAGTAAAGGGAGACTTGGAAAGGAAGCAAAACCACAGCCAGCCAAAAGCAAAGAAAACACTCGAAATATGACAATATATTGAAAATCGAAATGAGACCAAGAAATTTCATAGGCGAGAAAACTTTTATCATCAAAAAAGATGAGAAAAAAAAACCAAGAAGATGAAGAAATGAAAGGTATCGGAGGAGAGAGAAAAATCAAGAAACTGGTATACTTGGTGGAAATAAAACAAGTTATGGACTACGGTATGGTATATGACCAAAGGGTATGGTTGAGGTCATACAAAATATAGATAAGCAAAACAATAGATAGAGTTGAACCAATGACGTCAGGGGTTTAAAACAAAAACAGGAACAAAAAACGAAAAGACTACATAAAAAGAAAGCTTGTTGTTTAAGGGCGCGGAAATCTGGGGGGGGGGGGGGGGGGTTTGGTATATATTTCGACCTGTGAGCTGGATGTTAAACCAATGATGATGACGAGAGAGGAACTGATAAGTGAATGAGAAATGAGGATTAAATTAGGAAGTTGCATTGAGGAACTTGAAGCAGGGACAAAAGTGCACGAGGGGTTTTGAGAATGAAGGGCACAAAAACACAATGGAGACAATTCTGAGGGGTTTCATGTTGTCCTTTCTTTCTCACTCTGTCCTTCTTCCCCTCCCCTCCCTCTCTTCCTCTTCTCCCGTATATAACCACACTGCTTCCCCACCGCTCAACACAACCTCAAGTTTTTTGTACGATCTCCCCACCGCCCAATTCATACTTCCCTCAAAAGTTCAAAATGGTTCCAAAAAACTAGCAAGCGCCCATCCAACTTCACCATTATGAGCTCTACAAAGTAACAAACAATCTTCTCCATCATCTACAATCAAAGGCAATCTCGGATGTAAACTTGGATGACCAGCTTCTTGTAAAACCTCATAAACATCATCTTCCACCAACGTAAAGAATGGGAAAGAGAAATAGGAAAGTGGTATAGATGATGATGATGATCCTGTTGTAGGTGGTTTACAAGCATGAATAACTCTACAAAGGTATTTGGCCGGTTTGAATGCCCAAGAATCTCGTGGTGATGGTGTATGGGATTTCGCATTTTGTTGTTGTTGATCAGGCGTACGATTCCGAGAAGATTCGCTGTGAGTACTATCTCTGTTATTGTTGGAATTGGTGAAGAAGGAAGTTATGGATTTGATGGAACCTGAGCGTTTACGACTGCTCGTGTTTGGGGATCTCTCTTTATCCTTTTCTTTCTGTAAGGTTTGGCTGTGTTCAGAATATCTCTTCTTGTTATCTTCAGTCGCTGCAGGTCGTTGACCCGAACGTTCCCTCCTTCCCCTACTTTCCCGCTTCTCCTTCTCCTTCACTTTCTCCTTCTCCTTCTCCTTCTCCTTCTCCCTCTCCTTTGCCCTCTCTCTTTCTTTTTCGCGCCCTCGAACCATACGTTCACGTTCCTTTATCCTCTCGTGAACCTCATACTCCTCTCTTTCCCTCTCACGAACTGGATGTTCGTAATCATTATACGCTCCGGTTGATTGATAAAACAAATCGCCACCAAATTCACTATCCGCATATTCCCAAGATTCTTCACCAAGATCATGATGAGGCAATGGCATACTTTTCATCCTAGGCAACGCAGGCACTCCCTGTCCATACGGATAATATCCACTTCCATCACCACTCCCATAACCATTGACAGAACGAGCATTCGCATGGGTTTGGGTATTGGCATAAAGCCTTTCCCGTTCCTTATCCTTTTCCCTTTCCCTTAGAATGGTTTCATATTCTGCATAATCTTCTGCGGTAGGTACAGGACCTGTTGATGTCCTTCTTTTTTGAGAATGTGGATGTGGAGGTGGATGAGGTTGAATTGTTCGAATAGATGGTGGACTTCTAGCTGTTCCTCTTGACATTAAACTTTCACTACTTCCTCTCCTATTCAATCCTCTCCCACCACCACCATTATGACCAGCGGAACGTGGAGCAAGTGGATATGGAGGAGAAACAAAAGGTCCTACTGAAGCAACTCCGGATGATGAAATTGAAGATTCGAGAGCACCCAACATAGACATAACACTTGAAGCTTGAGTTTGTTTCGATTTCTTTTTTTATTCTCCTTTTCCTTTTTTTCTGAAAAGTTTGGTCGTGATTCAAGAGAACCCATCATTGAATAAATGGCGGAAGCTGCGGTTGGTGAATTGGGATTAGGTGAATATTTGGATGGAGGTAATGTCCTGGTATTGGTATTTTCTCCGCTGCTGTTGATAGACATAGCACTTAATCCATGTACTGCTTGAATATATTCTTGTTGTTGGATATAAGAAAGATAGTCCGTTTCTTGACTTTGTCTACGTATATCTCTTTCATCTCCTTGTTCCGATTCTTGATAATACTGTTGCTGCTGCTGTTGTTGTTGTTGTTGTTGTTGTTGTTGTTGGTATTGCTGAAGTTGAAGTTGATGATGATCACGAGAATGAGAATGAGAATGGGGTCGGGGATGAGGTTTAATTTGATCACGATGGCAAACACGTAGAGTCTCAAGACCTTGAGACATTTCACCCCAACGCTTTTTCCAAACTTCAATTGTTTCTTCATGTCCTGCATTCATTTCCCCTTCAACACGTAACATATCCCATAACTCGCCCCATCTATCCCGAACATTACAGTAAAACCCGATTTGGATTACAGTTAATCGATGGACGAAAATGGATAAACCACGATGGAAGAGTTTAAGATATGTAGGAAGTTCAGCAGCTAATTGACCACGGAGAGCGAGGTAATTAGTTGATGCTGCCAAGAGTGTTGGTGGAGGTCTATTCTTTGCGGATACTTCCATGTTGAGTAAATGATAATGGTATGGTTCTTGATCGTTCATAGAGGATAGGAGTTTGAGTGGTTGATTCATCGTCATAAGAAGATGAGCCAGTTCTTTAAGAACCCTTTCGTTAATGGCAGCTTCCAAATCCACACAAAGAGGCATTAACTGTTGTTCCACCACATTAAAGAAAGCATCGAAAGCTTCCGACTCTTGTTCGGTTGACAATCCAATCACTTTGGCAAATCCAATTGCCCAAGTTCGTAAACTGAAAACAACATTACTCGCCATCTTTGCCCAATCCACTACATTTTTTGCAAACTTTTGAGCAAATTCCTCAATCTCTTCAAGTTCCTTTTGTAACTTTTCAACAAGAATAGCTTCTTCAGGGAGTTTTTCACCATCATTTCCACCACTACCAGAAGATATAGGAACGCGAATAGACTTCATCTTTGTCAAATTAACTTGAGCAGCAACTCCTACTCCTATTGATTTTTTCTTTGATGTCAAAACATCACGAACAACTTCAGCTCTTCTTCTATCTTCATTAACATTCCTAGCCACTTCTTCCAACTGTTTCCTAGCCTCCAACAAACTCTTCTTATCAGAATGACTTTCCGGAGTTTCATCAATAATAGCCTTTAGTAAAAGAGGATATTTGAGAAGTCGTTGAACGGGTTTAATGAGGAGAGAAGATAAATCCCAAGCATGAGATAATGAAGAAGCAATGTTTTGAGTGTAAGTCAAGTAATTTGTAAGTGAGGGAGTTTGAGGTAATTGTTGAAGATGAGTAAGTGCTGTTGGATGACGTGTGATATATTGTTTGTATGGTCCTTCGAGAGCTGGTATCTATTTTCCCCACCCCCCCTATTAATGATGGGTTGTTTATTTATTGAAGAAAAAGTAGACGTACGATTCTAAGAAATAGAGCACCAACGTGATCATTTACTAGATCGCCTAAAGCGTCCTGTAGTGCTTGACAGAATACATGCGAGAATAAAGCGATCTCGGTGATATTTCCAAAGATGATCTTGACATCCTCTTGACTCATGGGCGGGCCGGTTTGTTGAGATGATGATGATGATGAGTTTGAAGAGGAAGAGGAAGAGCCTGGGGCATTTGCTGAAGACGAGTCAGATATTGTGGACTGGGTGCGTGAAGAAGGGTTTGAAGCTGGAGGGGTTATTGGAAGACCTGATATAGGAGCTGTCTGGCCTGCTTGAACTGAGTATATTGTGTAAGATAAGAGGGGAGAAGAGGGTTACCAAGTGCAAGAGGGATATGGACATCACGAATAAGAGCCAAATCGGAAGCATAGGCTCGTTCAGACGACAGCAACTCATATAGTGCATGTTGACGCTTAGTCAATGGTATGTCGGTAGTGCTTGTCGACATCGTTTGTTGATCTTCGCTGTCGTCGTTGGTATTGTCGAGGTTGCTGTCAGTGTCAATATCGTGATGGTTGGTTGTGACAGTGTGAATTGAAGCAGGAGCAGTGATAGCCCTTAGTGGAGGTGGACGCAGAGGAGAACGGGCAGGGAGTGGAGGACCAGGTTGGACAGACACGAGGCTGGAGTGAGGCATCGTGGTCAGTGGTCACCCCCCTTTCCTTCATATTCATCTACTCTAATATAATCAATAAATATTCACATTTCACATGCTACCTTATCTACGCGAGTTCCTCCATCGCAACGTTCGAATATCCTAATTCCTCTTCCTTACTACGTTCATAACGTCTCCTAACCTCATGTAACCCAAAACTACTCCCACCAAGTAACACAATTATCCCCATATCCCTCCTGTCCAACGCTGCCGTTTGGAATATAGCTTGTAAAAACGGAACATACACCAATGCAAGCTGCGTTAATGCTGATATCGATACTGTCGTCACCAACATCTTATTCTGCAACAAACCACATCCAAGTCCTCTATTCTGCACCGCAGAAACAAGATCCAAGAATACAAAACATGTAAAAGTCTGTCATAAGGGAATTAGCGCAAATCATTTATCATGGGAAAAAAAAAAACAGGATGGAAGAAATGCGGGGAAAAGAACACGAAGGACAAATTCAAATTATCCAAAATTGTTAGCCGGAGCTCCGGGTGCCTGAAGAAGTAAAATGATTTAATTTTCTCACCATAGTTTGTTCCCGTCTCGAAACATCATCGTCCTCCAACGCAAACACGTATACGAACAATGTTCCAATCACAATCATCGATGCACTGAATAGCACCCGGTAGAGTAGCCTTTGCGTGATTATCGGAGCATCCTTCTTTCTTGGAGGTCGACGCATTACAACTGGATCCACTGGATCTACACCCAGACTTTGACTCGGAGGTCCTATACTGAATGATTAATCAGGTCACTTTAATGTAGTCAAACACTTACCGTCCATTAGAATATTAATAAACAATATTTGCATTGCATTCAACGGGTTATCTAATCCCAACATTGTACTGAGCGTAATCAGCGTTAAAGCCGCTGCAGCCGTGCTAAGTTGGAACGACAAAAAATTCTGTATATTATGAAAGATTGATTTTCCTATATCCCAGGTGTATAAGTTTCCTCTTCCAAAAAAAAAAAAAAAAAAGAGAGAACACTTACCTTCCTCAATAGCAGGTAAAATTGTACTAAAATTGTCGTCCACAAGAATCACATCAGCCGCCTCTTTCGCCACATCCGTTCCACTCTTTCCCATCGAAACTCCAATATCAGCCATTTTCAAAGCAGGAGCATCATTAACACCATCACCAGTCATAGCCACCACCTGTCCTCTACTTTGAAAAGCCTCCACAATCTTCATTTTATGTCTCGGTGTAGTCCTAGCAAAAACACTAATACTCCCAACCTTCTCTTTCAATTGACCTTTACTCATTTGATCAATCATTGCACCAGTAAGTACACCCGAATATCTTTCTTCTCCATGTTCATTTAATCCCAAAGACCGACCAACACGTAAACCCAAATCCTTCGCGATTGATAAAGCTGTATGTTCAGCATCACCTGTAATCATAACCACATGAACACCACCAGATTGAAGTAACCCAATTGAATCCGCAACTCCTTTTCTAGGTGGATCAAACATCGCTACGAATCCCACAAAGACAAGATTATCGTGTACAATATTATTGTTTCCAGAAGGTGCAGGTGAAGGAGCTCTAGATTGAGCTCTACTTGTTCTTCCAGAATTATCCATAACATCAACAGAACCATATCCATAAGCCATAGCAAGGACTCGCAATCCTCTAGAAGCTGTACTTTGAGCTTTTGTCATGATTGCCTTTCGAGTATTAATGTCAAGTCCTGGTGTCGAATCTTCATTCACAAAGTAGAATTTGCATCGTTCGAGGATTATATCGATTGATCCTTTGATATAATATAGCTCTCTCGCTCCGGAGTTGATAGTATTTGCCATTCCTACTGCAAGTTTATTCGAATTCGAGTCTCCTTGGGGATTTGGAGTGTCGGTATGAATTCCGCTGATTGCCATGAATTTCTGTTCAGAATTGAATGGCTTTTCCGAAGTTCGTTTGAAATTCTATTTAAACACACACGGATCGTCAATGATCTGCTTTTCCTTAAGATCAAAGAACTTACTACTCGTTTATCAGGTAAACCTAAAATTTCCAAAGCATTCAATAAAGCCACATCTGTACTCTGTCCCACAAATACACCATCCTCATTTCTAATCAATGATGCATTATTACACAACACTCCAATTTCCAAAGTCTTCTTCATAGCAGATGAGATATTTCCTGTATAAGCCGTATTGGAAGATGGATCGAGATAGATAGTTTCATCCACTGCATAGGCTTCCGTTACAGTTTGTTCGTTCTTTGTTAACGTTCCTACAATAACGAATTTTAGTATAAGTGGTAGAAGAAGATTGAGAATAGGTATGCGTAACTAACCAGTTTTATCGGAACATATGACTGATACAGAACCTAAAGCTTCCACCGAATGCAATTTTTTCACGATTGCTTTCCTCTTGGACATTCTCAATACTCCAAGAGCAAGAGTCACAGTTGTAACAATAGGCAATCCTTCCGGAATCGCAGCTACGGCCAATGAGACTGTACACACACAAGCAAATATGTCATTTATTCCAGCAAAGGGGTGCGAGGGGGTACTTACCACCAATAGTAAACATATCCAACCACGATCTTTGTTGCAAAACCCCAATAAGAACAATTACACCAATTACACCAAACGAGATCATAGACAATTTTTTCGCAAGCCCATCCATACTAAGTTGTAATGGTGTCCTTTTTTCTTCAAACTATTGTGCATATCATCAACACCAACCAACAAACCAAAAAAAGAAATCCTACATACCTCTTGCATCATTGAAAATATAACACCAAACTCCGTATCCTCACCGGTAGCAATTACAATTCCTTCACCTCTACCATTTCTAACCAAAGTTCCCATATAACCAATGCATCTCCTCTCAGCCATAGCAACAGGTTCCCCAGGTGGACCATTTCCATGATCATAAACACACGTCTCTGGTGTTTTCGTTTTTGCAGCTGTCTCTCCCGTCAAACTACTTTCATCTATTTCCAAATCTACAGCAGAAACGATCCGAATATCGGAGGGTATTCTATCTCCAGTCGAAAACTTCACGAGATCTCCCGGAACAAGTTCATTTGCTAGCACGTGTAATGATTCGCCTTCGCTATAAGATGATAGGCATAGATGGAATGGAATGGAAGAGTCAGAGAGGAAAAGAGTAATGAATGATGATATGGACATACCGAATGACATGACAATGGTGTGGTACCAATTTGTTCAATGCTTCTAGACTTTTTTCTGACCTTCGCTCTTGTACAAAGCCAACTATTACAATCATCATGTCAACCAATACTCGAGCTTGGTAATTCAAAGAAAATGGACGTACCTATTAGCACAATGAGAACAGCAACCGTAATACTGACAGCGTCGTCCACGTTTCCCATTACCGCGCTAACCGTCGCACTTCCACATAAGAGTAAGATTAAATGGTTTTCATATATAGTCTTTAGGAATTTGAGGTAAACTGGTTCGGGAGTAGCAACGGAGAATTCATTGTATCCATGAGTTTCTCGTAGATGAGAGATATCAGAATGGATGAGACCGGTATCAAGATTAGTGCGATAGTGCGCGACGGTGTCCTATATTCCCCATGTCAGAATTCGAGTAACGACGCTTTGTAATTAGTACAATGGAGCACACACATACCTGGATAGAGCAATGTGCAAATCTCGCAGAAAGGGTATCCTTTTTCTCGTTCTTCGGACCTGTGGAACTTCCTTGAGTAGTAGGCAGCCTCCCGCCTTCTAGTCCTTGTTGTTGTGAGGCAGATTCGGCATCAGGTTGACCAGTAATCGCCAAAAGCGCGCGCTTCCATAAACTTGAAGCCTCAGCTTCCACCGCGGCAGCAAATTGGCCAGGTGAATGAAGTACAGCACCATCCGAGTGATGTCGTCTTAGAGTAGTACTGTAAGCAAAATGAGACTCTGCGTCTAGAGTTGGGCGTAGTCTTGCATTTGTGTCTGCTGAGAGCAAAGGAAAGTATGCTGAGGCAGGCGGTGATGGAGTTCGTTGATGATGTGAATTGTGGTAGGCTGAAGAAGAGGAAGCGCCTGAGGGAGAAGTGAGTGGGATTGTGGTGAGATTGCGTTTCTTGCGTTCGTAGCCCATGCCAGCTGGGTTGCTCAATGGCACTTGTGATGCTTAATGAGTTTATGTCAGTGGAATATCATAGCACTGCTTGCCATCACCCTTGCAACCAAACACACTCTCCCGTTTCATCTCCAACTTTGTGTCTCTGGGTTCGAATCCTGCTCCCTGCATCCTCAATTTCACCATAAATCTCTGGAATTTTAACACAACAGCACCTCTTTGCATGTGTCCGACTGCTTGTGGTCCGCTCAATATATCTGTTAGTTTATCTTTTAAAGCATACTCTTCCGTTGGATGCTTGAATCTCCAAGCAACCAATGAAACTCACCCAAAACACCCCTTCACACACAAAAGTTTACCCCCAATCGGCCCCCGGGACGCACAACCTTCCATTACCCCATTCATGAACGCGTGACCCCAATGTAATCCTCGGACCGTCTCACGGCCCGCCCGGAATTCCCAACAACTCACCACGCTGCTCACTCTCCTATTTCGCAAAGATGACACCCTTGAGAAGGTATATAAGAATTCTCTCGGAGGTCTTGTTCTGGCGATAAAACACCCACCGTCTCTCACCCCCAACTCTCTCACTCCACTACCACAATGTCGTTTGGTCAGCAAATCACTCTCAGTAATGGCGCTTTGTTGCCTCAGATTGGTCTTGGAACATGGTTGTCTAAGCCTAAAGAGGTAGAGAATGCTGTGAGTCCCTTTCCTTTTTTTTCTTTCTCTCGATATGGGTGTGCTGATTTATCGATGATGATCAAAAGGTCGAAATCGCTGTTCGTAATGGCTATCGTCATCTCGATCTTGCAATGATTTATGAGAATCAAGACGAAGTTGGTGCAGCTCTCAAAAAAGTTATTCCTTCCGTCGTTAAGCGTGAAGAACTCTTCATCACATCCAAATGTTGGAATTCTTCACACCAACCTGATCAAGTTGAGAGAGAACTCGATGAGACTCTTGCTCAACTTGGAATTGAATACCTCGATCTCTACCGTTAGTGTATTCCTATTCGTCCTTCGCGCATACACTCACTGATCTTGACATTTTTTTCATACAGTCATCCACTGGCCTGTTGCGTTCCCTCCAGGCAATGGTTTCTATCCTGCTCATTCTTCAATCCAAGGTGAAGTTGAGCTTGACACCAAAACCTCTCTCGTCGATACCTGGAAGGCCATCTTGGCCCTTCCCAAGTCCAAGGTTTATCATTCAATTCTCCAACCCATACCAATAGGAGTACTGACATGTAACCCATCAAGGTTCGTGCTGTGGGTGTTTCCAACTTCACCATCGAGTATCTTAAGGGTATCATTGACGCTACCGGCGCTGTCCCTGTACGTATTTATCCCAACGAAACCCAAAAAGGACACCACTAACAAGAATATTAGGTTGCCAATCAAATTGAGGCTCATCCTCTCCTACCCCAAGATGATCTCGTAGCTTTCTGCAAAGAGAAGAACATTCATATCACCGCATATAGTCCTCTCGGGAACAACTGTACGTCTCTGAGCCCTCGGCCCCGTTTTCAATTAGTTCAAAGAATGATCCTAATTCCCATTTCCTTTTTATAGTGGTCGGCAAACCTAAACTTACAGAATATCCCGTCGTTCAGGAAGTCGCTAAGAAACTTAATGCTACACCTGCTCAAGTTCTCGTTGCGTGGGGAGTATATAGGGGATACTCTGTTATTCCTAAGAGTGTTCAGGAAGAGAGGATTATTTCGAACTTTAAACAAGTCAAGTTGAGTAAGGAGGATTATGAAAAGGTTTCTTCTGTTGGTCTTGGAAATCGTACTCGGTATGTGATTTGTTGGGTTTTTATGTTTTATTGATAGTTACTGACTTGATGTTTTTTTCTGAAGGTTCAATATTCCATTCAATTATAACCCCAAGTGGTCAATTAATTTATTCAATGAGGAAGTCGAGAAAGATGCGAGGGAGAAGGTCAAGATCATATAAATTAGTTGTGAACTGTTTTTATTACTATTTGTATCATTAAAATAAAATGAATCACTGGCAATTAGAATGTATATAACTCTAAAGCCCGTCAAAAGATAAGGAAAACAAGTTATAGTCTTAAGCACAACACGATGAAGAGAAAACCTTGCACTTTTTATTCTCAGAGGACAATCTAAACACAACAATCTAATCTAACATTGATGGAACCCAACATTCCCATTGGCTAATGATTGCACAGTAGGGTTAGGGTTAGGAGGAAAAAGGGGCATAAAAAAAAAAAGAGCCTGCCCAGCCAGAGTGGCCGAAGCAGGACAGGAAAATATTGAGACGGTGCATGAGCGCGAAGCCCATACAAGCCGCAGACGCCCTCTGAGGACAAGGTCGCCGTGCTATGGAGTGCTTCCACGGCCCAAAGACCCGGGTAGTTGAAGGGGCCTATGCCATCAAGGTAAGTATGAGTTGTTCAGATGCTTGTGGGGTGTTTATATAGGCTGTTGATGGGTGCACGGACCATTTGTTTTTGTTTGGGCTTTTGGATGTCGGCCAATTTCCTCGATACATCATTGATGCGCTGGGGGGTATGAACCGATACGCAGGGGTATACTAGAGGATATCGCGATGCTGGGAAATGATTAATTAACAATGAGAGGCAATGAGCCTGGGATTCTTACGCCACTCTACGCCACTTAATCTTTAATGATAAGCTGTGATAAGTGTGATAAGTAAAAGCAGGTAGCCGTTTAATCCAGGTTTAATCACCGATGCTTTTCATGAAGCAAAAATATAGAGTCTTTGATTGCAAGCATTTATTAATGAATCCCGAACAACTTTATACGAATTACATTCTCTCACAATGCATCCAGCAAAGTGATGGCCAAGAGACTCATAGGCGTTGCAGTTTGGCTGACATCCAAAAGCCCAAACAAAAACAAATGGTCCGTGCACCCATCAACAGCCTATATAAACACCCCACAAGCATCTGAACAACTCATACTTACCTTGATGGCATAGGCCCCTTCAACTACCCGGGTCTTTGGGCCGTGGAAGCACTCCATAGCACGGCGACCTTGTCCTCAGAGGGCGTCTGCGGCTTGTATGGGCTTCGCGCTCATGCACCGTCTCAATATTTTCCTGTCCTGCTTCGGCCACTCTGGCTGGGCAGGCTCTTTTTATGCCCCTTTTTCCTCCTAACCCTAACCCTACTGTGCAATCATTAGCCAATGGGAATGTTGTATATTAATGCTTATTTCGTATGCTTATTTCGTTATAATAGTTTTCAATAAATAAATAATGGGTTTCATTAAGAGTGTCTGAATAAATAAATGCATCATGTAGAGTCGTCATCTTCACCAAAGAAATCATCGTCGTCGCTTTCCTCAACGACCTGCTTCGCCTTTTTAGATTCCTCCTTCCCACCACTCTGCCATTCCTTATGCTTCGGCTTTTGTTTTTTCTCAACCTCTGACCTCTCCAACTCAGGTTCATTCGACAATTCATTTCTTTCCATACATGTTCGCACCCAACTTCTGACTTCTTCTCTTCCTTCCGCTGTCTTTGCTGCATCATCTGCTGAAGGCGGTTCTTCACCGTTACGAACTTCTGGAGGGAATAGCGATATGTATTTTTTGAGTTTGGGGTAATGCTATTGACAGTCCGGATTAGTTTCGTGAACAACGCATGTAGAATATATATGCGAAATTGAGTACGAACAAGGATATAATTGAGATCTACTCGTAGTTCATAAAGTGCCTTTGTTAACTTGGCTTTGGCTTTTGAATTCTCTGTTTCGGAGGCTAATTGCTTTTTGGTTTGGTTAATCTTTCGTGTCACCTTTTGTCGTTCTGTCAAAAGTTTCGATCAGTTATACCGTACTTATTTGCCTTCTTCAAGGTTAAGGAGAATAAAAAACACACCGAAGAACTTGATCTTATGATACCGTGTTGCGAATGTTTTCTCTTTCTTTACTAGTTCGGCTTGTTCAAGCTCTTTTTCGAGTGCTTTAAGTCGACGTTCGGTTTCTATTCGTACATCCGCTGCTAGTTTATCCTATAGCGTATGCATCTCAGGTTCAAAAGGTATTCAAGGGTAGTAGTAAACAATTGCATACCTTGGCAAGGAACCTACGCGTTTGACGTAATGAAGCTTTTATCTTTGAGATTCCAGGAGTATTACTTGATTCCTTGTCTTTAGGTGTGTAATGTTTGCCATGATGTTTTCTCTTTTGATCGCTGTTCGTTTTATGAGACGAAGAAGAAGGGTCGGTAGGTTGTGGTTGGTTTGACCGTACTGGAGGCATAACTTTGTAATTAAGTAGAAGACGAGGGAGGGTTGGTTGTTTGTTATAACCAAACACTCCTTACAGAAACTTTCGATCAATTGATGGTTAAAGAAATCAAATCTCTCATTATCTATCCGAATACCCCTTCTTCTAAACTTACATCTCAAATTTCCCTCGCACTTCACCAAACGAAACAAAAAAAAAGATGAGGAATTTGACGTTGGTTGCGAGTAATATTGTACAATTAGAGAATCTAAATATCTCTGCGACAACGGTGGATTTGGATGAAAGTTTGGTTTATGTTGTTTCGGAGAGACTGAATTTGGATGGAGAGGTTGATGTGGAAGTTTGGAAAGTTGGAAAATTGGAAGGTACTGGGTTTACAAATGTACGTGCTATTTCATCGTAAGGCGATAAATGACAACTTGAACACATGAATTCTTAGGAACCAATATTAGTAACGATGTTTTCTACTATTGCTGCGACAACTGGATCGAACTTGAAACAAGTTGTATCAGCAAAAAGTAGTTGCTGAGACAAGGAAGATTGTTATTGTTACTAGCAGTGGTGATATTACTGCAATTTCGTTGGACGATGAAGATCATGTCGTGCGTATCATTCCGTGTTTTATAAATATCTGATAATAATGTGTCTGTTTAGCCAGATGTTGAAGGAACTGTGGAACCTGGTATAAGTGCCGCTACTTGGGCACCAGATGAATCTTTATTGGTAATTATCACTGGTATGCTTCGAAAAGTCTATGACATATGAAGAATATTGTATCGTTAACACCCCAGTTTTTACAGGAGAACGAAAACTGATCTTAATGACATCTTCGTTTGACGTACTCTCGGAAGAACCCTTCACACTTCCGATTTCGGTGAAGGTATAGTTTTCCTAAATAACCCTTACTACTAACAACTACTAATGGTCATTTTAGATGCACCTATAAATGTTGGATGGGGTTCAAAGCAAACGCAATTCCATGGTTCATTGGGTAAAGCCGCTGCTCAAGCACCAACAACAACCAATATAGGATCAAGTCCAGATGATGATGGTCTTCCACGAATTAGTTGGCGTGGTGATGGTGCATATTTCGTCGTATCATCACTCTCACCTCCAACATCCGATGGCTTTTCCAATCGTGTTCTTAGGGTTTATGATAGACAAGCGGCTCTTCAATCTACGTCTGAAAATGTTCCTGGATTGGAACATACACTTTCATGGAGGCCTTCTGGAAATTTGATCGCAGCTACACAGAGATTTGGATTTGAAGGAGGTGGTGCAGGAAGGTTGGAAAACATGATGTTGTATTCCTTGAGAGGAATGGACTAAGGCATGGGAGTTTGGATTGAGAGTAGCTGATATTGGAGGAAGGGTTAAGGGATTGGAGAGTACAGAGACCAGGAAGTGGGCGTACAGAGTAAAGGAGACCGGCTGGAGTTCCGACTCAAATGTCATGTCGGTATGGATTGAGCATGATGATGGAGATGTTGGTAAGAGTGTTCTCGTGCG
Organism: Coprinus comatus; assembly: GCA_034638255.1. Classification (NCBI taxonomy): domain Eukaryota; kingdom Fungi; phylum Basidiomycota; class Agaricomycetes; order Agaricales; family Agaricaceae; genus Coprinus; species Coprinus comatus. Next base: position 423,237 of record JAWPGT010000017.1, read on the forward strand.
TACGACCGAGATACATGAGTGCTTACCCCCGATATAGTGCAACTATGGACAATAGGAAATTATCATTGGTAATGGTCTTTGTCGTTTTATTAGAACAAATTTGTGTCTGACTGGATCCACAGGTATTTAAAGCAAGAGATTACTGCACCTGCTCGACAACAGGAGAACCCGGGAGATTCACTTCTGTAGACTGGCACCCGGAAAACGCGTCGCATATTATATTGACAACACCTAGTACGTTAATATTCTGGGTATCAACTTCTCTTACTTATTCCTCTTTAGTTCATGTCTTACATAGAGTATACGTCTGGGATACATTCTACTCTTTATCGCAACCACCTCTAGATTCCGGAAACGTTGCAGTTTTCGACGGCTGTGAGTTTCACATTCTTGTACGCTGATATATCCTTTTTAACGTTCATATTAGCTTCAATCTTTTTAACACCTTTCCGTACTCAAAACATTCCTCCACCAATGTCCTCATTCCAGCTCCAAATCTCACCTCAACTACCCAAACACCTTAAATACTCGTCGAAAACTCCTGTTCACGCAAGTTTCTCTAGTCAAGGAGATGCTTTAGCTCTCATTTGGCAAACTGGTTATATCGAAATCTGGAAATTACATACACGTCTTGGTCCATGTCGTGGAAAGGTTTATAATCAAACTAAGATTTGGTCTGGTTTCGCGGTAGATGGACGTGTTGATGATACTCAGTGGAGGCAGGTTGCATTGAAGTTTGATGAAAGTGATGTTTGGAAGTTGACTACTCTTGGTTCAAACAAGGAGAAAGATGTTGTTGTAAGGTTGAAAATAGAGGGTGGTGAGGTGGTGAAGCAAGTTGATGTAATTGAGTTGGAACATAGGAACGTTAGGATAGTTGATGATGCTGGGGAATACACCGAGAGTGCAGAAGGGAGTATTCATCGATGTATGTTTATCTGTTATCTTTTCCATAAAGAACGTCCCATACTAATCGTTTGATGGCTGACAGTCGATTCAAAATCTAAAGATTCCTTACAGAAGTTGACGACTTTCCCGGAATTCTGTGTTCAGACTTTAGCAGTTGACATATCGACCACCGAAACTAAAAACACACTATTCCTAGGTCTAGGAAAATCAGGAAAACTCTCAGTAACTCGTGAATCCTCATCACCTTTAATCATCGCAACAAATGTCACTTCATTCACCATAGCTTCTGGATTCATCATTTACACGGCTACTACACATGAAGCTATCTTTGTTCCTCTCACTTCCGTTGATGCACTAATTGGCCAAGACAATTCTGAGGTGACATTGAAAGAAATGTCGAAAGAATGGCAGAGTAGGAAACTTGAAAGAGGATCTAGGATTGTTACTGCTGTTCCAAGTACTATGAGTTTGGTGTTACAGATGCCTAGAGGGAATTTGGAAACTATCAATCCTAGACCGTTGGTCATGGAGGTTGTCAAACAGGATCTAGATAAGTGAGTGATAGTTTTTCTGGCTGTGCTATAAATTTTTTTACTATGGAGGCTGACACGCCTGGTGTATGGTAGGGGAGAATATAGGAAAGCATTCTTTTCATGCAGGAAACATAGGATCGACTTGAATGTTATTGCTGAACACGATAAAGAAATGTTTTTGAAGAATGTATCGGTTTTCGTGGAACAAGTTCCTGAAGTTGATCATTTGAATCTATTCCTTACTGATATTGGGTACGTTTCAGATTTTATAATTATTCCCCCTCATCGAGAATGTAATGTTTATATTTCTTCCATTTTTTTTTTGTGTAGTCACGGTAAACATTCTCCCGGGGATCTAGCAGAAATCTGTGATGCTGTCCGAACTGAGCTGGAACGTCTGGATTTGATCAAATACATCAATTCAATATTAACCGCATATGTGGTTAAATCTCCACCGGATCATGAAGCTGGTCTATCTTTATTACTCCGTCTTAGAGGTGAGTGTCTGTCTCATCTTTCGTTTTCGCGTTTCCGCGTCTCGTTTCGGGCTAACTTGATCCGTTTTTCTCATTTTCATTCGAAAAATAAAAAAGATACGGATCCAAGTGTAGTTGAGGAAGCGGTGAAATATATCATTTTCTTGGTTGATGCGGATAGACTATTTGATACCGCTTTGGGGATGTATGATTTCAATCTGGTTTTGATGATTGCACAGCATGCACAAAAGGTGAGTTCCTTCCCTCCCGCTTTTTAAAAAAAAAGGAAAATCGTTTTCTGATTTTACGTATGGTGAATAGGATCCAAGGGAATATCTTCCCTTCCTTAAGAATTAAGAGCTTTGGATAAGTATTATCAAAGATTTAGGATTGATGATCATTTGAGGAGGTATCAGAAAGCTTTGGTCAATTTAAGTCTTGCTGGTAAGTGTGAAAAAAAAAAATCACTCATTTGGAATTGTTATAATTTGTTAATTGTGTGTGCTTGTAGGAGAGGAGCGATTTGAAGAAGCTGTTGCTTATATTGAAAGATATTCATTACATGAGGCTGCTTTGGGTATTTGGAAGAATACAGATCATTATGATGTGAGTTTGCATATATATCGGTTTCAATTACTGAATTGATATATATGTTTTGTAGAGGATTTTGGAGGTTTATGGTGATTGGTTGTATGAACGTCGAGAGTTCAAACAAGCAGCTTCAGGTGAGAACTTTTCACTACTTCTTCCAGGATCCTCTGATTGAGCTTCACATTTGTTTTTTTTTCTACAATAGTGTTTATCGAAGCAAAGAAATATAAGAAGGCAATGGTATCTCATGAAAAAGCACTAGAATGGCAAGAACTGTTCATGCTTGCTATTCAACACGAAGAACCTGAAAAAGAGATTATGGATTGCGCATATCGAGTAGCAGGTTAGTCCAAATTCCTCATTACTAATACATAGCCTTGGAATCTCTCGAAAGTCTGACAAATCGAATAGAGGACCTTGTTGCGAAGAAAAGATATACAGAAGCTGCTCGTGTGTTATTGGATTATGCTGATGATGTACGAGAATCGATCATTGCACTTGTTGCTGGTAATGCATTTTCGGAAGCCAGAAGAATCGTGAGTGTTTTTGTTTTAATCTACTTTCACACTTTGTTCCGAGGGTCGATCCCGGATGATTTACGGTGTTCGATATGCGGTGTCCGGTGTAATGTGCCCGGTGTTTCATTACACTCACACTTGCACAATTTTGTTTGGAGAATATCATAACTGATACTGATGAACGGTGTCTATTTTTGTTTCTTCAAATGCTATAGTTGGTTTTGAGGAAACGATCGGAACTTTTGGAAGATATTGTTTATCCAGCTGCTTTTGAAAGTAAAGATCAGTTTGTGGAGTATATCCATGAGATGAGGGAACAAATTCGGAAACAGGTGAATAGATTGAGGGAATTACGAATCAAGAAAATCGAAGAACCAGGTAAGAGAGATCCTTCGGAGCGTTTTGTTTTAATTTTTTTTTGATCGGGGCTGATGCTGATATTTCATCACCATTCTATCTTTATCTTTTATACAATTCAGATGCATTCTATGGCATTGAAGATCCAACATTGGCTAATATTGATGTTATGACGGATGTTTCAATGGCTCCTACTATGTTTACAAGATATACTCAAGCTCCAAGTAATGCTTCTAAAAGTTCAAAGAGGAGTTCGAGAAGTAAGAGAAAATTGGAGAGGAAGGTTGGGTCTGGTAGGAAAGGCACAGTGGATGAAGAAGAATATTTGTTGAGATCTGTTACCAAATTGGTTGAACGGTTTAAAACAACTCAAGGTGAGAGGTTTTATTTTGGTGTTTCTTCCTATTATAAGATTATAGTCAATGTCAACGCTATGGCGATACGGATTGACTTGACATTTGGCAAATGTATGATGAATTCTCTGACTTTTGACTGATCGAGGTATTATTTTTTTTGGTTTTTCGCAGATGAAATACAAAGTATATTACCACATCTATTACAATTTACTCTAGAACATAGAGAAGAAGGTTCGGAGTTACAAAAGGATGTGGAAAGTTTGGAAGAAGAACTTGGGAAAGCTGTAACTGAAATTTGGGCGAAACCTTCCGATGTTGAAGGTGTTGAAGGAGAAACTACAGGGGAACCTTTGGATACTTGGGTTAATAGAATGGAGGTAATTGAGAAAAATAGGAAGATTAACCCCATTGAGAGGGTACCTAAACCGGAGTTGAAGAAGAATCAAGATTGGAAGATGAGGCTGTATGATCATTCATTGTAATTGAAGCAGCGGAAGTAATCAGTATTAGTACCTAGGGGCAGTGGTCCGAAAAATATCTGATATTAATTGGATCTGTCAAACGGTCGGGTATCTGCTTTAGATGATCGACTGTGATGTATGGAGAAGAACTTGAGACGCCAAGTAAACAATGGTTTGAAGGTGCTATGCGACCCTGTGTTCCCTTTCCAAACACAGCCGCAGACAGTTTTGGGAAATTGTACTCTGGGCGCTTACAGAAGGACTTATATCCATCAAAAATCTGTCACTCGCACCTTCAACATAACTTTATACCAACACACAACACACAACCCAACTATGCAACAACAGCAATTGAGGAATACACAATCTTCTACCTCTCTTGCTAGAGTTCGACCTGCAAGACAGGATGGAGGAGATGTGTTTAATGGATATGAGAATCGGGATTTTTGTAATTCGTTTTGGGGACCTGGAGATATTGGTCCAAATGTCTTGTTTGCTAGGATGAGAGGAGCTGCTAGGACTACTGACGAGTTGAGGAACTTTTGGCATGAGAGGTATGTATATTTTCTTTAAAATTTTATGTAGGGTGATTCTTGGGACGAGGATGAAAGGATATTGGGAATGGGCGCTGATTTTATGATTTTTATTGTGATTGAATCATAAAGGACAAATATCGAAGAGGAGTACGCGCAAAAGCTAGCAAAGTTGGCAAAGGTACCGATTGGTGTTGATGAAGTTGGGTGAGTGCTTTTATAAACATATTCGAATAGGGGTAAAAGGTTGTTGATAAGAGGGGGGGTTCTCTCTATAGTGAATTCAAGACATCTCTCGAAGTTATGCGTCAGGAAACTGAAAACCAAGCTGCTGAGCATCTTGGACTTTCACAACGGATGCGCGAAACATTAGAGAAACAGACTGGGGATTTTCATATGCGACAGATTAATCATAGGAGAACTGTTCAAGCTAACTTGGAGAAGAAACTCAAGACGAGACAAACACAAGAAACGTTTGCGGCTAGGGCAAAGGAGAAATACGAAGGAGATTTAGTGAGGATTAAGTCATATACCCAACAAATGACCTATACTACTGGTCGAGACGCGGAGAGATTGGATGCTAGGTTGAGACGTACTAAGGAGACAGCAGCTGCGAATGAAAAGGACTTTGCGGCGTTTACGCAGCAGGTGTTGGAATTATTAGTGGATTGGGAGAATGAATGGAAGGTCTTTTGTGATTCCTGTCAGGATTTGGAAGAAGAAAGGATGGAATTTATGAAGGATAGTATGTGGTCTTATGCCAACGAGGTTTCGTCGCTTTGTGTTTCTGATGATCAGGTAACGGTCTTTATTCTTGGACTGGAAAGGTTCTTGTTCTGACAATATTTGACTAGTCTTGTGAGAGGCTCCGAGAGGCATTGGATCAATTTGAACCGGAGCGGGATGTTCTGTGCTTTGCGGATGACTATGGTGCTGGAAATGAATTGCCTCAACCTCCGGTCGTCAATGATCCGACCAATCCATCTCCCGCTCCGGCAGCTCGATATGCGGATTATCAACGGAAGAGCCACCGGGTACCTCGAGAATATCCGGTCGACGTTCCACACCACGCTACCGAACAAGTTCCTCCTCAACAGGCTGTCCCTCCTGTTGAAAATGGTAGACTTGAGCCTCAGCCTGTATCTAACCCGCCCCCTGTAGCAGCTCCTTCATCACCTGAGCCAAGTGGATTCACGCGACGCCAATCAACTCGACTTCCTCTCCCTGAGGCACCTGCAGGATCAACTAATACTGAGGAACAGGCTTCTACTGGCGAAGGAGGCAATCAACGTCGGGTTCTGTTCTACGGTATGTTTATTGTATTTCTAAGGATGTTGTAATTGACAATTGTTCTAGTGCGAGCGTTGTATGACTATGCAGCTACTATTGAAGAAGAGTTTGACTTCCAGGCTGGAGATATTATTGCTGTGACATCTGCGCCAGAAGATGGATGGTGGAGCGGTGAATTATTGGACGAGGATAGGAGAATAGAGGGCAAACATGTGTTCCCAAGCAACTTTGTGTGCCTGTTCTGAGATAGCTTTGTTCTTTGTGTATTGTGTTATAGGATTGTGTTGCTATAGTAAAGACGGACTGGAGAAGGCAATTGTTGTGGATCAAAAGAACAAGCGTTCTGCCATCACCACATCATTCCTTTCACGACCTTGTAACGAACATCTCATTTCAAAAAATTATGGAAAAGAAAAGACAAAAGCCAACTTTACGACGCAGTACACGCACCATATCACAGTCTACCACCTCCACCCCTTCCAACTATTACGTATCCTCCCAAAGTTCGTTAAATAAAAATCTACCTCCTCTTCCGCAACAAACAGACATGCACCGTTACCATGATTCCGTCCCCCAGGCGAGACTGATGTCCACAAATACTGTGACATATCATTCAAATATTTTCGGAGAGTTTGGGGAAGGAATGGAGGAAGTGATGCCGGTGGAGGGTACAAGTGATCCGCTCGACGCGATTATGGAGAACCGCTCGATATTGAGAGGACTCTCTTCACCCCCTCCAGGTCGCCATGGAAGACATAATCCCCAGGAGATTGAACATTACGAGGTTGTGGGGGGATGGACCCAGGACGCGTTCGGGAAACAGGTTTACATCGAGAAAGCAACCATAGAAGAAGTCAATGAGGAGGATGAAGAGGAGTTCATCCGGACTTTATTACCGAAGCCCAGTTCATTAGACTTTATGAATGACGAACACGAAAACTCTAACCATTGGGTCATAACGGATCCATTACCAGGCCACACTACGCCTCCACCACCACCGAGACCAAAGGTCTGGAATGCATTCCCTCTTACGCCCTCCGTCGTCTCCCCTGTCCAGAAAGCAACCATTAATCCCAGTCCAGAGATCCCACCATTGTTTGGAAGCATGTACGCTTACTCTAATGGCCATGCAATTGAATACGAGGAATCGGAAGAACATACTCCGCCACCTTGGTTGGCTGCTCTCGAAGCGCAACAAGATACGCGTTCTTCTTCAGGCTTTGAAGACTTGGAAGGCCGGGCAATACGCAAAACGATAGAAAAAATTGATGAGGGATTGAATAATTCAATGGCCCTCCGAGATGTACGTCGCATTCCATCTCTTGTCGTTTCAATTGTGAATGGACTCGTTTCTTACAGTGGTTTCTTAAGCTATGCAAGACACACTTTCTACCAGCTCAAGTTGATGCTACATATCGCGTCCATCGGGCGTTGTCCACCGTTAAAGACGTAATGAATAGACGAAAAACGATACCCCAATCCCACTGGGACTTACGATCTGCCGAATGGCACCAAAAGTACGAAACTCGACTACTATCCATTCAAGTGTATATGTTTTCTTCACGACAAATATCCACCCACCGCTAATATTGTCGTTTTTACTAGTTCATGCCAACGACTACAAGCAATACGCAGTTATGCCGAATCTCTCGTTCGTGAACCAAAGGAACGTCATTTTCCCATTCTACTGGATAAACTTCTAGCCCATGAGCGTAAATACAACGACGTTGCACGAAAGCTCCACGTAAGCTCCACTTCCAATCTTTCTTCCCATCGTTATGACAGTTGTTGATTGGTTATTCTTGCCTTAAGGCATCTTTTGACCGCTTGAAGTTGCGCCACATACACGAAATGCTCATAGAAGCCTACACAGCTGAAGCCGAGATCCAAAGAACATACGCTGATCGTGCCGCAAGGAAGCGAGAATCATTTTTTAGAAAACAAGTAGAGGCCAAAGTAAATAAGGAAGTGTTGAAAAAAGAATTTCTGACGATGAAGAGTTCTTGTTGATGATGGTATAATAAAGGGCAGTCCGTTTTCTCCTCGTTCGGTATTCTTTTTTTTTGGGTTTTGTTGAATCTTGTCATACCCTGTGCTGTTGTTTTTTCTGTTGATTTCAGCTTTTGCTCTGTCGTTTTTCATATTTTTGCTTTCCCTTCTATCTCTTGTGTTCACACTGTTCAATCATGCATCAGAACCAGTCAGCTTCAGTTTATCCTATCATCATACTTCTTCAACGTTATACCACCCACATTCCTCATGTTCTTCCTTCTTAAATCAAAGAACCGTGTCATCTGTTCCCTCCTATTCCCTTACGCAATGCTAAAAATTCAAACTCTCTAATTCCGGCTTCTCATGTATGATGTATGTAGTGTACTGTACAGTAAAAAAACCCATTCTCTCGTTCAAAACTAGTAACTAGATAGTTCTATTCCTAACGGTAACGACTCCACGCTTTTTGTATGTACTCGATGCTTCATGAAGATTCCATACAACGATTTATGAAAATGATTTTTTATGCATTTTTAAAAAAAGTTGTGGCTTGAACTTCTTTCATTCTAAGTTTGATCAACAAACGCCTCGTGTTAACCGCGTGTGGTTGAAAAAAACTACGTCATACTTAAACGCGACTTGACGCGTCAAAAGGAAGCGATCAGGTGATGTGAAACAATTACCAAATTCTATCTTCTGACTTTGCGTCTGTGTGTCACTTGGGTACACTTGGTCCATAATAACTTTAGTGACAGGTCTCGCTCTCTTTTCGTACAACGAGAACCATAAACTATATTCCATTCACTGGTACACCCTTCGTACCTTACTCTTCGGTTCAAAGATAAAAAAGATAAACAACAAGAACAAGAACAGGAACAGGAACAGTTACAATGTCGACAGCACATAGACCTACATGGGATCCTGCTCAAGCTAAAGATGTTAAAGGAGGTTCTAGGCAATTCTCAGTAAGAGATATGGCTTCTCATACAAAGTTGAAATTCCGGTACGTTATAACAATAAATATACGTTTCTTCATGATTCATTTATAACTAATATTCATATTTTTTTTTTGATTCAACTTATTAAAAATTACAGTCAAGTTGGACAAACTTCAACAGCTGAAGTTAAGAAACGAGATTTAAGAGCGGAATTGTTAATTGCAGAAGCTGAAGCTAAGAATAAGAAAAGGAAAGCTGAGGGAAAACCACCTTTACCTATTGAAGGGTTACAAATGATAACAGAAAAGAAGAGTGGTGGTGAAGATGATATGATTGTGGATAGTGAAAATGGTGAGAGTGAGAGTGTTGGTGAGGAGAGTAATAAGAGAAGGAAGTTGTTACAGGAGGCTTTGGAATTGGATAAAGATGATGATGATAGTGATGAGGAGGAGGAAGAGGAAAAAGAGAAAGAGAAGGATGGTGAGAGTGATGATGATGAAGGTGGTGAAAGAGTTAAAGGAAAGAAAAAGGAGGAAAGTGAAAGGTGTGTTGTTTGCTTTCGTATTTCTAGGGAGATTTGAGAGATGTTAATTCGTGGATGATATCTATCAGCGAAGAGGAAGAAGACTCGGATGACGAAGATGATGAAACAGCTGAACTTTTAAGGGAATTAGAGAAAATTAAAAGAGAAAGAGCGGATGAAAAAGCAAGAAAAGAAAGAGAACAACAGGCTCAAGACTCAGCTACCAGAGAAGTGGAAGTTGCAACTTCAAATCCTTTAATGAATCTTGCTGCTGCTCTTGGTCAAAATCCTAATGGTTCTGGTTTGAATACTACCGTTCCTGGGACTTTTTCGGTGAAGAAACGTTGGGATGATGATCTAATATTCAAAAATCAAGCTATGGATACTAGGGACAAACCACAAGGTCAATTTATTAACGATTTGTTGAGGACTGAATTCCATAAGTGAGTGTTTTTTCTCAACCTCTCCTCCCTCCCCCGTATTGTGTCATGTGCCGCGTTCGGAACTGACGAGGATTTCTTTCTTCTCTCGTTATAGGAAGTTTATGGGCAAGTTTATTAAAGTATGTTTCTTTTCTTTTTGGTTTACCGTATTGCTGACGTTATGATGAAAAATAGTAATTTCCTCCGCTTATACCCTTTGTATTCATATGTATCACCCGGTATAATATACTTTCAACCCCAATATCATGGGAAGTATTTGTCCGACAATTTCGCAGCTTCTCTTGTTCTTGTTACGTTTTCAGGGATTAGAACAACCCAACGAATGTCACTTCACCACCCACCCCAAATTCCGAAATACTAGTAACTGTACAATACGCGCCGTTGCTGTACACTTGCGCCCACTAGAGGTCGGCAACATCATTCATATCCTTCTAGGTACTCTCGGTCAGCTGGTATATTGGCCATAGAAGATGATGATACCGGCAAAATGTTGCCTTCCCATTTCCAGGTTGAGAGTCGGCTGGGAGTTCTTATTGAACCCGCGGACGTCTCGTTTCGTGAATGGAATCTATTGTTTTTTCCTCACTTGTCATATCTCCGGTGTTCAGCTTGGATATCAAAACGGGGGACATAATCTGGAATACAAATAATCGGTAAGCACGTCATTGGGCTTGACAGTCCCAATTACCTCAGTATTTTTTTTTTCTGCAACGTGTTCTACTAGGCTTTTGACGTTCGATTAATATATGGAAGGTAGAAACCGAGTGTTTGGAATAATCAAAATAATCAGCATGTAATGTCAAGATATTTGACACCCGTCATCATGGGTTCACTCCGTATGTGAAACTTCTGCCTCGAGTGTCCTCTAGTCTGATAAGAAGTTGATGGGACATTGATATCTCTTTGGTCCTACTATTGATCGGTTTTGTTGAACCTGTGCCGGGCAGTGGCTTGCACACCTTTCTTCTAAAAATAAGCCGTGCCAAGTGGTTCTAGCGGTAATCATGTGCAGCTACAGCAACAACAACCTTAGTATGGGCGCATATAGGCGCCTGTCCTTATCTTTTGATTATCGGTATATCCGTATTCCCAACTTTTACCTCGTTACGGTCCTTCTTGTTGATTTATTTCTCCCTCTTCCTTGAAAAAGGGTTACATAGCCGCCGGAATATAATGACAATCGATAAAAGTTGTTGAAACCCCCCGTAAACGCAAAACACGCCCACACCGTCCTATATAAGCACCCACTCTACGCATTTACTTTTGTATACCACATTCCATCCCTGAGGTAAACCAAGACCTCCTACACCCTACCCCTCAGCATTCTAAATTATTCCCTCTGGCACGAATTTCTAACGATGCCGACGCCTCAAGAGCAACTTCGTAATACTATCAATAACTTCAAGTTTTCTCGAGATTTGCCTCTTGATAAAGAGGTTTTAACACGTCGTATTAGGGAAGAAGTAAGAGCGACCTGTGATAAGGTTGCTTCTATCATATGTGATAGTATTTTGCAGGCCTTCAGAATCATTGAAGAGGATTTGGGTTTGAATGATGAAAGTGTAAGCGGGGATGAAAGTGTAAGTGGGGATGGAAGTTCGGATTCTCTTGAAACTCCCACCGCGCAGCGTATTCGTCCTCCTCCTACTACTACTACTCGTCCTCCTCCTTTTCTTGCTACAGCAGCACAGGCTGCACCTGTGAATGGCGCTCGTCAAACTCATGTTGAAGCACAACCAATTTCTATCCTGATGCCACCCCCAAGCCCAAGCCCAAGCCCAAACCAGAACCAGAACCAGAACCAGAACCAGAACCAAGCTAGCACTGCTCCTGTTCCTCCTGTTCCACCGACTACCCCTGCCCCTAGACGCCAACGCAGACGACCGTCACCAAATGCAACTCCAGGGTCTAGTCGTTTGAATTCGATTACTGAAGTTCCTTCTCCGAATGAAGATCAGAGCCAGCGAGCCTCACCTCCATCGATTCCTATGCAACAATCACCGAACGCGATTGCGGCTGCAGTGCCTCATGGTGCGGTTCGGCATTCAGAAGAACCCATCCCAAATCAAACCCAAACCCAAACCCAACCTCGACAATCGATACTTACAAACCGACCGTCATATACAAATATATCTGCAGAGCCCAATGCCAATGTGAATCTTCAAACTCAAACTACTCGCCGTTTATCAGGCCCTGATCCAAGGAACCAAGGATTCGGGGTTAACTTTGGCCAATCCCACGACCCGCTAGTGGCTGCTCGGGCTGCTGATGCTCCCCGTCCTGCCACTGCCACTTCAGGCAACTACACACCGTTCCAAACCCGACGAGCATCTTTCCACGCCTCCGTACCACCAGAAAATGTGAATCCTCCAATACCACTAAATGGGTTGTCCCGGGTTTCTGATGGCGTCTGGCAAGAACCTGTGTACCTTTCGCCTCGTTCTTATGGACCAGCGAGTAGGCCCGACATTCTTTATACTAGAGCACCGGTCGTACCTTTCCGTGAACTACCACCAAACTTGAAGTATGTTGGGAATGGGTTTTGGAAAGATCCGGCTTATTTTCCACCTGCTCCTCTGTATAACGGCGAATATACGGGTTATCCGTCATATCAACCACAACCTAATATGTATACTCCAGCTGTGATGGGTAGCCCTTCTCGGCCACCATCTTTGTTTAATCATTCTCGACCACACTCCACTCGCAGTCAATATCAACCATTGCCATACAGTCAGTATATGGCTTCACCTTGGGGAGTAGCGACGAACACACCCTATCAAACGCCTGGAGAAGGACCTGGGTTATATACATCCAGTACGCAATCTCAACTTTATTATGGAACAGAAGTTCTTCAACTACCAATGCCTGATATAGGTCAATTCAATTCCGAAAATCCTAACTCTATAACCTTGCCACCATTTCAGGACCTTGTATCAACAAGACTTGCTAAACCCCCTCCATATCCTACTAATACGGGAAACCTTGATCTGGATACTCTCATTAGATTGCATACTGAGGTGGTTAATTTTCTGATAGAGTGTGTGTCTGCTATAGAACAAAACCATTTGGTACGTTGGTTAATCCCCTGTTCTATTCAAGTGTTTTCGTCCGCAATGACATTAACTTCATTTTTCGATTTTTTTTTAGAGATCTAATTCGAGGAATCAGTTGTGTTTGCTACTCGAACGGATGCATGGGACTCTCTTGCAACCCAATGCCCAAGCTACAGGTTTCTATAGTCTCTTTCCGGAACTTTGTGGACATTATATCGAATTGTTGAAACGTTTTGTAAAGTGAGAACATCACATCGTATTCGGTTTTGAAGGACTTACCATACTAATCATTTGACATACCACTTGTTATTGTGCAGACGATTTACGGACACGATTAGAATAGCATCAAAATCTAATAAACACAATAGGACACCGGAACACGTGGAAAATCAGCGTAACTTCGATCAATATCGTATGGCGTTGATTCCTAAATTTACCCGTTGGTGTGAAGAGTTGGAGGGGTTTGTTGGTAGACCAACATAGGGGTCTTTGCCTGCATAATATGTACTTGTATTATTCGTTTTTTTTTTCTTCTTAAAATTGATTCCAACTTGTTATATTCAATAATAATGTGATGATCTTCATGAACATGAACATGATTTCCCCGTAAGGTGTACGTTTGTGTTGGGGGTGTACATATAGCAACTCAGAATTAGATCATGTTTCGTCAGATAATTTTGGAAAATAAAAATATCTCATCAGAGTAATATCTGATAATAATATGTGCACAGTCAGTCAGATCATGTTAGTGGTATCCGCATGGGAAGGTGTAACATTTGCACAGTATGTTTCAGGACCATACAACGAAGCATACATACTTACTACCTTACTATACATTGTTATTGTTTTTCTTACATACTTTCTAGAATGACGTCGGACATTTGACGCCTTCAAATTGATCCGCAGATGCTATGTTTAGAACTTTTGTCCCCAAAAAGGTCGTTTATAACCGCTTCTATGGATTCCCATCTACCTTCACACATTTCGACTTTTGAACACTGCAATTCTATTGTACTAACTTAAGATCATCGCCTCTTCTATGGTGCTACATGTTTCATAGTCAGTCAGCCCGAGAACAAGAAGAATCAAATATACCATCATCTTGTGTGGCACCATGTTCGGGTGGCTGGGGTGGCCACCTTGAGATTATTGTCACAGGAGATTACGAACAGTATGGGCGCGTATAGATAGATGTTGATCATCAGAACCACACAATCTCATTTATTTTCCTCTGACTTTGCCCCGTTATGATATAAAGATGGTATATAGTTTCCATGGCGACAACATTTAGAACAATAAGAGTGTGGTATGTGGACCACCTATATTATATATAGCACTCACATCTACAGTGTACGCCCTTCCATCTACATCCTGCGGTAAACCAACAGAAATTACTTGAGAATTCTTCCGTCATTCCTACCTCAATGCCTAAGCAAGCATCTAGTTCGCGGCATCCGAATTCCAGATCACGGCCACAAAATATTTCGGGAGTAGATTTACGTGCGACCGCCGGCCAGAGAATACCGATTTATGCGCCAAACCCTCATCTGAGTCAAACTTCAGCCACCCCTGGGGCGTCAAACCATCCCCCACCAAGTCATACCACACGTTATGCAAGCGCTACCCCTACCACTCATGATAGGAAAGGAAAGGCACGAGCTACTGAGGGAAATGATACGCGGAAATATCATAATACACCTCTTGTTGATTCAAGGTCTCTTCCGAACAACAGCGATAAAAAGGGGAAAGCACGAGCTCACGTATCGAGCGAAACTTCTGATTCGCGACAAACCACACCACTTGGATATTCCATTGCTCCTCCTTTAAACGATGAAAAGGGTAAAGCACGAGCTGTCCCAGAAAGTGAATCATCAAGGCAATCAACACCTCTGAGCCATTCAAGCATCACCCATCCACCGAATGTTAGACAAGGAACACCAAGCTCGGCACATCGGGAGAGAATAAGCACGACACCCCGTTCGACTCCACCTATGGCAAACGATGGTAGAGATTCATTACCTAACAGCCGGCGTCGATCTCCTTGCTCAGAGTCACCTTCAACCGTGGTAACACAACCTATACCAAGGCCAACTACTAGTATTCCATCAATAGTTCTCAAGCGGTACCTCCTGTAAATGTAACACCAACTTCAAGACAATCTTCAGCGTCCAGAAGCCATCGCGGTTCCCCACCTGCGGGTTCAACAGGACCAGCTTCAAGTTCTAGTGATCGAAGTCATCATGTACGATTTGGGGAGCCATTGGTTGCTTCAATAGGTCCTATCAATGGAGTCCCATCCAACGCAAGGCCAGCTTCAAGTTCTCGTGATCGAACTCATCATGTGCGATTTAGGGAGCCACTGGTTGCTATTGCTACTCCAAACGCTGCTGCTGCTGCTACTGCTGGCACTGTTCCTTCTGTTCATGTCCCTACTACTGCTGCTTCTACTTCTTCTACTTCTGCTTCTGCTTCTGCTCCTACTGCTGCTCCTACTGGTCCTAATCGACAGTCCCCCGCATCCTGGACAGAAAACTATGATAATAACAGAAGGTTTCATGAATGTCAACCTACTCATCTCTCCAGTTGGTACGCTGTCGTTCGTTTCTGGACTGAGAAATTCTTGCAAGAAGTAGCACAAAAGCATCTTGTAAGTATATTAACTCTCTCGAACCTTACAAAACTATCTTACTCGTTGATGTTTTCTAGACATCCCGTCCACACGAACAATTCCTCTCAAGTTTACAACGATTACACCATTTACTACTAGAACCAAGAGCTAGGGATTTTGCAAATTATTCCACAAGTCGAAGTAGACGCTATACTGAAGTACTATATAACCTCAGAGGGTGAGTTTTTTTTTTAATACTATGTCGATGCTTAGTTTACTGAATGAGGTATTGATTTTTTCAGTCAAATGATGACTATGTCTACAGAGTTATATAGTCTTTTATACAATACTAATGTTGCTGGATTTGCACCTTTACATGCAGAGGCGATACCTCGAGTAATGCAGTGGTGTGAATCCTTGGAGAGTGTTTTATGAAGAGTGACGATCCGGACCGGTTGCAGCGTTTTTCGTTCGATGTTTATTTATTTTTTTCGGTTTCGTTTTCTTCTATGTACATATTTCTTAACTTAATTACGAGAATGATTAATCAATGAGTTCCATGTTTATTTAACGATTGTACAGATGAATATTTAAAATGGTACTTTTACGATTTATTGTTAAAATCTTGGGGGAGAACATGCATCTTCAACTTCAAGCTTTCAGATTTTCAAGTATTGCCACCCAGTCACATTAACCTATCATCATGTCACATCACTAACTTGCCATAATTTTTTCCCAGTGTTATTCTCAATACATATCCCAAAACACTATAAATTTTACAAAAAATCAGTATCATCTAAGAACGATCCCATTCATATCCTTCTGCAGCCCACTCTGGCATTTCCGTTGAAAATGCACCCAAACTAGTCGTATATTTCAACGCATGCAAGAAAATATACAACTTCTCCGGTTTAGGATCGGGATGAAGAGGTAAATAACATTCCGGACAATAAATGTTATCTGATTTCACAATAGTGTTAATATCGGGTAACGGTTCCATTGCCGAAATCTTTTCTAAGGCTTCTTCAGTGGTAAGTTGTGCTGGTGGAGAAGGAAGTTGTTCAACAGCAACACTACCATCATCATCGGGGGTTATAAGCGTGGATGTTGGTGCTTCGGTGGCTATAGATGGAGATGGGGTTGACGCCACTGTTGATCCCAACGTGGTGTTTGGTGATGGTGATTCCCCTTCGGTTGTCGATGACCTGACCTTTTTCTTCGTAGTGAATTCACCATTTCCACCCCGTTTTCTACGGTTTTGTGGCGGTGGTGGTTTGATTATTAAGTTAGTTGGTGATAGAGCTCCTTTGGCCCGGAAGATAACGTCTCTCCATCTACTCCAATCCTCGTCTTCATCTTTCATATTACGCAACCGTGTGATGACTTCAACAGCCTCCTTCGATAAAGGAACTGGTGATCCCATACCGATATCTTGACCCGTCTCACGAGGTAGTAGCTTTGGCTTACTTGGAGCTTCGTCGCATGCGGAGGCATCGGCTTTGGTGCTGGAGTCAATATCTTTGTGAAGTGTTTCGGGATTACCCTGTCCTTCGACATGACTTTGTAGATGTTTAGGTGGTGCAGGGGCAGATCTTTCTTCACTTGGGACAGTATCTATACCGCCTTTCCCGACATCGTCTCCCTACAAAAATAGATATCAGATTTAGGCTATGCCAACACTTATGCAGACAGAAAGATACATACCCAAATACGCTTTTCTGAGTAAATGGGATCATTGGCAATGGGGTGACCTAGGAACTGGAGATGTACGCGAATTTGATGTGCTGTTGTTCATAAAGTTAATTCCGGAGAATAGGATTTGTGTAGCAATAAGTCACTTACAGCGCCCAGTCATTGGCCGGCCTGTAGATATAGTTAGTTTTCCATGGTTTGGAGATACCGGAAACGAAGAAATACTCACAACGTACTACGCTAGTATCGGTATTAGCGTCATACCGAATTATGTTGAAGATGGTTTTTGCTGGCTGTGCGACAGATGTCAGAATGATGTATCCACAAAAATGATATCATATTACCTTTCCTTCCGGATGAACAATGTTCAAGCCCATTTGTCGATCAACAGTCAGAAGCGGTTCCTCGCATACTACTTCCTCTCTGAAACAGATTTGTAAGATATGGGATGACGAATCAGGGAAATAGTATTCACTCTGGGAAATGCCCTTTGCAACGGGTAACATATTCCTTTCGGACAGTTCCTGCTATAAATTCTGCAGTCATTGCCCTTGCGCAATCCGCAGATAAAGGTATTATCATGAGCCCAGAAGTCAGACGATCTAGTCTGTTAACAGCTGCATATAACAATCTCAGTTTTACACTTTCCGAGAAACAAGGGGAAAACTTACGGTAAGCTTTCTTGTATCCAAAATCATTCACGAGGATCTCAATCAAGGTGTTCCTGTAATATCTTCCGGAAGCATGTACAGGCTGTAAATTTCCCCAATTAGAGTTAAGCTGGTTTGGGGCGGAAAGTGTAACGAACGAACGATGCTGCCCGGTTTATCAACTACAATGAATTCGCGTTCAAAGTCCTCAAATAGAACTTTGACCGGCGTAGAAGTTACTGGAGGTTCATGACGATGTACCACGTTTCTTTTGAAGATGTCAGTCGGTAATCAAAGAAATAAGATGTTAGTTTACTGACTCTATCCGATCACCGTCTCTAAGGATAGTGTCTGGTTGGGCGATTTTTCCATTAACAGTCGTCACTCCAGATTCTAATGCATAGCGCTATGATTGCTTCCTTGAATTATTAATCCCTTCTGTGGAAACTTGGAACATACATAGTATTCCATGGATCTATCACGAAACTCTGTTGAAACCACTTCAAGCAATTCGCGTCCGAGCCAGCGCATCTTTGCCATCGTAGTATAAGGATACCAATAAGGAGGTATTTTCTTCAGTCCAGGATGTGTTATTTGCCCTTGGTTTGCAACAGTAGTCGCCTTCGAGTCTTCAGCCATGGTGGATTGTATGAGCCTAGCGATATTCTGTTGGAATTGATCTTGAGGAGAAAGTGGGATAAGAGGAATGTGGTGTCTTGCGGTTGTAGACCGTTTCAATTTGGTAAGGATATTCGTGTTGGGCGACAGACTCATGCACGAGTTGACAACCCTGCCAGTTGGAAGGAGAGGAAAATATAAAGTCTCGTGATCAAATTATATATCTGCCGGCTTGGCAGATCTACTCTTGGACTTGGGAGCTTGACTCGTAACTCGTACCTGCTCTGAGAGTCTAAGAATCGACTATGATCTAAAACCCAAAAACTATTGGCGCCAAAATAAATAAATTTATCAATGATTAAATAGGTATTACACTATGATTATTAATAGAGATAAATGTTAAATTTAAACCGACATCATTTTGAAATATCGGCGTCATAGTAGCTGTCCCAATATGAACGCCACAGCATTCAGTTCCTCCAGCATGATATCATGCCATCGCTGGTGTGACCCCAGTGGTTTTTCATAATAATGATATGAGGTCAGTAATCGTTGTATAGTTTCTAATCTCCTTTATTAAAATCAGCAATGCATTCCAACTAATAATGATGGTAATAAACAGTCCTCACATATTAATGCCTTCTAGTTGTTGGATACAAAGTCTGTCATGGAGGTGAGGTATATTTTTCCAGCAGCCAGAAAACAGTAAGTCCTTCACGAAATCCAAGCACATCACAAGATTCTCTACACCTTTATCTTGCTAGAATCACTATTGCTTTAGACTCAACCCAGAAACCGATGAGGTATTTTCACGTACAGGGACACTTTGTATTAATTGTAGACAGTACATGACCCAATAGATAGCAGCATTGTACAAGTACTCAAGAGTGCTGTGCTTCATGTTTTCATCCGGTTGAACAAGTCTCACTCGTTTAGGTTTGCGCGGTTGTGGACTATAATATGGACAGGGGGGCGACCTTGGACTGGGGGGAGCATGGTATAGTGGTTTGCCAGTAGTAGGGGTGGAGGTATTGTGACGAACTTGATATCGTTTTGTTCGTTTTGAAAAAGTTGGTGACTGAAGCACTGATTTAGGTTTGGGCTCAATACTCCGAATTTGTTCGAAATAGTGACGTAAAGACATGTTCTCCTTAGTGGTTAGGGGTTGAAAAGGGTGAGCTTGAGAGATTCTTTCACATTCGATCTTGATACTTGGTTCATACGTCCTGTAGACATTGTGGCCAAGAGTCTGAGCGACTTTTCCAAAGGCACCCTTAACTCCATCCAGTTGGGATTGTACTGAAGAGGTGGGAAAGATTTGGTGAATGTTTTGTAGCATTGTGCTTATCACTCGAGTTGGAGGAATGGGAATAGTATGGATATGATTACTCAGGTTAGGGCCGAATTTATTGCTTTTCTGTTGAACTGAAGATGGAATATATAGAAAAAAAAGCCCCATTGGTCGGTTGCCTGTGATACAAGTCATACAAGTCATTGTACTCGACAGTTTCCGTCATCTGATTTCTTTGTAAAAACAAAAAGAGCAGTTGTGGCACATGGCTGACTTGCTTATCTCCCAATTTGGTATAATTGTAAAACATGCATCAACAGGCGCCCAGTGACCCACACAAAGAGCCTCGAGGTTCTAAGGTGATTGATAAGTAACTTTGAGTTACACCTTAACTCAATGGGACTCAACACGCAGTATCCAGTGTCCTGTTCCTATCGTGCTTTGACAAGCTCACTACTCCGTGATTAGCCTTCTAGCTATGATGTTTTTTTGGATAACCGACACTGAGTACTGAGCCTCAAAAGGGGAATATAACAACCGGCCCCAGCCGAGGACTTCACATCACAATTGGTATAACACTTGTTATTATACTCTGATGATACTCGTAGACAAGTTGACAATGATATGATAGCCCTATGCGGCCATCAGCTTCTCTCCGCTACAAGATCATATATGTAACAACGCAATTTGTAAACAAAAGAGAGTACAAAGAAGTGGCTTCTTCAATACCCATATATAATGAAACCAAACACTAAGTTCGTCACTCAAACCAATACCTCTCCGCTCAATAATGCTCTGTCACAGACTGTTAAAACGATTCAAAGCTGTTCTTCATAGACTCCAAAGGACCTGTTCACCTCAGGCTCGGCGAGAAGCATCTAATGCTCCGGTATTCATGGGACAACAGTTACCTGACCTAATGATCGATGAAAATTTTGGACCTGCCATTTCACTGCCTATTAATATGGCACCAGAACCATTCTTATTACCCGCATCAACTAGAAAGAATATGTCACGCAAACTCGTTACTCACAATCTGGATCCCATGTCACCCAACTTGCCATTTTTTGAATCACGAGGAACCAATAACCATCCATGGTCACATCAAGTTCAAGAAGTATATCATAATGCTCCAGTTTCCCATTATATGCCATGTTCATGGAACCGGGGACGTGCCGATGTGACCCCATCTCCGCTACATACTACTATAGATCCATTCCATCCGCCGGTTAGAAGAAACACAGACAGCCTTGTTGTTCATCCTGCATCTTCCACAAGATCCAGTTTAGCCAGTGTTATGGAAGAAGAAGAAAATATCCCAGTACTAATTAATATTGAAAGAACAACACCGGCACTGTCCCCACCCCTCTCACGACACATCCGGAGGAAAAGTGTACCCAAATATGCTACTGCGGATTCTAATTCTTCGAGTAATATGACAAGAACTCCCACTGCTAGTAGTAGCATGACTACCCGGACTCCTAACACCAGCATTAGTATCATCACAACTGAAGATGGAAATAGTTCCAGAAATGGGGATCACTCAGACTACCAGAAGGTGATTAGATGAAGTCCATTTCTTTCTAAAATCACTAAATATAAGTGCACATATCATAGCGTAAAACCAAACAAGTTGAATTTGACAGCCTGTATGACAACTTGAATTTGGCTTTTAACAACATGTTGGAGTACTTCAAGCAATTAGAAGTGCGACAGCGAGAATTGCACGATGCATTCACTCAGAATACCAATAACCACCAATCACCTGTGCCTGTACATCCTTCAAAGGGTGCAGAGCCAGCTCTGAGAATCAGGAACAAGGGGGAACGGGTAAGAATCAGGCACCTTCTGACCCGCAGTGTATGATGATTTCAATTGTACTACTATGATCTGCCATGTGTTCAAGGACCCACACGAGCCCACACGATTGAGGGAAAACATGCCTTCAAAACAAATCAATTTCATGAATCACGACAATCATGACGGATCCATTTACTATTAACTTCTGTAGATTACTGTAACTAAGTACGAATATAGTACCTTATGTTTACTACCAATGACCATATATTTATTTTATCTGTTTTATATATATCAACATTAAATAATGTCGGCGGCCGGCTCCCCACTGTCCTTCAACTTCATTGAGCTTTGATAGCATGAACCGCTTTTTCTAACAATTCGCGTAATACGGCATAAACGTAAGAATTGTGACGGATTTGAGTACTGAGTGAAGGAATACAATAACTTGGCATAGCTGGTCCCTCGCCGAACATCTACATCAAAATCGCACAGCACCAACATTACACTTACACTTACTCATACTGTAACCTGTAGACAACAATTGGTGCATATGGTAACCCTGTGCACCCATCACGTTCTCTTCACTGCAAGATATTATATGCGCACACTTGACACTATGATTGTAAACAAAAGAAAGTACAAAGCGGCTTGACAATCCCCCTAGATAATTTAAGAAAACGAGTACAAACCAATATCAATCTCTCTCTCTCTCTCTCGCTAATGGTCTTGGGGCTGTTCAAGAAACTCAAGGCCATGCTTCCTGGTCTTCGAAGGACCAGCAATCGAGCAGGCTCATCTGAAACATCTAGGTCATCAACATCTCTGAGGCGGCGTTTATGGAACATGAAATTATTTGAAGAATCCTACGATGTTTTACCACCTAGTGTTACCATTTCGGAGCCATTTTCCTTACACGGTACTAGAAGGAATAGATCACACTGGCTTGTCGTTCAGGATCCTGATCTCACGTCATCTAACTCGACTCTTGAAACTCGAGGGTCCAATAGTCCACCATACTCATTGGTACCCTCCCAAGTTTCAGAAGTGCCTAGTGTACCAGCCGACATTGCAACACATATAGAGCCATTCACATTCACAGGACGTGCACCAACTTGGAGTAGAAGAAACGGAACGCGCCGGCTTTTCATTCATAATTCGTCTTCCACGAGATCTAGTTTGGCTACAGTTGTCAATGGAGAAAACGAAAGCATACTAGCAAGGGCTAGTAAATGCGAGACAAGGCCCTCTCACATATCCCAAGGGACAATATACTAAATACACCCAACGAGGTTGTTGATTCTACATATCAAATGACTGGCACTAGCACTGTTGCACCCAAAGAAGACCTAATAAATGATTTAGTGGTAGCATTCAACAGTTTGCAACGGAAATTTGATGAGGTACCTACTATTGACGACCAAACCTCCAAAGTATATAATTTAAATGACATAGGACCAACGATGATTGAAATCTTTGAAGGCCGGATGGGAATAGCCTGCCGTAGGGGCAGTTGGCGTACGATCCACACTATGTGACACTGCCCGATTTCCGCAGGTGTTATAGAGCGTGATGAGTGCAAGGCTTGAGGCGACTCAATGATAAGCACTACTGCGATTGAAACCTATTTATATTCAAGTTGTTGAATAATTACGAATATTGTATTTTCTCTGTTCTATCAATAAGTCCAAACAATACCCTCTACTCTCAACTTCATTGAGAGGTGAACATCCAAATACTATCTCGGATCTCCGACAATGCGACAATGCCCGAGGCGTACACAGCACACACGGCTATATCATATTTCGTTCCGGGCCACTCCTGTATCCTACATCCTGGAGAAGCGTGACTGAAGCTGTCATACCATAGGATCCGGATTCCGAGCTGGCTCATCCTTCTCCGATTGTCAGGTCTCCGTTTCTATTTTAAAATGAACACAAGTGTTCGGTCCTCAAGTACTCCTAAATGCCGCAAATCACACGTATCCGTATTGATTAAACACTAGAAGCTACGCACATTATTATGGATTTGTACTGGTTGTAATGTGGCGATCGTAATAGCAGAAAACGTTGCTCTATACTTAATCCTGTTCGGTCCTCAGGCGGCGGAGTAGTATCTTTGGAATTACTAGCACCTGATCAACGTTCTCGCGATTCCACAACTGTATGTTCAAAATGCGTTTTGGACCACAGACTCTTGAAAGTTCACTGAAGGTACGTGGCTCAATCGAGTTACTCGAGACGAGCTGAAACCCGAGTGTTCCAGATTTAGAATGTGACTAGGGAGAGATGGCAGACGTCCATCAAGAATTGATTAAGTACATCGTCCGACAAACCGCAGATGGGTTCAGAAATAGCGAATGTTTCTTGTTGTTTGAACTGACAGATCTTGGACACCGTCCGGCCTTCTCATCTTCACTCCGTTCGTCTATTACTCCATGGTCTTATTGGGGCGTCTACTACACAAGAGTATAAAGTCCCTTTGCTGCTTCATCCATCCAGGTATTCCACTTCTTCACACTAGTCTCTATGGGCAATACATTATCCACAAATACCCTACCCTCCTCTCATTCTCAAAATCTTTCCAAGAAACGATCAGTAATTTTCTCCAAGCTCGTTGCCTGCAGCTCCATCTCGTCCACTCAGAGTACCCATGAGAAACAATCCGGCGGCATACCATTGATCGACGAGCAAGGCCCTTCTACCGAGAACGGGTCTTTAAATTTTGCCTACTCACCCTCCTACTCCACCCCATCCGGAAGTACAAATCTTGCATCCTTGGCCTATGAAGAATTCCTTAGGGTATATCCTGGTAAGGAGCACATGTCTCCTAATTAACCGAAATTGACAGACATGACATGGCTCTAGAGTACCGCTTGACATGGATCCTGGACACTTTAAGAAGAACGGACTTTGCACGCTTGGAAAAAACTGGGGAAGCTTACGTCGATTATATGGGAGGGTCCCTCTATCCCGACAGTCTCATCAAAGTGCACACCGACTTTCTCAGCAGAAATGTTCTCGGGAATACGCATTCTGTGAGTAATAGGTAAGTATATGCGTTTTACATTTCATGTAGACAGATCGAGATGCTAAAATCATCTCAAAGTTCCAAGCTTTCGCTGAGGTATGCAGACGATGCTCGGTCAGCCACCCTTTCCTTCTTTCGAGCCTCCGATGAATACACGGTCATCTTTACTGCCAATGCTACGGGGGCACTGAAGTTGGTAGGGGAGTCGTTTCCCTTCAAAAGCGGAAGTGTTTATGTTCTTGGTGAGGACTCGCATAACAGCGTAAGTAAGGTTTCACGAGAATTTTATTATTCATCTGACCATCCAAACAGGTTAATGGGATCCGCCAATTTGCTTACTCCAAAGGAGCGGAGACAATCTATGTACCATCCATGCTAACCGGAGGTATGGACAAAACCATAGCCAAGGTGGATCTATATTTGACTCCACGACACCGGACACTAAATCTTGAAATAGGATATACTATTGCGTCATCAACCACAATCTAAGGTTCTCAGCCCCAGTCTTTTTGCATTGACGGGACAATCCA
This sequence comes from Coprinus comatus, assembly GCA_034638255.1. NCBI lineage: Eukaryota > Fungi > Basidiomycota > Agaricomycetes > Agaricales > Agaricaceae > Coprinus > Coprinus comatus. The sequence goes on from JAWPGT010000017.1 coordinate 448,426, forward strand.
ATGTGACGAATAGCAAGAATGATTTGTCGTTGATTAAATATGCAGCTTCTTTGGGGTACCATACTCTCCTTGATGCTGCGGCACTCGCTCCTACTTCTACATTTTCCATCACGGATATCGGGGTTGATGCAATGGCCATTTCATTCTACAAGATGTTTGGTTTTCCGACAGGTGTGGGGGCATTAATTGTGAAGAAATCGTTTTTGGCACAGTTACAACGACCTTGGTTCGCCGGTGGCACAGTTGATGTGGTTCAGGTCCCTGGAAGTGTCGTAACTAGAGCTCACAAGCTCCATGAACAATTCGAGGTCAGTGGCAATTTACTCAGCGCTAGTACTGTCGGATTGACGTGGAATCGGTCACAGGACGGAACAATCAACTATCTCACTTTACCTGTTGTGACTGACGGACTAAGATTTCTCACTGCATATTTGCCATTCTTGCCTCTCCGTCTATCTTGCCTTGTAGATTTCCTGACCACCACCCTATCCCAAATACGACATGAGACAACTCAAATCCCTGTGTGCAAAATTCTATCTCGACTGTCAAGCAAAAGACTCAAGTCAATCGGAGTACAATCGGATGTTGGCTCAATAGTGTCGCTCATCTTTATAGAAGTAAGTCGTATTGCATACCTCCATAGTTGGCAGAAAACTAACAATGCTATTATAGCCTGACAACAAACCCATGTCAAACGCCTTTATCGAATACACCGCTGCCAAACACAAAATATCACTACGGACGGGATGCATGTGCAATCCAGGTGGAGCATCAGCTATCCTTGGGATAGGAGAAGAAATGCAAAAGTTGTATCCGGGAGCAACTCTTTCGGAATTTGAATCCCGCATGGGCCATGAGATAGGTGTGGTTCGGATAAGCTTAGGCCTGGCTAGTAACTTTCAGGATGTTTGGAGGGTCTTGGAGTTTGCAACCCTTCTGGGCAAGGACGTTGTGCGGCAAGCGATGTTGAGTCAATGGAAGGAAACTTTTTCAATAGGACAAGCGTTGTGATGGTTATCATAATTACATGGACTGTGTTGGATTTGCTAACTTATGTTTTGCTATTATACACTTCATGTGTAACAGGGATCAGGATGTACAGTATCATACGCCCAAATGTCAAATTTCTGCTGGTTGTCATTTGTCGCAATTGCCAATAGGGGAGGGTATTAGCGTTGAATTTGAGTAAAGAGGGGTCGTAGTTTCGATTGATTATCTTCGACTGCGGAATGGTACAGCCTAGGAGTTTGGCGCCCCAAGACTGAAATTAATTCTTCTGAAGGGTGACCATGCTTCGGGACCAGAAGAAGAGTTTACTTATCCCAACCACGAGGCTGGAAAACTGATGCAGGAAATCCACGGAATCACTCGCTGATTGTCCCAAATGAGTAATATCACTGGAAGTGATAGCTGAGTTTTAACAAGATCGCACTAAGGTTTAATATAACCTTGAAGCTGGAAGCTTGTGGATAGTTCATTAATAAAAGGTCACCGAGAACTTCGCGTTTTCTGATATAAGCTGTGGAAGCTAGCTTCGACAGAACAGGAGTCAGGACACGTAAATTTAACTTCATCTTATGTACGCATGAAATTCCGATTCCTTGATCTTCTGGTTCATAGTTTGATACTTAGTACTCAGTGTCGTTCTTAAGGTCATAGTCCCGCTCTATTATAATTATCTAATCTCCGGCGGTACTAGCCCCAGTGAGCTTGTCGATCGATTTTCTAATTGGTTAACGAAAACTTCGATTTTGGGGGCGAGTGTGATAGGGAGATAATTGTTGTAGGTTTGATGTTGTAGATAACTATTTCTTTGCTGATACCGCCAACAATGGAGATATGATCATATATATGGCATATGGAGCGTGTTTCAAAAGTTGGTTGGCTCGGGCATGTAGCCACCGGCCACCGTCACACTAGAAGAATCAAGGAGTCAGGGTTGGTTCTGAGATAGTGTCTTGAATGCGGTGTCACCGTGTGGTGGGCCAGGTTTTGTTTTGTTGAGAGTCATACCATTGTTTTGATAAGGGAGGACCGATTCGGAAGGTGCACATATGTCAAAGTTTCAACCACTATCATTCTTTGATAATTGTGATAATTTTAAATTTTGCTTCTCATTTTTGCCTCCTTGTGAGATATATTTCTTGGCTATGCCATTGACTTAATCGTTATTGATTCCTCTATTATCTACTTCTTGTACAAGATGTGATAAGAGCCGTATGGCACTGAATCAATATATCATCATGATCACATTCCTTTGTATTCTACTCATCAAGAGGGTTTGATACCAATGTGAGTCATGCGAGATGTTTTTTGCAGTGACCATAAGTATATATGCTTCTTCTCAGGTACTACAGCATCTGAATCTATTTATATACCTTATGTAAGTCATAAGCGTTATAGATTTCATGAACCACTTGACTTGAGTCGATTCAATGATTCAATAGGTGAGCCTTTCGCACGCGCCGGAGGCCGCTGGATACGGGAAGGGTTCGTTGAATATCAAGGAGCCGTAGTGCATATTAGCCATGGTAATGGAGGGGTGGTAGAAGAGTATCAAATTACCTAGTAGGGAAATGGCATCGTACATGGTGGCGCGTCGACAACAGGGATAAAAGGAACTTGTGGATTGTGACGGAGTCTGCCAGCAACCACTAACACCATATTTGTGACTAAGGTGAGGAAACTGTACGAACACTAATTGGTGACTGAAGATCAGCGACCTCGGCAACTCTACTTGAACGCTGAATATTCAATGATCCAAAAGGGTTTAACCTAGCTATATGTGCCAACTTCAAGGCACGATTATTTTAATGAACTTCTAAGTTTAAAACATACCCAAAGTTAGTCCCATAGTTTGAGGATGTGACTCCCCGTGGACCGTTGTTATTAACACTTGAATTCGCGCCTTGGAATACTGGTGTCTTGAATTACGAGTACGATATTCCAATACAGGGAATCTAGTACAGCAGTATAGAGCTTCAACAGGTATGGTAACAGGCTGGTTATGTTGAGATGATGAGAATGGGAGAGTGCAAAATGACTACGGTGTGACGTCACTCGTGACTCAATAGTTACTACACACTCGCCGTAACTTACTAACTTATGTTTTGCTAATGTATACTTCATGTGTAGAAGGAACCAGGGGTCCAGGATGTACATTATCATTTGTCTAATTCCAATGTATTATTATCCACATAAAATAATAAACAGGGTCTCTTCAAAACAAAGGACTCTCAGGCAAGAAGCGTTTGAGATTACGGGGTATCATAAAACAAGGTGAGAGAAGCAGAGATAAAGCTGAAAGTATAATGTGGGTAAATCTCCAATGAAGCGTATCATAAAACGCAACGTACCAGCGAAAAATGGGCTACTTCGAGCACTTTGCCACCACGAGGTTAGCCTCAATGAAAACGTCGTTATCAATAGCTTCACAAGCAACACTTCCATATTCCTTCATCTCCTCCTCCAACGCGTCAACATCAGGACAATCAATGAAACTAATATCATGCATCCGACGAACAGCCTCTTTAATCCATACACGACAGGTGAATTTAGGCTCCTTGTTCTTATCCACATCAGGAACTTCAGACATAGGAATAAGTTTTAATGTCTCGATTAACTTGTCAAGTGTGAATCCTTTCGTTGGTTTAAGTTCGCCAATGATAGCAGCAGCACAAACGCCCTGATCAGTGATCAGACTATATTGAGACGCATCGAAAGACCAATCCGCGAAATCGGTAGTTGCATGTAATTTTCTGCCATTATTGTTGTCAGGATCTGGGATGTAATTATCCAGTGGTATCTATTTGTATCCAAATAGTTGAGAGCGATGATAATCTGAGGGTAGGTAGGGACTGGGTTGATTGTAGGTCGGACTTGTTGCGTCATTGAATAGTTCAATGATGTAGCAAGGATGGAGACTTAGGCGGACGTGGTAAATGATCAACAAGTTCTTTAAGTATTAGTGTCCGGTTCTATATGGTTGGAACAGCGTTAGAAACTGTGCTGTCGTACCCCATGTCGGCATTGTCCGAGCGCAGTACACCTCCACATTTTTGCTATCACTCTACACCACAGTTTTAAGCTTGCAGAGATTGGAATTCAATCGTTAAATTTTTTGGAGAGGGTGTAATTGATAACTTTTCATTGATGGTGCTCTACGCTTATATACCTGGGGTTCAATTATCATAAGTATATATCATTGATATAACACATCCATGACAAGTGTACAGATTTCGTTCAGACAATGGTAAAGATCGTGAGAGAATATTACTAATTTGAGAAATCAATAGCACGTGGTAGCTGATAATGTAGAAGGGTTGTCAGTGAGTTGGTAACTTTCAATCTCCTCGCATGGAATTCTTTTCACAGACCTATGTCGCCCTCCGAGGACCGGCTGGAGTACCACAAACAGCATCAGAGACAATAGGTCGACTTGTAGACCGTCTTTCCCCCGCAACTCTCTTGGCAGATCGTCGAGCAGCAGTTTATGCTCTCAAGGGCCTTGTTCGTGACCATAAGTTGGAGGTTGGAGATCGTGCACTACCGGGACTGTTGGACGTTCTGTCGAATGATGCAGAGATAGATGCAGATATTGGAAAGGCTGTTTTGGAAACTCTGATTTTGCTTTGTGAAACTGATGACACCAATACCGAGTTAAGCTACAAGTATACCGACATTATCCTTGCCACCGAGAAAACGATCCAAACACTATTCACTCTACTCGGAGACATTGGCTTCTATACACGCTTCTCAACTATACAACTCCTTGCGATTCTTCTCCAAAACAGGCGACAGGTGGTGCAAAGCTATTTCTTGAAAGCCCCTGCCGGACCAAGAAATGTTATTACCATTCTTGAGGATCAGAGAGAAATCATTCGCAACGGTATGAGCCACTCAAACTATACATTGGCTTCCTCTCTGATACGTCATAGAGGCTTTGACTATGGTCCAGGCTCTTGCAGTACAGAGTCCAGATATCCAGAAGGTCCTTGCGTTTGAAGGTGCTTTCGAAAAGCTATTTAATATTGTCACACGGGAAGGTGGTATAGAAGGGGGTCATGTGTCACAGGGCGCTTTAGCTTGTGTGGATGCTTTGCTACGCTACAATACACCAAACCAGGTTCGTACCTATAATCTTGTTGCCTTGTCTTAATGTCCGTTGAATTCATGTTTGACCCCTGTAGAGTTACTTTAGAGAGACTCAACTGCCACCACTTCTATGTTCATTGCTTTTATATCCTCACCATTTGCAGTTACATGAACCTGCGCCTCAGGAATTCGCGTTGCAGTTTTGGGATACCCAGAAAGGCGTCAATGCAGGACTTGTTATTGGGATTCTTGGTATGCTGATCGGGTCCAAAGGAAGCGGGGTCAGTGATATGGATGTTGTGTCGTACAATTCGCTAATATCGTAAAGTTAGTCTCAGGAAACATCTGGATTCACTCGCTGCCTTGTTGAGATTGGACTTGCTTCCAATGCTCCAACTAACTTGAAAACTCAGGTAATCCATCAACAAGCTTATTTCCTGCTTTCTCACCTGATGTATAGTCACTACGTCTACTTCCTCCCAACCTAAATTTTCCCCTCTCGGAAGTTGTACTGACCCCATATATGCCAGTCCCAGAGACGAATGGTGAGGAGTGGGATCGCTTAGAACCGGCATCCGCACTCGATGCGCTAGTGGAGTTGGCTTTACATGGTGAATATAATGGGCTTGATAGTGGAAAGCGTCTCAAAGATGGGCTCGAACTTCGGGCCGCGGCTGCAGCGGTGTTTGAGGTATGTGTGAAAATATACGATTCGTGTCTGCGTACTAACTATATTCCAGAACTTCTTGCAAAAAGAAGAAATCAAACATGCAATTATACAGGCTATGTTACCACAAGGCTCGTATTGATTGTTATATCTCTTTCAAAGATTTTACTCATGTAGAACTAGGTGTTGACCAAGCCTCTCATAGTACCCCACTCTTACAGTCTGTTGCCACATTACCCGATACCTCAACGATTAATCTTGCGCAAATCTCGTCTACACACTTTGCTTGTCTACTTTTCGCCCACCTCCTACGTTCGTCTCCTCGGTCCAAGGCCTCAGCTAGGCTAATCAAACCTGGTCCACTCCAGCCGTCGAACGATGAGGGACAGTTTTTCGTTCCTGCAGATGGTGGTGCACCCCCCGCGCAGTCGCAACATGTACCCGACGATGATGATGAGCCTCAGACTTTGATCCAGATTCTGAGTGAGAATCTTTCGCTTGCACTTTTGGCAAGGTCTCGCGCGGATTGCTCAGATCGCGAGAGCCGTGAATGGGATCGTGTTGCGGTGGGGTACCTCTCCCTCTTGAGCCAATGGCTTTGGGAAGATCCCAAGTCCGTTCGGGATTTCCTCGACGCTGGAGGATTGGGAACCGTAAGCGTCTCTTCATTCACGATATTGAATGATGTCTGATGCTTTATTCAGTTGGTCGAGCCTGTTAACCAAGTATCGGAGGCTGACGTTCTTGTACCCTCATTATGCGCTTTCCTATTAGGTATATGCTATGAATTCAACAGAGAACCCGGTGAAATTACACGGTACGTCGTGGTTGCGGGAGCCGTTTGCTACGGTAACTAAAGTTCATCCAGCTCCACAATTCATCCTATCATTAACCGACTTGGTATCGATAATTTGGTTGGCCAAGTTGCTCGTCTACGAGAAGATGATAGGTTCAGGGTGGTCGGCCCTGATAATGTCGTACAAGCATTACCTACGTTATCAAAAGCTGCTCCAAATACTGTTGTTAAACAGGCTGACCGAGAGGAAGCGGAAATCTGGTTTGATTGGGCGTTTATTGACTTCTGGAAATCAAACTACTGTGAGGCAGTTTAATTTTGCGTTGTTAATTCAATATTGGCTAAAATATGTTTATATTCTAGATAGCGTTCAACGTGGTTTATCCACTGATCCTGACAAGCTTTCAACATCTGCTGGTATGTCTTTTTACTACTAGTATCTCTGGTAATTTGTTGATGGCCCTAACAATATAGGACAAAACCCAGAGGCAGCTATGCTTATAGCGTCTTTACGTGAAGTTATACGCAAACAAGCGGAAGAAATTGATGGATTACAGAAGAAATTGTTGGATCAAAATTCACAGCAAGCTGAAGTATGTAGATTTCATCTTGTTATGTCTGTTAAAATATTGATTCGGAATATAGGTTCCTGCACTTAAGAAACGTGTTACTGAGTTGACGGAAGAGCTTGAGTTTTCTGAAGAAAAACGTAAAGAAGTTGAGAAGGAACAGGAAGATTTGTTAGTGTTGTTGGATGAAGTTAGTAGCAAGCGGAAACGAGATAAGGCGAAACTTAGGGAAGCAGGATTGGAAGCTTCTGAAGATGAAGCAGAAGATAATGAAGGTGAGGATGAGGAGTAGAACTGTAAGTGTATGGGAATACGAGCAAATGAGGGACTTGTGCTTCTTCCTTGGACCGTGGTTAGCCCCGATTGATTTGTATTTCATCAGGGACGTTTTCTATTATGTTTTTACTCACTGATATACATCGTTGTTGAAAAGGCCGATACCAAACACCAGCGCTAGTTTCAATGCTTTCGACCATAACAGTCTGGAGCTACTCCGGGATCATATCGTGAAATATCCCCAACCGTTGATTGGAATAGATTTCAACAAGTGCTCCTTTAAATTTTGCCAAGCCCTGTTTCGACGGTTCGATGGTATAACTTGGATCCTCATAATAGAACAGGGGGACTAGGACCTGTTTAAGTTTTTAAATTCGTATAATATGGCGCAAAACCTCGAACCTGATTCAAACCAGCGCCACGTACTTAGGGTCATTCTCGGCTCGCCCCAAATACTTACTGATGGGGTGACCGGTGCAGTCAGCTGAAATAGAGCGGACCAAGAAGAGGCGGGGATCATTTGTTTTAAAGTAGCCTGATAAGTAGTAGGTGTCTGTGAATGTTTGAATTGTGGCCAGCGTAACCAGATGCTAACCTTTGTCCTCGTCCAAAATGATTAGGGGGTCGAATGATGCTTCATCTAAATTATGTATAAAACTCAGAATTCGGGAAAGTGAGTATATGCTCTTCCCTAGGTCTCGCTGCTACTATTATACAAGTGCAACTTCTCGGACCGATCTTTTTCTTGAATGCAAGGTACCTTCGTGGAATGCAAGCGATGAGTGGTGTTATATTACGTGGGTTATGTCCTTTGTCTAGCTTCAGGGTTACGTAGAGACCTTGTGAAGCCACTAATTACAACAGTTACGTCATAGGGTTGAACTGGACTTTTTCACATATTTAAGTTTCGCCTCAATTCCAATTGTGTATTCCAACTCCCCCTTCTCTGACCATGAACATTACCAACAACGTAGAAACATACCAACAAATTAACGCTCCATCTTCATCAAATGGAATTGAAATAGTATCACCAATTCCTCTACCGTATTCGGCGAGAAGCAAAGCGGTCTTACGTTCTATGATTTCAACGACCTCAAAGAAATGTGAGCAAGCCTTCTACTAGCTAGCCTTACTCCATTTAACACATCTTTCTTCTCAATCACTAAGATAATATGGGCCGACGAACTAATAACAATGTTCCCATTGGAGAAACCCAAAATTCGCCATCAGTAACCGAATCCGATGAAATCACTTTGCAATTTACGAAACCCTATATCATGCCAGTCAAACACAGACTCGTAGACATCCAGACTTGTAATTATAAAGCTGGCCCTCATACAATTGATCACCCACCTGTTGAACCAACGCTACATATTAAACCTGTGACACAAGCGACCCTGATGGCTCTAACAGAACCGTTCCTGATGGCTTGGTGTTTGGAATCCGAAATCACAACCGTAAACCCCGAGACGTCTAGAGTTCGAGAGGATAGGGAGGGTCCGTATTATTATCAATATCAAAGAGCCGACCACGAATCCGATGTTCAAGTTTCTAGAAATCATTGGGGTTATTGAATTTCATGATGCATTGTGGTCAGATTAAGCGGAGTGTGGACAATATTAATATTTTGTGTTGGGCTTCAACCGGTGGCATGGACAGACCACTCTTTACTGTAATACTCGTTCTATAATACTTGTTCTTAGTCAGCATTATATTCAGCAACCCTAATTCAACATAATGGTTGGTATAACTATTGGAGAGCATACATTCAGGTACACACTTCAAATTCTCGATATTTAAGTGGTCTGGCAAGTGGGGAAGAGGCTTGCAGCAGTTCCGGTGAGGACTACATTGGAACAAGTATATTGTGGAGTACCGGAAGGAGCACTGAAGGAAACATCTCAGTATACTTAGTCTACATCAAATAAAATCACTTACGTTAAATCAAGGTCGTCTACCTCAATATTTTGGCAACGTCCATCTGGAGAGCATTTAAGTGAGGCTACTGCCGTGCGGGTTGATGTTCCAGATATGCTGAAATGAAAAACGATTGTTCAGTACTGAAGATAACAAGTTCAAGAAAGTTGGACATACTTTCTGAAGATGATATCCTCAATGAATGTGTTCGATGGGAACTCTTTACAAGCCGTTGCATCGGTAAAGTAACACTGTCACAGGATGGGAACGTATAATCCAACATTCGGAAGCGCATATGACCAACAATAGTTGCCTACCTGATCAATGACTACAGGATTGTCAACTTTACTAACCACGAAACCATCGAATGTAACATTCTTGACGATTCCACTACCAACGTTAGGGCCTGCCCAAGCTTTGATTCTAGCCCCGTTTTGAGCGTTCTTCATTATGATGTTCCTGTGGAATTTTTTTCCGTAAGTGGGCGCTCCTTGGTTTAATATTTTAATACTGTACCTTGCGGTGACGTTTTGAACTATGTCGAACATTCCGGGATATTGGCCTAATGAGCTATATTGTTGCGTTCAACGTCCAATGTTAATACAAATGTTTTTTTTCCAAGTAGTGATCACGTACCCGACGGATATACCACTGATGTATTGTGGTATAAGAATGAGAAAAAGGTATAATACTCTTGGACTCACTGAGATCCATCACAATCAAGGTTCTCAACGAGAACATTCGTTGCATCTGGAAGGCATTTATTAGCGGGAAAACTCAGGACTCTGAGGAACACGTACTAGGTTTGAAAGCAACACAATCATCCCCATTGACAATAACTGAGTTCTTGATAGTCACGTTATCACTTCGATAGACGTTCCAACCATCCGTATTTTTTGCATTTTTGGAAGTAGCAGAAATGTTGATATTGTCATAGATAACGCCTTGAGCTTCGTTAACCTTTCCAACCGTGTCATCTTAGCATGCCAGATAGTAGGTGTATAGAGAATGGGACTTGCTAGATTATGCCATTCTGGTCCATCGATGAAATTGATGTTTTGAACTAGAACATTCTTGGCTTGGAAGATGGTTAAAATAATAGGACGTTGGAGTGTTGAGTTTGTAGCACTATATCCCGTTGCACACCCCATACCAGTATGAGCAACAGGTCGTTTCAAGAAGGAAACTGATTCTCACAATCTCGTATACCAATCCTATAACATTCCAGTTGTCAGTATATATATAATAGATGAAATAATCTAAAAGTCTCATGCTTACCGCTCCAGCACCATCTAATAATCCACCACCTGTCAATACAATGTTCTCCCCTCCAAGTAACCAGAAGGTAGTTTGATTTTGGAATGGGATAAAGAAGCCATTCTGTATAGATCATCCCGAGTTATATACATCAGGGATAGTTTAGTATTTCAATATTGCAACGTACACCAGTCCAGTAATTAATGTCGGGTGCAAAACGCAAAGTTCCTTGTAATTCCTGGTACGATTGTAAATCAATTGGCGTCAAACGAAGTATCAGAATTCACTTACAATCCGTTTGTTTTTTAACCCAGTCATATCCAAGCGTGTCGCAATATTCAAAGTTGTAGTTTTTGGAATGACAACAGTAGAACAAGATTTGACTGCTTGAAGGAATTGTGGTGAATCGTCATTACCAGTAGCAAATAATCTACACCCAGCAAGAGCACTGGAAGGAGTAAGAGCAAATGATGAAGTGACACATAAAGCTGTCGTCAGTAACCTAAACGTGCTGATGGGCAACATTTTGTGTCGGAGAGAACTTGTTGTTTACTCATACTGTCAGCTGCTAGTCTTATAATGAAGCAGAATAAACGTTGCGGGCCGTTAAGCAGGTATTAAGCGCAAGTTTCTCAACCCATTAACCAACGCGGACCGCGTACGGAGTTCTTTGACCCTCTCGATGTGTCTTCTCAAGACATATGACACTTTGTGATATTTTGGTAAACGCATGGAACCATAGAAGGTTCGAACTCACGAAGTCGAAGCTTGAAGAACAAAAAAAAAAATTATCGTTTAATTGCTGGATTTCTCCTACGCAAACGAATGTTGAAAAACGTTGGAGGTACGAGAGTGGTGAGTGTAGGTAGAATTCCAAGTTAAAGATTAAGTATGTTGAGAGCTTTCCGAAAAGGCAGCCCTGAATGTCACAAATAAGTCACAAGAAAAAATATGTCCGTCGTGTCGTGATAATCTCTACAGTTTGCACAATGAGCAACACTTCAGCATCCTCCTGTGTTCTTTGTGGTTGTACATATTCCCATCCAAACGCAAGCCTAGTTTCTATTGCACCACGCTTCCTTCAATCGACTACAAGGGTAGACGACATCAGATATATCAACGAAGAAGTTAACCTCCTGGACCGGCAAATAGAACTCTTGCGAACGAAACGTGCATCTCTTCTCAACCGGCTCAACGAAGTTCAATCATATACCTATACCGTTCCTCCGGAAATTTTGTCATACATTATGGAGGTCGTCGCGGCAAACATGACTCCAATTAACGAAGACGACTGGCTTACAAGACTCCCTCCGAAGAGGATTTTCACCTTCCTTCCACTGATCCTCAGTGCGGTATCATCTCACTGGCGACAGGTTGCTCGCTCAACTCCTCGTATATGGACATCACTCCGATTGGAACTCGACACCTACTTCTCTCAGCCCGTTTGGGAAAATAGTATGATTGCACTGCTCAACTACTATTTTGAAAGAGCCAAAAATCATCCTCTTTCCCTGGCACTTGGTTGTACCCTTTTCAGGACCATAGACGAGGAAAGTTTCAAATCAGTCTTTGAAATTGTTCTTCGAGATAATGCAACAAGAATCAAAGAGCTATATTTGTACAATCCAACATCAATGCTGTTGGAAATGGCACATGGCGATGGGAACACATTTCCTCAGCTGCGGGTACTAGAGCTAGTGTCCAAAGTGGAACTACTAGATGATGAGATAGCATCATTTGCACTTCCCAATGTGCCGGCCTTGGAAAGCTTATCCCTACACAACATGACAACTCCTACCGATCTCTCCTTGACTAAAATCACACATCTCCAGCTAGATGATGTACCCCGCGATGATTGTATTCGACTGCTCCTCGAATGCCGCGAAACCCTTGTCAAGTTTATCTGCACATATCCAGGACCTCCACAATTCGCAAATTGGTTGGGTAATGATCGAACCTATACTGTACCACATCTCGAAACCTTTGAGTGGGGATTTGCTAACGAAATCAACTTCGATGATATCGTCTCTTGGGATAAATTCATACTTGAATGTCTTGACATGCCATCCCTTCGTGATTTAACCCTTGGCAAAGTTTCGCCATATGTCATACGAGACATGAAGCAACCATTTTTTTTCAAGAATTCACCATCCACTTTGTCCTCAGTAGTCATATCCACCACATCTGATCCTTTTGGTGATGTTTTTGAGGAAAAGGACCTTGGACGTTTGTTGGATTTCAATACATCTAAACTGTCTATCGGTTCTTCCAGTGTAGGCATATTGTGTACACTACAAACTTTAACCCCATCGCGTCACCCAAAGAGAAAGGTCCTCATCCCGAATTTGAAAATACTGTATATTCACGGGAACATTCCAACAATTGGGTGGATACCTGACGATGATCCACTTAATTCGGATGGCGAATCAGATTTCTATTCTCCGCAGGTATCTGGTGACGTGATGTGTTCAACTTTATTCCACATGCTTGAAGAGAGGTTACCATCACATAATGAAGAGACTACAGAAACACTCCAAGAACCTTTTGTTCTTGTCCTCCCTTATGTGTCAATGGTGTGTGAAGCATATATGAACTACAGAGAGAAACTGGAGACTTTTATCAGTGCGGGTGTATTGCAACTCAAAGTCGTAAATTACGTTTGAAACATAACAAACGTTTTTTTAATGTACCGTTTAACAGTGTCAATGTAACTTCTTCTCTGTAGTATGTAAGTAGAAGTACAATTCCGAATCTTATACATATCTTCCAACATTTGATATTATCAAAAATCATGTTAAGTATTAATCCATCCCAAACTCCTGGCTCCAGAAACCCCGAATGAAGGCCTAGCGACCTTGCCCAACTGATAACGTGTTTGAAATTTAAGCACACTTCAATATTGCTTCAATCTCTGGGTGTCATATATTTACTAATTTTAACTGTTTTTAGAGTGGCGATACAGACCTGACTCTTTCCTTGACCAGCAGAATGCTGGCGGATTCAGATCCCTGGGAATGATATGCCTAAATGTACGTGACGCCAGCAACAACCCAACCTGATTCAAACGAGCATAGTTGCTTGCACAATGAGCAACACTTCAGCACCCTCCTGCATTCTTTGTGGTTGTACAGATTCCCATCCCACCGCTACTGCACCATACTCTCTCCAATCGACTACAAAAGAAGACGACATCAGGCATATCAACCAAGAGATTAACCATCTAGACCACCTCTTCCGGACGAAACGCGCATCTCTTCTCAACCGGCTCAATGAAATTCAATCATATACCTATGCCATTCCTCCCGAAATTCTGTCATGCATTATGGAGATCGTATCAAACACGCCCCCATTATATGAATACGAGTGGGAAATACTAAAACCCAGACCCGGAAAAAGGATTTTCACGTTCATTCCCCTGGTCCTCAGTGCGGTTTCATCCCACTGGCGTCAGGTTGCTCGCTCAACTCCTCGTATATGGACATCACTCCGATTGGAACTCGAAAACTTTTATGTCTCTCCACCCGTTTGGGAAAATAATACGATTGCACTGCTAAGCTATTATTTCGAAAGAGCCAAGAATCTCTCTCTTTCCCTAACTAGCTCTTGGTGCCTTCCACGATAGAACCATAGGCGAGGAAAACTTCAAAGTCTTTAACATTGCTTTTCGAGATAACGCGACAAGAATAAAGGAGCTACACCTGTACAATCCAACAACAATGCTGCTAGAAATGACATGTGGTAATGGAAACACCTTTCCTCAGCTGCAGGTCCTAGAGATAGTTTCCACACCGGAACCAGAGGATGAAGCGATACCAAGTACATCATTTACACTTCCCAATGCACTAGCCTTGGAAACATTATCTCTAAAATACATTACAACCCTTACCGATCTCTCTACAACTAAAATCACACATCTTCAACTATATGAAATACCCTGTGATAAATGTATCCAAATGCTTCTACAATGTCGAGAAAGCATTGTTGAATTTACCTGCACATCTCCAGCACCTCCACACTTCGAAAATTGGATGTACAATGATCAAGCCTACACTGTACCACATCTCGAGATCTTGGGTTGGGAATGTAATGATGGGTATGACTCCGACGATGATTCATTTTGGGATAAAATCATACTTCAACGCCTTGACCTGCCATCCCTTCGGGAATTAACCCTTCTCAAAATTCCATCGCATCTCATGCAAGGCACACAACCAAATTTATTCAAGAACGCGTCATCTACCTTGTCCACAGTATACATACATACCAACACTGGTTTCTTTAGGGAAGAGGACCTGAGACGCTTGTTGGATAGTATGGATAATATACAAACACTGGCGGAACTATATGTTAATTCTTCCACTATGAACATATTTTCTGCAGTGCAGGCATTAACCCCTTCGTGTCACCCAAAGAAAAATTTCCTCATCCCAAACTTGAAAGTGTTGTGCCTTCTTGGGGACATTCCATTACCTGGGTGGATACCTCAGTATGATTGGGTTTCTTTACTACGGGACGGCGAGCAAGTACCTGGTAACACAATGTGGTCCGCTTTACTTCAAATGCTCTCAGAAAGGTTACCCTGTACCGAAGAGACCATAGAAGCACTCAAGGAACCTTTTGTTCTTTCTTTCCCTTACACACTATCAGGGTCTCCAGAATATATGGCGTATAAGGAGAAATTGGATCCTTTTATCGATGCGGGTGTATTGCAATTCAAAAATTGTACTAGACCTGTCATGGATAGTACTTACTACTACTACTACTCGTGAGTGGCTTTCGGCAGAAACTCCCCCAAGGTATTGATATTTTAATATCCGTGTTTTCAATGATTTATCAACATAATGCTAGGGTTTCTTCTTGGTAAAAGTACAGATTTCAAACCTTGAAGCTTCAAACTTCACTTTTTTTCGAGTTCCTTGATAACATCAAATATCATTCCAAGAACAATCCATCCAAAACTCTTTGCTCCAAAAACTCCTTTCTGACTTTGTTCAAGTGATAACTTCCACGAAATCCAAGCATACTTTAATCTTCCTCTTACCTCTCCTTCCTCATTCTCACTATTCTCAGATCCTCCTTCCCCTCCTCTTCGTATTCCCTGCAAAGATTCCCTAACTTTACGGACCAGAATATCCGTTCTTTCCCTCATAGTTGAAATCTTTCCTTTTCTTAATTTCGGTTGTGATGTCTTTTGAGCTATGGTTCCTACTATTATTTCTTCTTCTGATAACGGTTTGGCTCTTGAATTTAGATTCGAAGAAGAAGAAGGATATGGAGTTTGACAACTACATGAGTATGAAATGTTTCGTAGTTCTCTTGAATACCAATGGAATATTTTCTTTATGAATTCTTCTTCTTCTTCTTCTTCTTCTTCATCCTCCCCCGAATCTTGGAATACTGGGGAGCCGGAATTCGATCGTGAAGTTGTTAATGTTCTTGGAGTAATGGGGATATAACGAGAAACTTCTCGTTCGATAGCTGTTATCATCTCTGGATCTGAAACGAGGTTTGAACAGGTTTCTTTATCTCCGTCAGATTTCCCATGATCATGACCCCCTTCAGAGAAAAGAAATGCCGGTTCACATTCCTTCAAATCAATTTCCCTATACAACCTTCCAATATACGATTCACTCCTATAATAATTGACCAAATCCGGACCCATACCCATACCCTCGTCGTGTTCACCATCACCATCATTACCATTACCATTATCACCACCCAAGGTATTCGCATTCGTATTCGTAGTCATAGTATCCATAGGTATAGTGGAAGTTTGAACAGTTTCAGGAATACTCCAATCCGGTTTTGGTAACATAATTCTTGGAATATTTCGAATATTCACAGGTCTTCCAGATTTTGGATAATCGACAGCTTCGTTATGTAATTGAGCTAAACGAAGACATGTTTTATCGTGTATGTCGAAATGACTTTGATCGGCAATTATTAACCATGTTGTTGCTATTTTTCCTACGACCTTCAAAAGCGTGATTAATATTCCATTAGTATATGGCTGGGAGAATTAGGAATAATTTAACTTACATCGGATAAAATATAATCCAACACAAAATCAGATACATCTTTCATCGTACAAACTTTTCCTTTTTCCAAGAGTTTCTTTTCGACAGGAATATACAAAGCTGGTTTGAACTGAGATTTTGGAGTAAACGAACGACCATGAAGATTTGTTGGTAATAAAGTATAAATATCACCATCAACATCACCTCCTCCTAAACATGAAGGAAGTGGTCGTTTTCCTAATATTAATATTGGTAAGTTGTAACTCAGCAACAACAAAAAAACAAGTTGAAAGGAAAATGACGAACCTTGAGTACTAAACACAACAGTATTATAAAGCGGTTCCTTAACAAAACAAGATTTCGAGCCAGGACTAGGTTTCCCAATAGCATTAACAATCCTAATATCACCAGGATGTATCATAGGTGATCTAGAAATCAAAACATGTCCATCCAAATAAATGATACTTCCATCTTGAAGTTTAATACATGCATAAATTTCGTCTTCTCGAAGACATCCATCTGAATCTGAAACTCCAACTAAACTCCATGCATTGGGTATTGGAATTCTAGCTTGGTATTTTAAGACTCGGAGGATGTGGTAGATGGAGATTTGGAGGAGTTGTGTGTAGAATTGATCTCCTTTGATGGTTTGAGTTTGAGCTGGGATTGGGGAGATGGTTGGACTATCACGGGTTTGAGATTGAGTTGGGGTGGATGGTTGATCAGTGGTAGGTAAAATCAATGAAAGATTATATAACGTCGATGAGAGCCGAAACGAAGTTCCCAAACCATGTGTTTCCAAAAGATTGGAAAACGTTTGAATAGACTGGGTAGCCAATTTTGTAGATTTGATAGCCTGTTCTTGATATTTTTGGATATCTTCATAATCGACTCTCAAACCTTGCATTATTGAAATCATGGGTCGATTTAAATGATAATGGGTGGGTTTTGTGAATGATGCTACGATTTCGATTTCGATTTCTTCTTCTTCCTCACCCACCATTTCTTGTCCCTCTTCTTGTCCCACTTTGACGCTCCCTTGCATTCTTTGCCGCTGTTTTACATCACGGTTTGCCGTTGCTGCCAATGGAGCCTCGAATTTAATCATTGATTCACGAAGAACAATAACTTTTCTTCCGTTTAATCTATGATCAATAGGAAGCATCCCCTTCGATCCTTGGTATCGAATTTGATACGCACGTGGATAATCTTCACCTTCATCTTCAATGTCATCCTTCCCCTCACCTCCACCTTCCTTACCCTTAATCCCAAACTTAGACTTATTCTTAGACCGAAACTTTGGCCCAATCTTCCTCCAAATCTCCTTCGCAAGATCTTCAGACATCCCACCAGATCCATCCGTAAATACATAAGTATGATTCCCATATTTCCTTTTAATATCTGGTTGAACTTCAATATCTCTCGATTTGATTTTGATCATAACAGGCGCGGTAGCTGTAAAGGCTTGTGAAATCCTTGCACCATATCTTGCTGGACATCTCATTAAATCAGGATCGTAAGGTAAATTTGAAAATGTTCCGATATTTTGAATTATCGTTGATGCGTTAATGAGTCCGTGCGTTTTATCGTTGAATGGTTTTACGAACCTATAAATAGAATAGTATGTAAGTTTTTCTTTTGCGATTGAAGTTTATAAAAGGTAATCATACCAAACTGAATGTTCTCGTAGAGCACTTTGAGAATAAGCCAAAAATTCAAATTTCCTACCAGCAATAACTAATCCTTGACCATTACCATTGTCGCCTACCCCTTCCTTCATAAAAAATCCAAACCGATCATGGACAAAAGCACGATTATTAATATCCGAATCCCAACGATACTGTAAACCATCTTCCTCCCTAAACTCAACCCTCAAAAAGTTTTCTTGATGAATATGCTCATATCTTCGAATTACCCTGTTTGATTTCTCTAAGAAAGGACCAGTAAGAAATATGGATGTTGGTGTTATCATGGCATGATATGTTTGACATAGGTCAGAATCGGAATTGGGGCTTGGGTTGGTAGTAGTGGTAGTAAGAGGAATTGTATGACCCTGTTCTGATAATTCATATTTGATAGAATCAAAACAAGATGATATAGATCCATTAATACCACCACCATGACCGTTGGAGGTAGAAGAGGGAGAGACGCTGAGAACTGAAGTTGAGAAAGTTTTGAGTAATTCTGCGGTGAAGGTTGTTCCGTGAGCCTCTAAAGTATTTTGGACTTTAGGGATGATGATTGAAAGGAGTTCTTTAGGATCAAGAATAGAATTATGGAATAAAGCGGATAGTTGGAAAGCGATTTTCCATTCGAATGATTGGATTTTTTGTTTCAAAGGATCCAAGTTGGTGAATAACTTTCGACGTGCGGTTTTAATGACGTCGTTTTGAATGTTATGGACGTTTGCGAGTTTGGAGAGTTCGAGGAATTGATTAATGGTGTTTTGATGCGTAAGTATGAGGGAAATGTTTTGGGTTATGTTAGGGATAGTAGCGGTTCCTGTTGGGTTACGAGTAGTTGAGAAGCTTTGTAAACGATAGGTTTGGCCTTTTGAATTGCAACGTAAAAACATAGGGGGGAATTCGAGTTGGAGAAATATAACCCCTTTCAACGCGATTTCGTATACAGAAAACTTTAGGATAGATGATTGTCGGATCGCAATGATGAACGAAGAGGAACCAATGCAAGATGTGACGTGGATCTCTTGACGCATAGGATCGAATGAAACATAGCAATCTTCATGACGTGCTTCATGTTCGATCGAAAATACGCCATCTCTGCACATCCAGCCAAATTGAATAGATTGCAGAGATATTGTTGAAGAGTAAAGTTTATCATTTCGTTGTTTCTGCTCTCGCTCTATCTTTGGGTCAACCCAAGGAGAGCGATAGAGCAGATCAACGAGATCAGGGTTAGGAGCGTTTCTACTTTTTTGAAAGTATATACGGTTTTGACCGATGTGGATTTGACTGTTAGAATATTTTGGACGGTACAGATCGAGAAAACGATTAGCAACATTGATATCTGTCGTCGTGAATGTCCCTGTAATAGAACTTTTGACTTCCTTGGGACGATGGAGGACAACTCTGAAGTTTGCTTTCACGTTTGGGAACAGAGGTCCGTGAAGATGGGCAGCCAGAGCGATCTTGACATCGTATTCATCGACGTCCAGGGGGATATTGTGCATGAATATTTCCATGGGAATGATAGATTGAGATAAGAACTGAAGGCGGTAATGGTTCCATCAGGATAGTATAAAAAGCAGAGAGAAGCAGCGTGGGAAAGATGGTTGGTATTGCCATAAGTGAAGACAGGGGCCTTTGCTCTCGCCAATGGCCTCAACAGCCTCGTCGTCCTCTTCATTTGTATTTCCACCCTCTTCTTCTCCTACAAAAGCAAATTCTCATCCGTATGCTATAAAAACAACATCCACAGGCATTCTCTCTCGTTCAAACTCAACACATTCGGCAACAAGTTCAACTCATCGTTTCGTTCCTTCATCTCCCCAGAAACCAAAGCACACGCACAGTAATTCTATTGGTCAAGGTCACAAATACAGTAGAAGCCTTACTGGTGAACTTCCGAGGCCACTTCCGGTTCCTCCGAATTTTCCCTCGCCTTCACCTACGAAATCGGAATTTGACAACGATGCCGTATTTGCGAGTGGGAGAGGCCGCGCCGACACTCTTCCGAGTGACAGTGCACCTCCGGAGTTCAATAGCAACATTCCAGAGCTACCGCTAGACCCACGCGAATGGACATCTTCCGATCTTTCAACCTATCTCGCTTCGTCATTACGCGTCACATCTGGCGATCTACCACCTCTTGTCGCGCAAGATATGGCAGCTTTTGTTCGCAGAGAGAAGATTAACGGAAAGCGCTTTTTGAGGTTGAATGAGCAAGACATGGAAAAGTAGGAATTCACATACATACCGTCGTATTCTTAATTGACGGGTGTTAATTAGTTATGGTCTTAACCAACGTTGGCAGACAGCTTTACTCAGTGCATCCCGCGCTTTGAGACAGGATTCTCTCCGCGGTCGTGTTTGGAACTCAATGCCAACTTCAAATTCAAATGAAGAAGACGAGGTTTATTCTTCGACCTCTTCCTCGGGTTCCGTAAACAGTAAATGTTTCCTCTCAATTCTTTATCTTGAGACTGACATATTGCGTACAGTTGGTCGTAGGAATTCTGGACGCGTCAAGGGGATGGTTGCGTCATTTGAACGAGGTTCTAGTATTGACTTGGGCCATTCTTCTCGGTCCGTATCTCCCGACAAGAGCGATCGAAGGTCAATATCACCTGTCAAGAAATCTCGCTCGCGGCCCAACAGTGACATATTTTCGTCAAATTCATCTCTCCATGCAATGCCTGAAGAGAGGGAAAGAGAAAAGGATCAGGATCAGGATCATCACAAAGAACCTAGACTTCTGCCTTATCCTCCTTCTTCGCCCTCGGTACCAATAATATCCATACCCCCAATGTTCCCATCCTCCCCACCTGTCGGTGTTCCAGCTCCAGGATTCCCTTCTGGTGTATTACCATTCTCTCCTCAATCAACAGGATCTACAAGTTTGGATATGTCGATGTATGAAACAGTTCGGCCATTACCCCTTCCACCTCACATGGGTCAGGTGTATCAGCCACCCATGCAGGGTTATGGAGGGGTTGTCGGAGGAGGGATGAATATTAATAATGATGGAATATTGTATCCGCCTGTTGCGGTGCCTCATGTTCAAATGGGAGTCCCTCAACACGTGCAGATGCAACTTGCACAGTCACCTGGGGTTAACGTTCAACAACCTCAATTCGACCTTCTTAACTCTCAACTCGACCATCACTATCAACAACAACAGCAAGAAACTCAACATTCCATTTCACAATTGTATCAACAACCTTTACCTCAACATCTTCAACAACTACCTCAACAGCCACAACAACCACAACAACCATTGTTGTTAACAATTCACGCTCCCCAACCCATAGAAGCACGTGCACCTGGTTCAGAATCACCATCAAAGGTCTTGGAACAAAAATTGGAAGAACTACTTGAACCAAGGCCTAGATCAAGAATCATTTCCGGTGTTTCACCTGCTTCAAGTCGACCAAGATCAAGAGTTGCTAGTCAAAACATGATTAGTGCTTCTCCTTCCCATCTACGTAACAGCTCTACAGGCAATGATACTGGGAATGGATATGGTACAGGGATAGGATTGGGGGTACCAACGGCTGTGAAAGAAAGGAAAAGAGTTATATCACTTACGAGGTCTCATTCACATCGATTATCAGGAGTTGAAGCTTGGAGTGAGGCTCATAGACATATTGTTAGTCCTCCTGATGAAGATCTTCATACTATTCTTGCTTCACCGGAATCTGGTACTGAAGATGGTGATCATGATAATGACAACAATAACGAGATTAACGATGATGATTATGATGGAGTTGTTATGAAGAAAATAGGAAGGGAGAATAAGAATGTTGGTGTTAAAGAAAGTGAAGCTGAAGAGGAAGCTGGTATTGAAGCTGTTTTGGAACAAGATGTTCCGTTGCCTGTCATTCCTATTGAAGGAAGCTTGGACTCTATTACTGCTGCTGCTGTTGGAACTACTGTTGGAGGGGGACATTCAAGAACGGGAAGTTTGATAATTACTGAACCGAAAAGTTCAGTTATTAGGGTTGTGGAAAAGAAATCTTCGTCGAATTCAAATTCAAAGTTTGGATCTACGAAGAGTAGAAAACAGAAATCGAATGTTAGTATTGGTGGTGAAGGTGGTATTGGTGGAGAGAAAGAAGAGGAAGAAAGTATGGAGGCTTTACTTAAGAAGTCTGGTGTTTTGCCTAAAGGAGAGGAAACGGAAAGAAAAGTTAGTGGTGCGGAAGCTTGGGAGATTGTTAATGTGGATACTATGAAACATGCTCAAGCTGTTTCGGGATCTAGTTTGGGTTTGGGTTCAGGTCCAGGTCAAGGAAGGGGAAGTACGAGAAATGGAAATGGAACTTCGAGTCTTAATGCAAGTCGTAATGGAAGTTTCAAATCCAGCATTGGAAATCGAAATAGTGGTACCAATACTAGAAGAAATCTTGAAGATGTCTTTGGACCATTGTCTATTTCACAAATCGTACCACCACCACAACCGTTACCGTTACCGCAGTTGGAAGTTAGAGAAGAGGAGTTGAGAAAGAGGGAAGATGAAGTTGATGCTAGAGAGAGGTTGTATAAATTGGAAATTGACTTGGAAAGGAAGGTTGACGAGAATAAGAGGATTTGTGAGTGGTTTAAGGAGAGATTGGTGGTTGTTGAGAAGAGGATTGAAGAGGAGGAAACAAAGAGGAAGGGTGTGGAAGTTGAGTTGGAGAAGTTGAGGGAGAAAGAGAAGAAACGGTTAGCAGAGGGAAAGAAGGAAAAGAGTAGACAAGAGGAGGAAGGCGGGGAACGGGAACGAGCTCAGAAAGAGAAGCAAGGAAATTGGTCGATGATGGTTGTTAAAAACATTTTAACTTCAAAAGCTGTGAATGTTGCTGGAATGGTTGGACTTTCAAGATGGTTAACCGTTTCTTCTTCATCACCTACATCTTCCTCTTCTACCTCTTCCTCTTCCTCTTCTCTTCAACAACTAAAATTGAAGATGAAAACAAAAAACAAACAACCCGATCAACGATTTGGAAATTCGCAAGAATGGGTGCCAGTTTATCAACATTTACTATATTCTTGGGAATTGGTATGTGTGTTGTTTTGTTGAGGTTGTTGGGAAAGAAACCTTTCCCCCCTGTTGGTGCTGGTGTTGGTGTAAGGACACGATGATCATTTTCGTTCCAACGTCTTCCCATGTATGAACTTTTATTTTTTTTTGCTGTTGCTGCGATCTTTTCTTTCTTTTTGTTGGGTTTGTTTTTTTCTTTCTTTACGTTTCATTTTAATGACCACACGCCCTCCACACATATATTAACCATAACCATCTTGATGATTTATGACCTCCTTGCATGAATTGCTTTGATAAAAAAAGTTTTTTGGTGTATTATATTCGGTATTTCGTTCTATCTTTTTGCCTTTTTTTTATATACCTTCCGACGTTTACTCTTACTACGTACGGTTCTATACACGAATATGCAATGCCCATTTGGATGTTTGATGATGGCGGATTTGGTACCTGGATAAACATTTTTGATGCACTTGAATCGATGGTACATTGATAACCAATTCCTTTCCTCCAGCATCATCTTTATATTATTACTCTCATGACTTCGTCCTATTCTGAAGCATTTTCTTCGTTGTCAAAAACACATGACGCAATGAAAACTAGCTCTCGGCCGACCTCAAGATATGGATACCATCAAGGTCAACCTTTCTTTGTGCACTCGTACTGCATATATGCACTAGGCATTCCAGGCCTTGCCCTTTGGGGTCTCCTTCTCCTCGCTACTGGACCAATCTCCGCCCGCGCCCGTTCTGTGACTTGATCTTAATCGTTGTCCCCTGGTATAAGCAATTGAAAAACAAAGGCAGTGTTTTCATATACATTGACAGTGGGCACGCAGCACCGGCGTTGTTCTTACCTCCTTTGTCTCTCTCTCTCTCTCTCCACTCACTGTACCGAAGAGTGGAGGTAGTGTCCGGTCGGCATACCAATTACACGTTGTTTAGGGCTTGCACTTTGATTTCTTTGGTTGTGTTGGACCTTGGTTGTTTTAGCATTCCTCCTATCTTTTTCGGTCTCTCCCTAACTGTCTCGATCTGGTTCTCACTTGAACAGTATATCTGGTACTCGAGGTTTAACTTTTCAGCTTGACACGCAATCACCCTTGGAGCAACACATTTATTCGTACGTTTTGGGAAGTCGTATCTTTCGGAGCCTTGCTCTTTGGGGCTATAAAACATCTACATCTTCTTTGTGTGTGGCTACTGGGCGGAGAAAACTCTGGGAAATGTCTTCGGTTTCTTCTATGAATCAAATACCACCCAAAACACAAACACAAACACAAACTAAAACTAAAACTGGCATGCGAAAACATCCGGTTTATTACCTTCTCAGTGGTGATACTGTCGTCCAGGTATGTTAAAAGTGTCTATATGCACATGCATACGTACTGAATAGTAAAAAAAACGGTATGTTTCTACTTTTCAGGCAGAAAATACGCTCTTCAGATTCGACCTTTCAATTCTACATTCTATATCTATAGTTCTTCAAAGTATACTTCCGATCACTCAAATCTCGCATCTTCCTCATTTCGATGATGAGCGGCCACTTCAGCTATTTGAAACTTGTGCGAATGATGTTGAGAAGTTACTTCAAGTTCTTTTACCCTTGTATGTTTCCTTTTTCTTCATTCCTTCCTTCATCTACAAGCTTACACTCGTTATATAGGCCAAACTCACCATTACCTCCACTTACAACACCAGAACATTATGTCGCATTATTGACTATAGCTTCGAAGTATCACATTCCAAGTATAACTTCGTTTGCTACAACTCAGTTACATGGTTTACCACTCACGGCGATGGTATCACCCTCACCTCGATCCTCGTTAACATCTTCATCGCCAAACCAATCCGCATCTTTGTCTTCGCCTTTATCATCTAAACCATCAACAAAATCTAAACCTACTATCACTTCAGCTTCAACTCCTGCTGTCACTAAAAAGCAAAGCAAAACAATTCCAGCTCCAGCTCCAACTTCTCCAACCAGAACGCCAACCACAACCACAATTACAACAGAAACACAAACCTCACAAATACCCATACTCGATCCCCTTCGCAAAATAGCAATTTGGGATCAATACCATTTAGATCCTAAACTTTTACATTCATCATATACGACTCTGATCATTCGTTCTCAAGCTATTACTTTTCAACTTGGATTAACATTGGGTGTTAAAAGGTTAGTACAACTATCTAATGCTAGAGAAATGTATCGTGAAAGAGTGGGGTGTAAGAGTTGTGGTGGCGGGAGTGTGGCGAAGAAAAGGAGAAGTTTAGGAGTCCAAGGGTCGGGTGTTGGTATTGGTACTAATGTTGGTGTGGGACAAGGTATGGGAGGAATAAGTATGGGAACAGGTACGGGATTGGGAAGGAAAGAAAGATGGAAGATTGCTGAAGAAGTCGTCGATGAAATATTTTACAGTGGTTCTGGTTCTTCAAATGCGATTTCTAAGAGTGGAAATGGAAATACTAGTAATACTAAGGCCGGTAGTACGGAGAAAGAAAGGGAAGTGGTTGGTATCATTAAAGGGAATGGGAATGCAGTTATGAAAAGTGGTACCCTACCGCCACTGTCGGTTGACACAAAGGCAGAGAAGAGGAAACCGAAAGTAGAAAAAGTCAAAATGGAAGATGTAGTGGAGAACGCATCAACGACGATTAAGATGGAAAAGGTCAAAATGGGATTAGTGAAACCAACCGCGAACATGAACATGAACACGAATACAAGTACCACCATGCCGTCAAGGATAAGAACAAAATCCGCTGATTCCAAAATGAAATTGAAGACTCAATCTTCGCCCTCATCGATACTTCGTGCTTGATTGAGGTGGTTACCCATGACGGATTTTTATCTTCTGTCCCTCTCTCTGTTGTTCTCCTTACACTCTTGGACCTTGCTTTTTCACAATTGTATAGTTCACTACCCCAGCAATTATCGTTTCCACTTGTATATCAAATCCGCATTTGTATAAAATAAAATAAAAAGTCCACAGGGTTATTAAGTAGATATTACATGGGGGGGGGGGGGCTTCTAAGAATATGAGAGAGATGGGAGGTGGTGATGGGATATTTTGTGCCTGGCTAACACCCGGCTAGATAATATAAAGGGGAAAGGAAAAAAAGAAAGGAGAAAGACATAATCAATCATCTCCTCTCCTTCTCATCCTTTTTAATAGACTCTTCTTCATTAACAAACACGTCATCTTCAGACATAGCATTAAATTCCTCCGCAACTTCCTCTTCAACATTGTCAACATCCTTTTTCCAAGAAGCACCAATACCAACACCTTCACCAGAAGCAGCAGTCAACTGAGCAGCCATAAGAGCTCTAAACCTTGATCCCTCTTTAGCAACCAATTCTTCATACCCACCACATTCAACAACTCTTCCACCTTCCAATACCACAATTCTTTCAGCTCTAGCTATAGTTGAAAGTCTATGAGCTACAAATAAACAAGTTGTTTGTCTTGATCGTAAAATTTTTTCAATAGCATCATTTACTCTTCTTTCAGATGTAGCATCTAATGCTGATGTCGCTTCATCTAGTGCTAGTATTGCAGGCTTTTTGAGTAATGCTCTTGCGAATGCTAATCTTTGACGTTGGCCACCACTTAGACTTAATCTACCGACTATTTTGTTGTTGTTAGTACTATAAAAAAAGTTAAAAAATTTTTTATTACGGAACGCACTTTCTGTATCAAAACCTTGAGGCATTCCCCAAATGAATTCACAATTAGCTTCTCTTGCTGCATCTTCTATTTCTTCTCTTGTAGCTTCTGGATTACCGAATGCTATATTTGAAGCGATTGTACCTGTGAATAAGACTGGATCTTGAGGTACTACACCGATGGTTTTACGCCATGATGTTGTTGTGAATTCTCGGATGTCTAGAGGGAGGGAGGGAGGGATGAATGGAGGGGAAGGAGAAGAGAAAGATAATGCTTACCTTGACCATCAAAAGTAATTTTTCCAAGATTAGGATCATAATATCTCAATAACAACGAATGAATAGATGATTTTCCACCACCACTTTCACCACTAGAGACCAAAAAAAAAAAAAATCAGTAAACCTCGTACACGGTACACCATAATGAGAAAAGGCAAAACGTACACAATAGCAACAGTCTCCCCAACTTTAATTTCCAAATTAAAATCCTTCAAAATCTTAGCTTCCTTTCTCGTAGGATACTCAAAATGAACGTGTTCAAATTTGATAGTTCCTCTTCTTTCCGGTGATAATTCAATACCAGTTGATAAAGGAATGATAGGTTTTCGATCTAATACTTCGAATACTCTTGTACCAGCTCCTATTCCTCGCATTATAGATGACTATTTGGTTGCATTAGTCGTGTGGTGAGAGAGGAAGGAAAGAGAAGAGTGGAAAGGGGTTTATGGACTTACAAAGAACGACCTGAAAAAAAGAAAATAGGAAACTTTCATCAGTACACCTAAACCAGAAAGAAAGAAGGAATAACATACGTAAGCATTTGAAGACCATTCCCAACATAAACCGTATAAAGCAACAAACTCGTCAAATCACCAACAGTAATAACTCCTTGCGAAACCAAAGTTCCACCATATCCTAATAACCCAAGCAACGTAACATTTCCACTCCAACCAGTACTTCCAAAGAAAATTCCACTAGCAATAGCTTCTTTACGTGCTAGTGTCAACACTTTTGTTACTTTGCTGTGGAATTTGTTTTCTTCTTGGGATAAGGCGTTGAATGCGTGTACTGTACGGAGTGCTGATAGGGATTCTGTCGCAACCTTGAAGACGTTGGTTTCAATGAATTTTTTCCCGTTATAACGATAGAGTGCATACCTTGGTCATTTCACCAACAGCTTCTTGTGTTTTATTAGACAGTTTCTTAAGATACCTTCCATAGAACACCTATAACCAAATCTTGGAGTTCAGTTCTACACCACAGAAACATAAACATATACCAACACACCGCTCCAAGAGAAACAGGTGGAACAATAGCCAACATTAACATGGTAAGGTCGGTGATGTATAAAACATTGCAGCCACTAAAACAAAGTTTGCGTGAAAATGTTAAAATGTTAATAAGATATAAGGTCATAAATCACTCACAACCGACTGAAGACATAACAATTGCTCTTAGACCATCCGAAAGGTTATTCGTGACACTGGTAACATATTAGAACGTGTTGACAAAGCAATAGAAATGGTTAACAAAGAGTACCTTTCTCCAACGATACTAGTATCAACACTAAGCCTGCTAAGGACATCACCTTCTCCACGTTCAACGAATTCTACTTCTTGACGTAGAGCAGCTGCATAAGTGCGTTCACGTAGGCGAGCGACAATACGTTGACCTGTTTTACACGAAATTAAGTAAGGGTAATAATAAAAAATAGAAGAGGTAAACACACATACCAGAAAGTCTCATTAACATAGCTCTACCAGTATTTGCAAGAGCACCAGCCGTGAAGAACAATAGTATCAATCCAGAAGCTTGCCATACGCCTAGGTCAAAAGGCATTTGCTAAACAAATTTTAACAGTAAATCATCTTTCCATATACCAAGAGAAGAAAACTCACAGGGTTAGGAGTCGAAAAGAAATCAATAAGTCTTCCAATAGTAAACGGTACACTCATAGAAACAGCAGAAGAAACAAGTAACAATCCAACAGCAATTAACAATGGTTTCTTTTCAGGTTTAGCCAAAGAAACTATTTTTGAGAATGAAGAAGCTCCTTGTGGACTTTTAGTAAACAAACGCGAGAGGATGGATGATTTCGATTTAGGTTCAGGTTCCGTTTTCGCGTTTTCCGACTTTATTTCCTTTGCCGTTGTAGACCCAACATTCGAACTATTCCACCTCCTTAATTTGACCCCCCGTTCCAGTTCCAGTTTCGTACAACCCCTCTCGGACCAAACTTAATTTGAGCCTGACCCAATACATGAAATCCCCTAATACCCCGAGTTTGAATTCCTACAAAGTTCAATCCAACAGACGTAGTATTCAAAGATGTTGCTGTTGTTGTTAGAAGTTTAGAGAAATGTTGCGGTCGTAAACCGCGGGCGCATATGCCCAGCATTTGTTTTTGGGAGAGAGTTTTTGGGGGGAGAGCCAAGGAACGGAAAAGGAATTTGATGACGAAAGAGTAAGTGTTTAAATAATTCCCACGCAATCTTATCTCCTTCTTCTCTTCTTTTAATAGCGCTTAGTCATCGATGGTATTGCGTTCAATCCAGTCTATCAAACAGCTTAACAGATTCATGTCTTCAACAAACTACGTTTTACCAGAAGCTGTATGGCTTACAGGTCCTAAAGAAACAAAATTCTTCACACGATACTTTTCACCGAAATTAAACCAAAAGCTGGCATTGTCTTTATTCATGGTTTCGCAGAACATATAGCCAGATATTCACATTTCCATCCTAAATTCATTGATAGAGGTATAGTGTATTTACTTTTGATCAAAGAGGTTTTGGTAGGACTGGTCAAGATGAAGAGATGAGAAGTAAAGGAAGTACTTACGGAAAACAATTGGAAAGATCAGATGGAGGATATTGCTTGGGCTATTGAAACTGCGAAGGCTAAGATTGGTGATGCTCCTTTGTTTCTTATGGGTCATTCCATGGTGAGTTTTCTGTTCCTTTTTATGCTGTATTCATTCACTGAATGTTTTGAGTTAGGGTGGTGGAGAAGTACTTGGATTCGCTACTCAAGAGAATAATGGACTTGTCTCCAGTATTTCAGGAGTAATTGCAACAAGCCCACTCATCCAACAAGCTTCTCCTTCTCCCAAGTTACTTACATGGGTAGGAGGAAAGGCTAGTATTTTGGCTCCGTATGCCCTCATCCCAGCCCCTGTCAATGCCGATGTCAGTTATTTTTTTTTGTTATTTCTCGGTGCTCTTCCTAATCTTGATGATTTAGGACCTGTCCCATTCTGAAGCAGTCAACAAAGCCTATATGGAAGACCCTCTCGTCAAACAATCCGGCTCACTCAAAGGAATCAGTGACATGCTTTCCAATGGTGACGAGCTACTTAAATCATATTACAAGAATTGGCCTACAACTCTGCCCGTAAGTTTTGATTTGTTTCGTCCCTACCATCCATATCTCAATCATTATGTCTCCAAGCTCCTCATCTGTCATGGAACTGAAGACAAAGTTACCTCTAACAAAGCTTCTCAAGCCTTTATCGATAAAATCTCAGCCACCGACAAAGCAATTTCTTTATACGAAGGTGGTTACCACGAGCTTCAAAACGAACCGA
Organism: Coprinus comatus; assembly: GCA_034638255.1. Classification (NCBI taxonomy): domain Eukaryota; kingdom Fungi; phylum Basidiomycota; class Agaricomycetes; order Agaricales; family Agaricaceae; genus Coprinus; species Coprinus comatus. The sequence goes on from JAWPGT010000017.1 coordinate 478,973, forward strand.
ATGGCGTATCCGAAAAACTTTTGAAGAGGTCGTTCAATTCATTGAGAAGCGTACGCCTATCCCTACACCCACAGCTACAGCCCCTATTCCAGAGGCCGCAGCACCAAATCTCTGATTTCTGCATACCCCTTTTTTCCAATCTGTATAAGTACACCGCTCTCAAAGTATTCTCAATATGCACATGTACATATCAAATCGAACGAAATATAACATTCCACAAGGAGAGAAAGTGAGAAGGAGAGAAAGATCTAAAATGGTACTACCCTAATAACCAGCCGCACCAGGCGCCTTATCACCCTGTCTCTTCAACCTCAACAAAACTTCCTTGAATCTAGTCAAATCCGTAGTACCAGCTCCAGCTCTAGCAGCAGTCTTGCTCTGAGAATTTTGTAATTCAATAAGTTCACAAATACGTTCCCATGTGGTACCACTTGAAAGTGAAGCTTGAAGTGAAGCAACATAATCTGATTCCGCATCCCTATTTATTATTATTATTAGTTGGTTAGAATGTTTTATTTATGGGAAAATGACACAACGTACTTGTTCTCTCTAATATTTCTTTCCTTCTTCCTTGCATAATCTTCATAGAATTCATCAATAGCACGTTCAGCTTTCGCAACTGTTTCTTGACGACGAGCTTTAGAAGCATCATCACGAGTTTTAATTTCTTCTTGTTGTTTCTCTCTCCATTCCCTATACCATTATTCAATATAAGGGATGATAAATTTAGGAAAAGAGGAATACAAAAGAAAACGTACTTGATAACCTCAGGTTCCTCTTCACCTATAGCATGTGTCAAAATAGGTGTAGAAGTTAAAGCCGAAGGTTGTGGTTTAGGAGCGAAAGGGGTAGGTGTACTAAACAATGTTTGTTGATTATACGTAGGTACCGGTACCTATAAGTAAAGAAGAAGAAAAAAAAATATGTTCTCTCATTCAGATAAGAAAACGAGCGACAAGATACTCACAGAAGCAGGTACAGGCAAAACATCAATTTCAGGAAACTCATTCTCGAATTTCTCAATCTCATCATTCCCAGTAATAGTTACTGGTGGAACTGAAACTGAAGAATCTTCAAAGGAATCAAAAGAAAACCCCCTCCTCCTCCTCCTATGTTGTTATTGCTATTGCCATTTCCGTTGGAAGGAATATCGGTAGTTCCATCAAGTGAAATATCAGGAAAAGCAGAAGCTGCACGATCGAATTCATCAAATCCGTCATCACTTGTAGAGAACAAATCAGCCATAATTTTGTTGTGTTTTTTGTGGCTTTTGTTAAAGAAGTTAAGGAGAAAAGAGGGTTGTATGTGCTGTACGGTTTGTTGACGTTTGACGCGCTGACGACGACACAACACACGATTTCATACCATCAACAACCACAAATAACACACTCTCTTCACTTAATACCCATGCCACTTAATATTCCTGGACTTTTAGCCCCTTTTCAATTACTCGTACGGCCTCGAATAGTAATTCCAAATGTCATTGTAAAAGGTGGGTATTTTCTTACTAGCTAACAAAACATATTAACCCAATTTTTCTTTTTCTTTTTTTGGCACAGGAAGATATTCGCTATATCGATTTTGCTGCTCTTCGTAAAGCAGGTTATAGAGGTGCTGTTTTTGATAAAGATAACTGTCTCGTAAAGTTCTTTTTCTCTCCTATCTAAATAACAGTATATACTAAATTGACGCGTTTTCTTTTCTTTTGCTCTAGACAATACCATACAAAGACACATTAGTTCCTGAACTCGAATCAGCCTGGTCCGAATGCCGTAAAACATTTGGAGAAAACAATGTTCTCATAGTTAGTAATTCTGCTGGTACATATACCGATGCCGGTGGTATTCAAGTACGTTTCTCTCTCTCTTTCTCTCTCCTATATCTACCTACCATCTTATTTATTTATTTTTAATTACATTACCAGTCCGAATCAGTCACCCACCATCTCAAAGTCCCAGTCCTTCAACATTCCTCATTCAAACCATCCTATTCCTGTATCTCCAACATCCGAACTTACTTTTCATCACTTTCAAGACCTATACAAGATGATGAACTTGTAATTGTTGGAGATAGAATATTTACAGATGTGGTTTTGGCTAATCGTATGCGTTTGACGAATCCGAATTCGAAATTGAAACAAGTACAAGAACAAGAACAAGAACGGGCGCGGAAGATGAATGTTAGTGAAGTTAATGATACTACCAATATCGAAAAACGTACAACATCGGCGACTACCATACCAGAAAGAAAAGAAAAGGAAAAACGACTGGTGGAAGGTCGTGGTCCTTTATCAATATGGACAATTGGAGTATGGGAAAAAGAGAATATGGGTATAAGATGGATTGAAAAGAAAGTTGTTCAAGGTGTTGAAAAGTGGTCTAAAGAAGGGAAAATTAGAGATGGTGCAAAGTTTGTTAAGAGGATAAATAAAGTTGAGGATGAAGAGAAATTAGGATTGTTTGGGAGTTTGGTTTCGAGGTTCAAGTTCTCGAGAACTTAAGAGGAGACGTTGAAAGGAGGGTTAGTGGAAGCTAGGACGTATGTTTTCGATTGATTTGCTTTTTTTTTTTTTTTTGTATGTGTTTTTTTTGCTGAATAAATCTGGATTGTGTTCAAACTTCTAGCTTCGTTGTAGGTAAAATTCGAATAAATGCGGTAATACATACAGCAATTCAAGTTATAAAAGTTTCGAAGCATCAACAAAACATTACATTTTTTCAAACATTCTCTTGGGAACTAGCCTCAGGCTGTTATTCAAATAGATGCAGTACGAATTCGTTGTAAAAAAAAAAAACGTCAAAAAACAAAAACAAAAAAATGTGGAAAACGCAATAGACCAACATTATCTCCCTTCTACAAAACCATCCTTTAATCAAACCCTCCCAATCCTCTTTTTCCTCGCCACCCATCTCCAATTTTACATCACGATTCCATCTCCTCTCTCTTTTATTCACGTCACCTTACCATGGTAGCAAGGAGAGTTCCAGCTGGACTCTTTAATAACGAGAATTAACAAGAGAATCAACAAGAGCCGCCGTAGGCACCGAATCACTATTCCTAAATCCAATCTCATAATCATCAAAAATCAAAGTCCATCGAGGATCTTTCCATGTAGACCCATAATGATACATGAACTCTTTAGCAACTGACAATATTGGAATTGTCAATATACCAGTTCTTGTGCGACTACCTGATCGAGATCTCTTGCGATGAATATGTATAGCAAAGTTCATCCCCCTGGCCTTTCTAAGAGCATTAATTGAAGGGGCTAATTTGCTTTTGAGTGTGATGTCGGTATAGTCTGGAGGGATGTTGTACATGAAAATCTCCATTTACGCTGTCAAAGTGGGGAGATGGAGATACGATTAATAGAAGAGCAGGCGTGGGTAGAGTTGACCAGATATATCCTTGTTTCCCGGAACAATATCTAGGACCGACAAACCAGGTTCGTTTGATATGAATATTCGAGCTTAGCCATTGGTGTAAAGAATATTGCTGAGTCATGACGACATACCCAATAAATATCCATCAATTCCAATCCATTATCAACAATCTCTTTCCTTCTCTCTATTCAAACAATGCCAGACTCAACCAAACCGTACGCAGCAAACTATATCATATACAATAAACACATACATAATTTATTTTCACAGATTTACCATCATGTTTAGTGGTTCTCCACTGAACCGACTAGCTTGGCTACGTCCATCACATTACTTCCTAAACGCAATCATCACAGTCCCAAGTACAAAATGGGTTCTCTTCAGTTCCGGTCAACCATTAGTCAAATCCAACAACCAATCCAAACCTCTACTCTCATTCGTATCTACATCTCAAATCCAACATCTCTTAGGCCCCTTACCTTATTTCGGTCAAGGTCAACAATTGAATACAATCGTTCCAGATGATATCAACAATGTTCGAAATAGTGTAACTGAAGCTGCAAGACACTATAACAATAGTATTCCTATCGTATTTTTAGGTATACATGAACATGGTCAAGCTAATGTTGATGTTAATGCTGCTGTTCCTGCATCCGAATTTACTTCTACTGAATCCGCGCAAGAGGCTATCAAAAAGTTAGAAGATGGGACACCTTATTTTGCTTTGGATATTGGTGATTTAGTGACAAGTGGCCAAGTTACTGAAAAAGAGTTGTTGGATAAATTTAATCAAGATGGAGGAGAAGGAGAAGGAGTTTATGAATGGTCGGAACCTAGGTCTTTGATAACTACATTGGATGAATTTACAGGTGCTATATTTTCGATTGCTAGGAGTTTAACTGATTGGAACTATCGGAATAAGGTGCGTTTTGTTAATATAGATTGATAGTGGCGCATCCAAACTAACTCTTGATGCATGATGGCGTTGATAGTATTGTCCAGGATGCGGATCAAAGAATTATTCAATGTGGGGTGGCTGGAAGAGTTCTTGTTCTTCGTTGTTGCCTTGGGTAGATAACACAGGTAAAAACCCTTGTCCTTCTGGGTAAGTGTTATACTGCATTTACAATTCAGTTGTTACACCCAACTAAAGGATGTGTTCGTTTTTACTTAATAGAAAGGGATTACACAATTATACACATCCACGAACGGACCCTGTTGTAATCATGATCGCAATAGACGAGACTGGTAATAAAATTCTCTTAGGACGTGGTGTAAGCATTTCACGAGATTCCTCTCCCCCTCCCCCAATTTTAAAAATTCAACTAATCTAAATAATATATATATATATATAATAGAAAAGATACCCAGGAAAATTCTATTCTGCTTTCGCAGGTTTTATAGAACCAGGAGAAACATTTGAAAATGCAGTTTCGAGAGAAATGTGGGAAGAGGCTGGTATTCGTGTATGGGATATCAGATATCATTCTGGTCAACCTTGGGTACGTTTTAGTTTTTTTTTTTTCCTTCCCAAAAAAAGGTTAACGAACTTTTTATTTATTTTAATTATGAAGCCATATCCTGCAAACTTGATGGTAGGTTTCTACACTCGAGCGGATTCGACTCAACCTATTAGGACAGATCTAGATAACGAACTTGAAGGTAGCGCGCTATTCCTATTTTTACTCTTGTATATCAACTCAAATGATTCATTTCTATCGATCAATCCTCACAGACGCTAGATGGTTCACAAGAGAAGAAGTTATAGCAGCATTAAATCCTTCTTCCGGTGCAATTCTAACTCGAGCCGATTTCAAAAAAATTGGTGACAAAATCGATGGGAATAACAGTAATAGTACTGAAGACAGTGATTGGCATAAAGGAATGGAATTGGTTGATGAAGCTCCTTTCAAGTTACCACCTATTACAGCTATTGCTGGCGTTTTAATTAGGAATTGGGCAGCTGGGAAAATTGGTTTTGGTAGTCAAGGGAATGATGGTGTTGATGTGGAGGTTGTACAACAGTCGACGATGGTTCCTAATTTATAAGATGAAATGTGTCCGTGAATATGCATGGTGTGCTTGTAGTTTGACATTTGTCTTCTTTTCTTGGATAATCCCGAATGAATAATTGATGAATTGCAAGGTATCATTGGTGGCATCGTCAAGATATACATTAGTATCGTCAAACAGATAAACAAAAAGCCACAAGGCCCGCCTAGTTTCAAGATAGAGATTCAAGAAATCATAAATCAAGCGCTCGCATTCATTCCTCGACGTTCAACGTGTTCGTTCATGCTTTAACGTCCTTCCCTTGTCTCCTATAATGGCACCCATCAAATTTACGCGACAAAAAAGAAAGAGAGAGAGAATCACTTACCTAACACCACAACAATAACACGCTCTAGCAGACAAAAGTACCAATGAAACCCAAATCAAAACTACAGCACTCAAAACCAACCAAACACCATTCCCAAAATCAACATCAAATCTCAACCCTAAACTTTCTTCCAACCTCCTAACTTGAATCCTAGCAACAATAACCAAAGCAAGATCCACTCCTAAAACAATACTACTAACCAAAGCAGTTACAATGGTTAATATTAATGTGAATATTGAAAATGCATGAGATGATAGGAAAAGTGATGAAAGGAATGTTATGAATGTTAATCCTGCGGAAATAGGGTGTAGGATGAGTATGACGAGAAGAGTTTTTTGGATTGTGGTTATTATGATTGGTGGAAGGGTGGTTAAGGATATTATGTCTTGTGGGATTTCGTAACCTAGTTGAGGTCCGAAACAAGTTCCTCGATTTTCGAATGGTGTTGGTGGGTTAAAGGCCCTACATATTATGTAGATATTTAGAATTAAAATGAATTTTTTTTGGAAGATATAAGATGTTTTTGAGGTAAACTTACCCTGTAGCACAAACACCCCAAACGCCAAAACGGAGTTCAGTTGCGATACTAGTTTGAGGTACTCCCTCAGGTAATATTGAACGAAAGTCCAAGAGGAATATTGGTTTGATGATTGTCAATGAGATTCCAACTAGGAGAAAGAATAAGAAGGCAATGAAGAGAAGAATACAAGCTGCTAAAGATATTTTCCGATACGTTTGGAGAGGTTTTAACATGGTTTATCTATAACTCTCAGGGGATGGGGAGAAGGAAACGTTGGGGGTATTGGATTAAGACTAAAATGAGAAAGTGTCTCCCAGGGTTGCTTTTATGTATGTGACTTGTGAGTTGAAGACGTATTTAGTTCGCTTGCCTAGCCCAGTATTGACAATCACAATCTTTAGATCGAAGTTTCCTCGCTGTCACGTCCAATAAACTTCTTCTTCTCGGTTGCCCATGCCATCATTGGGTCACCGAGCTGCCCATCAAATCAGGGTTGTACAGTGTGTGCGGCCAGAGGATATAGAGTCGCTATTGCTCAGTGTTGTTGTTGGAAGTATCTTGCCAACAAGAATAAGCTGAAACTATTGAATGTCTTAGGGATAATAGTGCTAGCAACAGACATTTATTCTTGCTCCACTGCAAACTAGATACTTGGGCTCCTGGGCACTTTCATGATCCATTTCATTTACTTTGAAAACATCATCTGGGAGATCTGTTACCACATGCGCTTAGTTTATATTCCGATTCAAACTCACCTTGACGAACTCTAAAGAAATTATGATTTTATTTCAGTAGTTTAGTTCCTCGATATGTAGTAGTAAGAGTCAAGGTGAAACTTACCATCATAGTTTACACGGTGGTCACCATCATTATCCGCAGCCCTAATCATTTCATTAACCTCATCCTCTGTCAACTTTTCACCTACAACGTGCAGATAAATCAAAAGCAATCGTTAGAGAAATAAGAAAAACGTTTGAAAAGAAAAAAAAAAACACTCACCCAATCCATTCATAACACTCTTCAACTCTCCAACAGTAATATACCCATCCCCATTTTTATCAAACACTTTAAATGTATTCCTCATTTCTTTCTCCGGATCCACATACTTTTCCAACTTCCAACCCACCATTAAACTTACAAATTCTGAAAATTCAATGGTACCAGAACGATCTGTATCAACCTCTTCAATCATTCGTTTTAATTGACTATCGGAAGGTGATTGTCCTAATGCACGCATTGCTGTTCCAAGTTCACTAGTTGTAATCGTTCCATCGTTGTCTATTCGTTTATGAGAGAGATATATATAGAGAGGCTCATGGGGAGGTCAATGAACTGTGGGTAAACATACCTATGTCGAATGATGAGAATACATCTTTGAGTTCTAATAAAGTTGATGAGTAGCAAGAAACGATGTCGATGTTAAGATCTCAATTCCAAAATGAGTTGTTATCAACCACAACTTACCCTCAGTTTCCTCTAGAAAAAAAAAATCACAGAAAACCAATCACAATCACAATTATGATCTACCACTTTCAAGAATATCTATCACCTTGTGTCTAGGGAAAACCAAATGAAAACCCAATAGTGCATCAGTCACATTCATTTCTATGGTTTAAATTACTTACCAATTTTCGGCTCATAATCACTGTGGGATAAGTAGTAGGATATGTCCGATTGATGTGGTAGTGATTGCTGTATAAGATAAAGACACTAAGATGGCGCTCATCTCAATAACAGCCTTTAAATAGCTATCGACACCTGTCAACATAGGGCGCTAAACGCATTCGGAAATGATGAAGGAAAGATAAAAATAACATTTAACGCACCGAATGTAGGCACCACTTTATGATTATTTTTGTTCTTGGAACCTATTAGTATCAACCTAGAATGGTTGGCTTTTCCATCTTAGCCATTAAAGTATCTCCAATCCAAGAAGTAGTCAACATGAACATAGACTCGGAGTAAATCTTGGTTTTTTTCCGAATACCGAATGCGATGTTGACCTTCCCTGGACACAGATGACTTAGTCATGTTGGACATTACATCACATGACGTAGTTGTAGATATATAATGTCTTCACCAACGTCAATATAACTTAACCTCGTATCATCATCATCTCCAGAATCTTATAGACTACAGATCGATCTCCTTGACATTAGTTTCCTTTATATCTCCAAAGGCAAGCTTTAGCCTTCCGCTGGGAGAGAAGGGTATATTTGTAAAATTGTTTAATATAGTTGTAAGCAAATCTTCGTTGCCCTAACCATGGTAGAACTAATACGCTTATTTGCATAAACTACTCCTTTTTGGCGAATTCGGGAGAACAATAGGTAAATGCATGTTATTTAACATCCTTGTTACCCTGTAAATCTTTGATACGATTACCACAAGCATCCGGAAAAAAGTAAAGTTCATATATATCTCTAATAATTATGTGTGTCTATAAGTACAAATACAAAACACATCTAAGGGGTACATAATGGTGTATGATTTTAAACCTCATTGAAAGCAGTACCGCCAGCAGCTGCATCGAAATCCATAGCATCCTGTAATCCCATAACACCAAAGAATGTCTTCGGGTCCATACCCTGAGCGGAAATGAAATCCGTGCCTGTCTTCTTGAGTGAGTGCATAGCCGCCCGCACAGCATGTACCATAGCGACACAAGAAACTAGTGAGAAGACTGAAGAAGATATAATGAGTTCATTGACTTTAAGCGTAGGCCAGAGTGAAACACTTACTAATCATCTTGGCTCCTAGTTGTTCAGCCTCCCTGTATGTGAAAGGTGGTGTCAGTCCTCCAGAAATAACGTTGACGAGGACGGGTGTAGGTGCCAATTCAGCAACCGTTTTCTTCAACAATTCAGAATCTTTAACACCCTCAATAAAGCATACATCAGCTCCAGCATTCGCCGCTAATTTTAGGCGATAGAGTGCCTCATCCATGCCAAGAACCTGAGCGGAATCGGTACGACCGATGATAACCTAAAAATAGATGAGCAAATCATATATCCGCTTGGAAAGACAAAATTATGACGTACGAAGTCTGAACCGCCTGGGATGGCATCTCGGGCAAGAACAGCGGCACGAACGCGAGTAATGAATTCTTCGCGGGACACCACTTGCTTTCCCATTAAATGACCGCAACGCTTTGTCTGGACCTGATCTTCAATGTGAAGAGCAGCAACACCAGAGCGGGCGTATTCAGTAACAGTGCGTCGGACGTTCAATGGTCCACCGAATCCGGTATCAGCGTCGGCAATGACGGGGAGGGTGGGGTCGATGGCGCAGACCATTTGGGCCGCCTTTAGTGAATAATCAGTTTGGGTTTCAGGTTGTTGAACCAAGAGTAACCTACTCCGACGAAATCATTCAATGTGGCAATGGCGAGATCTGGCATACCCAACCGGGAAGCGGTTGTGGCAGCTCCACTCTGGTAGACACAGTCGAATCCGGCCTCGATGGCACAGCGAGTGCTGATACCGTCGCAGATACCGGGGGCAACCTGATAGAAAGTTAACAAGAGTATCAATGTATATATATGTTATAGCACATACAACGATGCCAGGTCTAGCAAGCATTTGTCTGAGACGGGTGGCAGGGTTGGTAGAGAAGGGTCCCTCGAGGTAATTCTTGGGATTGAGACGAGGGTTGGTGTAAATACCATTGACCATGTAGTCGCTGGCATTTGAAATGGAAGTGGAGGCTTGAGAGACAAAAGAGGGAGCGGAAACGGGAGTAGAAAGAAGTCCAGGCATGTTGATAGTTGAGGTTGAAGAGATGAAAGATGTAAAAAGCACTGGAGGAGGAGAATTCAACTAATGTGTTGATGATTATTTCCTTCAGAGTATCTTTCCTTTTTATACAGAGACGGAAGATAGATATCTATATCTCGTAGATGAAGCACAAGGACATGGAGACACGAAATTTATCCACGCCAAGAGAGAAGGAGCGGCATTGACAAAGAAGCTGAGTGATTTCTCTGGGTAGTTGAATTCCTACAGTGTATTTTGTCTTGAGGTCAATGTGAAGGCCGGACATGAACCACTATGAGCATTCTGCCGGTGTGATGGTACATCATTTCACGGAAGATAACAGTGCGGCGCTAGAGTGGCAACCTTGATAATTGCTTTCTCCTTCATAGGTCTGTTTTCGATGGTGATCACACGAGTCGTATCGCGATTGCATAGCGACCATAATTGTATCAAGGTGATTTTCGAAGGTGTCGCATCGGAAATAGGTGGTATCGAACCGAAGCACATTTGTTAATTCAGTTTTTATTATGGTGTTAGTCTTGGCATTCGGATACTGGTCTTTGAAAACATGGTTTCTACTTGAACGCTAATATGAACACTTAGCCGCCATCTAGTATAGAAAAGTTCCGCACCTACGGGAGAGGGACTTACGTGGTAAATTAGATTTAGCGATTCGTGTGGCAATGAAAAGTTTTCCCGTTTGCTAAGACAATGACTTCAGCCAGCTGCGGTTATATGAGGTTATACGACCCTAGGACCAAAAGATCCTAAAAGTAGAGAATAGGGAACAACTCTAGCCAGAAGCACAGTAGAAGTCAATTATATTACCAGTAGATTCGACGGGGAACAAACCCTTATACCACCAATGCTAGCTTTCTTCAACAGGTTGGAAATAAATTCAACCGTCATAACCGTCCCGGTCAAGTCTCGATACACGAACAGACAAGCATATTTTTTCTTGGGAGAAATGTAGTATATAGTGGATTAGAAAACAAAAGTTTCTTTCATTTCCAGTTGGCTTCCTTCACGGCGAGCGCGTATCGGCACAGGGCGGCCACGGACCTCCAAGAGTACTTTTTGTACATCCTAAGGCACAAGGAGTAGATAGCAGTACCGTGATTGTCCAAGATTCTCGTATATGAGCACCTGTTGGAGTTGTAACGGTTGTGTCGTTGGCATCAATATACCATGGCGTGAGCGAGCCTAACGATTTACAGAAGGTAGAAGGAAGGCTTTCGCCGAAGTAGTTTTGAAAGCGGAGCTCCTTCTTTCGAGCACACATCGAACGATTTGATGTGAATTTCTCGACAAATAAGTGCGGGTAGCGGGTAGGCCTGGTTTGTATGCGGCTTTAAGAAGTAGCGCCGCTAGAAGTGGGAAACAAATTTCGGAGTGGTTGTGGATAAACCGAGAGTAATATTCCTTACACGTGTATCTCGTCTTTGATGCATCTTATCTTCTGTCTAAACGGATTAGTAGTGAGACACATTTCATAGGTAACTGAATTCTACCTACAAGCTCACATGAGAAACCGAACCCGTTCGGGGATACGATCTCAATTTTGAGGAAATGAGAAACTCTGATCATACTATGATAGTATATCTCCCATGAAAGGCACGTATATACATAGATATCCTAGAACTTAGTAGAAGTAAGTTACAGAGAATTGGTCCGTGCCTCACCTTAGCCCTCAAGCTCAAGCTTGTGGAATCTAGGACTTGTAGTGGATTATATTTTATTAATATATCCGAGTATATGCACGTTTCTGAAATCTCGCTAAGAAGTATAGTTCAGGACCACTTTATGTTGCAAAAGATCAGTGTGCTGGCAAAGAAAGAATACGGAAAGCACCAACAAAACATTAGGTAACGTGAGCATCTAAGCGCTCTGAGATCTGAGATCCAATTCTAACCACCATTGACTTGAAACTTTGAGGGGGAGTGATCACAGTTTCAATATTTCTCTCATATCTGGAGTTAGGCTTAACGTGCGTTATAATCAATCTGTGGAAAAGTGACACAAGAATTTCAAAAACTGAGTCATATGCATCATCCCCGAGATCGATCAAAACCTACTGTTTACCAAGCACCACAACACCTACAATGACTTCACCCAATGGCCAAGTATCACTAAAGTACGATATCATCGACGTCTTTACATCAACAAAATACCTTGGAAATCCTCTCGCAATCGTTCATGTTCCAGCAGACTTCTCGAAATCCAACAAACTCACACAAAACCAAAAACAAATAATAGCTCGCGAATTCAATCTATCAGAAACTGTTTTCTTACACGAACCACTTCCTTCAACCGACACTCCCGTAAAAATAGAGATATTTACAACAGATTCCGAATTACCATTCGCTGGGCATCCAACAGTTGGTTCGAGTTGGTATCTGTTATCTGGTCCAGGGTCAACCGCTAGTGCAGCTGGAAGTCGTCGAGACAATGTTACACTGAAGACTTTGTCTGGATTAATACCGGCCGTTCGTCAAGAAGGAACAAATAAAGTTCAATTGGAAGTTCCAACGGATTATAAAGAACATGCTCCTATCCAACTCGATTCTTTCAAATCAGCACAACATCAATTGGAGTCAAAGGATTATGTGAATGGGTTAGAAGGAATTGAAGCAGTGGTCTCAATTGTGAAAGGAATGACTTTTGTGTTACTTCAATTAAATTCGGAGGATGCGTTGGCAAGATTAAAGATTGTCACTCAGGATATTGAAGTACCTTGGCTTGGAGAATGGCAGGGATTTGTAGGGTTATACGCATTTTATGAGAGAGAGGATGGTGTGGTTAGGACTAGGATGCTGATGGGAGCTTTGGAGGATCCAGCTACCGGATCAGCCGCTTCGACTCTTGGTGGATACCTTGGTAGAAAGAAGGGATGGGGGAAGTGGAAGTTTAACATTATTCAGGGTGTCGAGATGAATAGGAGGAGTGATATTGAGGTACAGGTTGAGATCGGTGAAGATGGCGAGATTAGGAAAATTGAGCTTGGAGGAGAGGCGGTTGGAGTGATGTCAGGCTCTTTAGTTGTACCGCCCTAGGTAATAATTAGGAAAAGGGAAAGAGAAAAAGAAGAACGCCAGCCATCCTGAGAGTGTTTATATATCATCCAACCTGTAGCCAATTCCCAGATTCCAGTCATATTCATAATGAAAAATATCATATGTTAACGACGTGCGTACTGGTGTACTGGCATTTGAAACGCAGATACTAGTCGATAGACCAACACAAATGCAAGTATCAGAATATGTCGTAGCAAAAGTAATTTTGGCTTGTATCAGGGGGGAGTGAAAGTTAGCGCTTGCCACTTGTTACAGTGACGAGGCGACGCGTCTCAATTAAGAGCACGTGATCGGATTTTGTACGTGATCCGGCGTTGATCCGACGGCGCCTAGTAAGTAGTCGCAAAAGATCATTTCTACCAAATTACCGAACTCTTTATCTACCAACCAGGTATCAGTTATATCTCTTCAATTGTCAAGATAGTAGAGAAGTTGAATGTGATGATGTACCTTGGTTCTAGTGACTCTCACATTTCTTTCCTTTCACACGCCGGCTATTGTGGCTCCAAGGTACAGATTGTGAAACTAGGAGTTACAAGAGAGAAGCACTTCGCTGCTCTAATTGAGAAAATGTACGATGTATTTTATATTTGCGTATACATAGAAGACCATATTCGCTTAAATGAACCTAAGAGCAGACTATAAATAGATTGAACACCAACAACTGTCATCAGAGTACTACTAAATATTTGGGCCTGACTCATTCAGTGTAAAGTTTAAAAAAATCTTGTTATCATTTATCGGTGTCGATTCACTTGAAAATTTCTTGTTCAACAACTTCCATCCTATCATATCCCAACCAACCAAAATTCTTGGGCAAGAAGTTTATCCAAGTCATTTTTAATTTGAGTTTAGGATGGAGAATATTGCATAAGGACGACCAAGTTCGACAAACTTTTTAGACGAACGATAAGGGATGAAAATCACACTTCGCCTGCATAATTATCCGGGGTCCCTGTATTGTATATATTTATTACCCTGATCTCTTATTTGCTTAAAATCTAGATTCACAGGGTCATTGTTCTCAGATAAGTCACAAAGATATGAAATCAAAGATATCTCTAATAATTATGTTTGTGTATAAGTACAAATGCGAAGCATGTCTAAAGGTACAAGAGTATATCACGATGGTATGTAACTCTAAACCTCGTTGAAAGCAGTACCACCGGCAGCTGCATCGAAATCCATAGCATCCTGTAATCCCATAACACCAAAGAATGTCTTCGGGTCCATACCCTGAGCGGAAATGAAATCCGTGCCTGTCTTCTTGAGTGAATGCATAGCCGCCCGCACAGCATGTACCATAGCGACACAAGAAACTAGTGAGAAGACTGAAGAAGATATAATGAACTCATTGACTTTAAGCGTAGGCCAGGGTGAAACACTTACTAATCATCTTGGCTCCTAGTTGTTCAGCCTCTCTGTATGTGAAAGGTGGTGTTAGCCCTCCAGAAATAACGTTGACGAGGACGGGTGTAGGTGCCAATTCAGCAACAGTTTTCTTCAACAATTCAGAATCTTTAACACCCTCAATAAAGCATACATCAGCTCCAGCATTCGCCGCTAATTTTAGGCGATAGAGTGCCTCATCCATGCCAAGAACCTGAGCGGAATCGGTACGACCGATGATAACCTAAAAATAGATGAGCAAATCATATATCCGCTTGGAAAGACAAAATTATGACGTACGAAGTCTGAACCGCCTGGGATGGCATCTCGGGCAAGAACAGCAGCGCGAACGCGAGTAATGAATTCTTCGCGGGACACCACTTGCTTTCCCATTAAATGACCGCAACGCTTTGTCTGTACTTGATCTTCAATGTGAAGAGCAGCAACACCAGAGCGGGCGTATTCAGTAACAGTGCGTCGGACGTTCAATGGTCCACCGAATCCGGTATCAGCATCGGCAATGACGGGGAGGGTGGGGTCGATGGCGCAGACCATTTGGGCAGCCTTTAGTGAATAATCAGTTTGGGTTTCAGGTTGTTGAACCAAGAGTAACCTACTCCAACGAAATCATTCAATGTGGCAATGGCGAGATCTGGCATACCCAACCGGGAAGCGGTTGTGGCAGCTCCACTCTGGTAGACACAGTCGAATCCGGCCTCGATGGCACAGCGAGTGCTGATACCGTCGCAGATACCGGGGGCAACCTGATAGAAAGTTAACAAGAGTATCAATGTATATATATGTTACAGTACATACAACGATGCCAGGTCTAGCGAGCATTTGTCTGAGGCGGGTGGCAGGGTTGGTAGAGAAGGGTCCCTCAAGGTAATTCTTGGGGTTGAGACGAGGGTTGGTGTAAACACCATCGACCATGTAGTCGCTGGCATTTGAAATGGAAGTGGAGGCTTGAGAGACGAAAGAGGGAGCGGAAACGGGAGTAGAAAGAAGTCCAGGCATGTTGATAGTTGAGGTTGAAGAGATGAAAGATGTAAAAAGCACTGGAGGAGGAGTATTCAACTAATGTGTTGATGATTATTTCCTTCAGACTATCTTTCCTTTTTATACAGAGACGGAAGATAGATATCTATATCTCGTAGATGAAGCACAAGAACATGGAGACACGAAATTTATCCACGCCAAGAGAGAAGGAGCGGTATTGACAAAGAAGCTGAGTGATTTCTCTGGGTAGTTGAATTCCTACAGTGTGTTTTGTCTTGAGGTCAATGTGAAGACCAGACATGAACCACTATGAGCATTCTGCCGGTGTGATGGTACATCATTTCACGGAAGATAACAGTGCGGCGCTAGAGTGGCAACCTTGATAATTGCCTGGCGGTTCTCCTTCGTAAGTTTTTCTTTCTTTCCATTGGAGATCTCACAAGGCATATCGCGATTGCATAGCGACCGTCAATGTGTGAGAGTAAGAGTAATAATTCGTCTGTCTGATTCGAAGGCGCCGCATCGGAAATAGGAATATCGACCCCGGGCCGAAGCACATATGTGCTGTATAGCATATCACTGAGCACTAGCAAGTTGAATTCAATAGTCAGAATTTCGGAAGTGAGACGAAGTCATGATTGTTACTTGAACGCTAATGAGAACGCTTAGTCCCATAGAAAAGTTCCGCGACCTGCAGGAACGGGACTTACGTTGGTGAATAGATCTAACCGCCCAGGAAAATAAATTGAATTTATTTCCTTAAAGACTATGCCTACTACGGCTAAATAAGTCGTAGAGCCGACCAGTCCTGGACTTCCATGCCAGAAGAACGGCAGAAGCCAACGATATCGGTGGATTCTACGGCAGAATCAAGCTTTTGAATAATTGTCGACTCCTTGAGCAAGTCGAGAATGAACTTGACAGCCTCGATCTGGTCTCGGTGTTTGAATAAACAGGCGTATTTTCTTTTCAGGGATGCATTCGGAGGAGACAAAATTGTGTTTCATGGGATTGCCATTTTTTACCGACTCCAGCGCTCGCGCTTACTGGTTCCCGTACAGGGTCAACTTTCAAACGGCCTCTGAGAAAATTCTGAAAAACAAGTACCAGGGGTAGATAGCAATGCTTGTTGGGAGTGGCAAAAGTTCTCTTCTCGTAGCACAAAACAGCTTCTTGAGCGTCTACGGTACCTCTGTACCGTAAACCATGTGGGCGATGTCCTTTCTGAACGTTAGGATCAATTTTAAAAGTAGGTGACAGAGCAAGAGAATTAGACAATTCAAAAGAAGAGTTAAGTTGGAGTAAAGGTGTTGAAACCGGAGTTTCCTTGCACCAAATTTCCCAGTGTATGCATGATTGATCGAGAATCTGAAGTCAAAGTTGACGTTTATGTTCGTATTGACTCTTGTTTGACCATGGAGATATGTTGTGCGGTTTTAAGACGGAATTTCCGATCGTCAAAAAGACATTCTTCTCTTCGGAGTCACGAAGTGGAGTTCAGAACTTGAGCTGCAGCAAGACAAAGCAATGGCATTCGCTACAGGATTATCGGAGTATAACCAGCTAGTATCCTTCGAAAAGGTACTTTGTAAGTGTTTCAGTAATAGGAGTATTAGTTTTGAAGCAAGTGTGTCAATCCAAAGGTGAGAGTAGTAAAAGAGGAAAGTGATCAAGAGGTAGTGCCGGGTCAAGCGGGCCGGTGCATTGTTGTTCCCCAACTGCTGTCAGAGAAAGTTTCAAAGTGCCGGTCAGCTCTACTCAACTATACCCAGTTTTCCACTTCTAGACATGATTCCTTATAGACACGCGTTCCGCACGATGTCAACAACAGCCGGAAACTCCCCACAGGTCGGATCCCAATGGCAACACGTTGGGCCTAATTTCTACAATCTATCACCCAAATATCAGCAACCATTATATCATTACAACACACAAAGTAATTCCTGGATTCCAGTTCACAACCCTGTATCCCCTTACCACACATTCCTCCATCTCAAAATACTTTCCTGGAACATTGATTTCGCTGTAAAACATGTAGGGAAAAGGACTAAAGACATACTGAACTACATTGAATCTCAAATATACATACCAACTCAAGGAAACGAAACCGAACTCGATATCCCCTTAATCATAATGTTTCAAGAAGTCAGTTCTCAAGCCTTCCCAATCCTACTTTCTCATCCATTTATCCGAACTCATTACGATCTTACAACTATATCTTGTGGACAATTCGAAGCTCACTATGGTACCGTTTCATGTGTACCTAAAATCCTTACACCATTCGTCTCATCTATCTCCCGTTTTCCTTTCTTAACAAGTGGAATGGGACGAGATGCATTAATTCTTGATTTGGATCTACCTTATTATCCAGAACAATCACAACCACACATGGATACTCTTAATCCCAATCCCAATCAAGACACCATTCGTATCAGAATAGCAAACACCCACTTGGAATCTCTACGTGGTCGTTCAGATACCGAACGTCAAACTCAACTTCGTTCTATTTCTAAACTGATATTCGCTGTTCACGGAGGTCTTGTCGCAGGTGACATGAATGCAATAGCACCCACAGATTTTTCATTACCTCGATCTGTTGGATTGATTGATTGTTGGGAGGTTTTGAAGTCGGATGCACCTGAAGTTGAAGGACATACTTGGGGATATCAATCTGGACCTAGAAATCGTTGGCCTGCTAGACGATTAGACAAGGTTCTTATTTCCGGAGGTTTGGAACCTGTGAGTATTGAAAGATTTGGAGTTGGTGAACAAACCAAGGGATTACAACCACAAATGTGGCTTACAGATCATTACGGTTTAATTGCACAAGTAAAGATAATATGAAGTACTGAAAAGGTATAATTGCGATATAAAAATACAGTGAGGTGTCTCTAACTAATAATGTCCACCCAATCCCAAAAGCAAATAGATAAAGATGAAAAACAAAAAGCAAAACAAAAAAAGATTATAAAAAAAATCAAGTTCAAATCGTCGAAGGCAATTCATCAATCTGCCTCTTCAAATCCATCAATATAGGTCCAGCCTCCAACAAACTCAACGGACACTTCGGACACCCATCCACACAAGTCGTCTTCAAAAACTCCCAATCAAATATCCCATCCGTAGTCGGTCTAATCATCAACTCCTTCTTCACCTTATTAACAAATTCATGCCACCATTTCGGATTCCCATACGCACTATGTCCATAACTATTACATTGTGGACATTTCAATGTTCTTGGAGGTTTTAACAATTCCATTGCTTGTTGTGATCTTGTTCGATGTAAATAGATTAATCTTTGATATGAATAGGCTGTGATGTATTTCATTTCATCACATAATGGTGTTGAGAGAATATCGATTCCTAAGGTATATTTTGATGCAATCTTGGCTTCTTCCTCTAACTGAAACAAGCACCAAAGTAAGTAAACAAACCAATTTACGATAATTTCAAGTTCGAAAACAAAGAAAAGGGTATGTATATAAATAAAACGAATGGTAATATATAAAGAAAAAGAAAAACTTACATCAAAGCTACAAGCAATTCCATAAACTCTCAACGGACATTCCTTCAAATATCCATCAGAAACCAAAATCTTCTTCAACTCTTCAACAGCAATCACAAAATCATATTTGAGCGCTGCTTTCAAAACCGGAACTAACTCGTCTAAAGATTTGATGACCGGCCGAGGAATAGGATATACATAGCCAAGTAGTGTTTTCATCAAGTTCCGAGTTTCAGGGATTGGTATATGTGGAATGATTGATTCGGAAGTGGATTGGGGTTGAGATTGGGTTAAGGACTCGATTTGGGACTTTAGTTTTGACATTGACATTGACGTTGACGAGTCCGAGTTATAGTTAGAGTAGAAATTGGTGTGGATGGTCGGGAAGGGATGTGATTGTTGTTGTTGCTGTTGTTGTACTGGTTGTGGGAGGGAAAACATGTCACGAAAAAATGGAGATGCTGCGACGAGTACACAACGATGTAAACGGATTTCAGTAGGTTGTCCTCCTCCAGTAACCAATATAACATCTGCATCCTGAGCATCAAATTCATAACCTGCATTATTATATGTGCCGAACATGGTTTTTTTGGATAGTGAGGAAGGGATTGTCGAGTCCGAGTTACGCGGCAGTGGGTAGGGACTATGAAGAGAGCTAAATGTGAGAGAGCGCGCGCCCAAGTTGGGTTGGGGGAGGTAAGCGAGAAAGCCAGAGAGAGAGGTAGGAGAGGGGGGGTGTTATTATATGTACCAGGTGGGTACCTTTCTTGAACATCATCTGCTCATTAAATCTCTAAGATTATAAGCAATTAAATGCACCCCACATCTGACAAGCTCCGTCCGAATCACATAAAAACCGCCTCTGATATCTATGTATACGTATGTGTTTTGTATTGATTATCTTTTCTCAGTAATAAATTGGGCAACTGTATACTTAAAATATCCTCATCCGTCCCGTCCGTTCATCGTACTTAGTAACGGCCGTATATACATACTCTATAAATGTAAATATCTCTTTTAAGGGATAAGACGCAGCAACGAGATCGCATCATTATTCACATATCATATTATAGTGCATCACATCACAGACAAAGTTCTACCTCAACGGTACAGCAAGAGAGATGCACAGAGACTTATACCTTCAGGGAGATGCTGTCGATCATGACAAGTTGTCGTTATCTCGCCTCGCCTCATACCAAACCTCGGGTAACATGCCAAAAGAAATGCCATGCACCATTCAATCTGATCCACCTGTACAATGATGCATCATGAATCACAATAAATTCATTCGGGAGGAATTACTAGGCGGACGCGCCTGAATTCATTCACAATTATATTTAAATATATATATTTTTTGTGGGTTGATTTATTCTTGATTCATTCCTTCAAATTCCTAGAACATGAAGAGCAATCGGAGGAGCAGACTAATAAGGACTCTTGAGAGCCATTTTCGCTTGAGTCCCCAGGACTCAGGACCTATGCCTTTTCAAGTAAGGTCTTGATATGTAGTTTTTTTTCCTGTTGGTAGCGAAATGGAAATGTGTAACTTCTGAAAAAAGTTACCCGACGCTAAGTGCTTGGGTATTCATTTGAATTAATCAAATGGCAACATACGAGTTGTTTGTCCGTTGTAACTTGTCGTGAAGGGTGTCTGGTTGGAGAGGATTCATCGTGGACTCGGAGGTCGTTTATTTATGGTTTACTATCCGACGTAGTAACCTTGTAACATGTATGTTCTCGGAGTTGGTTGTCAATTAGTCGACAGTTAGTATTGGAATGTTTTATCAAAAATCGGAGAGGTGAGTGGGTTCCGGTAGACTGATTCACATAAAGAATAATAAAATGTCCATATCAAGTTGGACTAGTGATCAATATCCTTTACTGCTTTCAGTTGTTGCTCCTTGATAATGAGGTAGATTTTGTATATATATTCTACCTTTAGAGAAAAAACAACCACTGAATCTGTATGAGAGCAAATGCCTCAGTGACCTTAACCGATTATTTCGCAACGTTCCTGAGTCCCCAGTAAACAACATGTACCTTACTACATTCACACCTCTCTGTCAAAATGCTCATTTACAGGAATGGCAATAAACTGAGTATGGTGATGATTTGATCCAAGGACGCGTAATAGTTACATTGCCGTTCGGCAAGAAGCGTGTTAAAAACACGTTCTTCAATACATCCTATGTACTAAGCAAAATCCTAAAATTAGCTGAAGATGCAGTATTATAAAAAGACACTCACTAGAGGTTTATAAATCAAAAACATATCATTGGATGATCAATTCTATACGCATAAAGGTTTCAGGGTTTGAGCAAGGGTTATAGGCAATTTCTGACGATCTCCCAGCATAACCTGGTGTTTGGTGTACCTGCAGGGTCAAGAGAGTGGTTTTGTGGAGGCGAGTAGTGATAGAGATTCATAGATAAAAGTCAAAATGTTTTTTCAAAGGCTCCCTTGACTTTTAGGGATTGAAATGAATGAAAGATACAGACAACATCGGATAAAGCGGTTGTTTGTAGCCGCACAGGATTACGACGACTGCGGTCGATATTGCGACATTGATAATTCTTATTCGGAAGTCGGAGTAAGTCGTCTTGTGTGATGCTGCGAGGACGGAACTCCCCAAGTTATACCAAGGATAATTTAAATCGAAGAATCGAAACATATAGATTAAAAAGTTTATGGTAATAGTTCTTCATGTACAGTAAAATAACTATTAGACAAATGAGATGTAGTTTTAGCACCAATAAAAACCAAAAAAACGACGTACCGAACAACATGTCCAACCTCTCTGCATGTACCTTCTCCATTCTCACCCCAAGTAACAATCCATCTACCAAGTGGAGTTCCATTTTTATCCTTTGTCTCAGCAATAGTTTCTTCTTGACCAGGCGCTACTTCTCTAGAACCTTCCGGTAACACCACTTTTTCAGCCAATTGCCATTTCGCAAATGCTCGACGCGTCTCAACCAAGAAACTTGGATCATAAACCTATTATAAAAAGTTTTTGTTGAATTGAACTGTAGATATAAATAAAACATAAAACACACACCTTTGTTATTCTAGGCTTCAGAAGCAATGAAGCCGTAACGATCTCCATACCCTCCGAGCCACCGTTCTCCTCCGGTCTAATATATCTCAATTCCTTCACATAAGGTTTTCCACACCACGAAACCAAACCAGTACTGACTGCCGAAGTAGTGATAGCAATTGATGCAAGAGCAAGCCTAGCATTAAGTGGTAGGTTTGATTCAATGACAAACATAAAAGGCGCAAGTGTGGTTGATAGAGTCAATGAACCCAATGAGAATATTTTGAGTCTTCTAAAAGTTGAATCGAGAGGTCCTAGGTAGACTTTGTTGTATACATCTTCATCTGAGTTAGGTTCTGTTGATGTGGTTGAAGTTGAAGTTGAAGCTGCGGTAGGTGCAAGGTCCCGGCGTCTGACAGAATTGGAGAAATGACGATAGGCTGGTGATGCTCGTCTTGGGATCGCAGGAACGCATCTGTGGTGGAGTGCTCTAGCTTGGAGAAGGGATCTAAGTGCAGTCTGCCTAGAGGCAATACGTGCCTGGTGGAGGAGGACGGGAGAGAACATGGATGTCGGTGGCCAAGCTGAGAAGACAAACAGACAGGGACTGACTGGTCTTCCAAATTTGGAATGTGCACCTAGCATCATCCATGGATCCGCCAATTTACTACTCTCGTTCGGAATACATAGAAACTGTGAGTCTGGCCGTTCCTAAACTCACACAGACCTATAGGTGTGCTTGTAGGATACTGGCAACAAGGTCTCCCGAAGAGCAACTATTGCAGGACCGCAAAACATTGTGCTGGGGGGGAAGACTATCATTTCGAGCGGTGCCATTATCCGAGGTGATTTGCGCAGGACTGGGCCAGGCCATACCGTTGTCATCCAGCTCGGCAGGTACTGTGTGGTGGGCGAAGGATGTATCATGAGGTGCGTTTCTTCCCTTCCAAGCATCCGTTGACTGACTGACTTCGAGGCCACCGTATAAAACGTTCCGCGGCGCGTTCAACTACTATCCAATGAAGATTGGTGACCACGTCCACATTGGAGCCAACTCAATAGTCGAGGCTGCGACAATAGGCAACCACGTAGAAATTGGCAAAAACTGCATTATTGTCCGTCCCATTCCTCTGCACTTTCAGTCTCCAACTCATTGCCTACCTTCAGGGCAAGTTTACCATCATCAAGGATTGCGCCAAGATTGCAGACGACACGGTCATTCCACCAAACACAGTTATACCCACCCTTGCCTACTTTGCCGGTTCTCCAGGTCGCTTTGTCGACGACTTGCCCGAGTCGACACAGGAAATTCTTGAGGCACAGACAAAACAGTATTACACGCGTTTCCAGCCTCTCGATAAATAGTAGCAAACCAAAAACAGTGTCAATTATGGACTACAATGAAATAACTAAAAGCAAAGCGAAAACTGAGAGGGGTGAACTAATAATATGTAATATGCAAGTTATGTGTTAATATACCAGGGCACTGGGCCTGTACTTTTGACCATGTCTAAGATGCTGAAACCAAATGAAAGGACGTGACGCTGACGCGAAACAAGATATCATGCAGAGAAATCAAGTCAGAGATGAGGCAATTAATCCTTCTTCTCCTCTTTGGGAGCCTCAGTAGACTCTGATGATGAAGCGTTTTCAGCAGCACGCTTCTCGTACACCTTCTGGAAGAGACCAAGGGAGGCGGTCTGAGTCTCGCTGATCTTCTCGCGGATGGTGTCAGCGTCGAGAGAAGCATCACCACTCTGTCCTTTGACGGCAAGCTCCCTAAGCTCAGTGACAAGCTTCTGCACCTTCTCCTTCTCAGTGGCATCTAGTTGATCCTTGAATTCATTCATAGCTGAAAGTATTGTGAATAAATAGTATTAAACACAGGTTGCATGAACTTACCCTTCTCGGTATCACTGCAAACAGAGTCAGCCTTGTTGGCTTCTTCGATGAGGGCACGACGAGACTTGTCAGCCTCGGCGTATTGCTCAGCATCAGAGACCATCTTCTCAATATCCTTGTCGCTGAGACCAGACGAAGAAGCAATGGTCATCGATTGATCCTTGTTAGTAGCCTTATCCTTGGCAGTAACGTGAACGATACCATCTAAAGAAAATGAGCGTAGTCCTTGTGTTACTCTGATAAATTATAGTACTAACCGGCGTCAATGTCGAAGGTGATCTCGATCTGAGGGACACCCTTGGGGGCGGGAGGAATACCAACAAGGTTAAAGTTGCCGAGCATCTTGTTGTCACGGACGAGCTCACGCTCTCCCTGGTAGATCTTGACTTCAATGGCGGTCTGACCATCAGCAGCGGTAGAGAAAGTTTGGGACTTCTTGGTGGGGATGGTGGTGTTACGGTTGATGAGCTTGGTCATGATACCACCGAGGGTCTCGATACCGAGGGAAAGAGGGGTGACATCGAGGAGGAGAATGTCGGTGACGTTGCCGGCAAGGACACCACCTTGGATGGCAGCACCAATAGCGACGGCCTCATCAGGGTTGACACCCTTGCTAGGCTCACGACCGAAGATACCCTTGACGAGTTCCTGGACCTTAGGCATACGGGACATACCACCAACAAGAATGACTTCGTTGATCTCGCTGGCCTTGACACCGGCATCATTGAGGGCCTTCTTGCAAGGTTCGACGGTACGCTGAACGAGGGGGTTGACAAGACTCTCGAACTGCGACCTCATGATCTTCAAGTTGATGTGTTTCGCACCATTAGAGTCGGCAGTAATGAAAGGCAAGTTGATCTCAGTCTGGGTGGTGGAAGACAATTCAATCTTGGCCTTCTCAGCAGCTTCACGAATACGTTGAATAGCCATGCGGTCATCCTTCAAGTCAGCACCTTCCTGCTTCCTAAAGGCATCAAGGATGAACTCGACGAGAGCAATATCGAAATCTTCACCACCCAAGTGAGTATCACCGTTAGTTGATTTGACTTCGAAAACGCCCTTCTGCATCTCTAAAATAGAGATATCAAATGTTCCACCACCAAGATCGTAGACAGCAATAACCGAGCTATCGGCACGGTCAAGACCGTAAGCAAGGGCAGCAGCGGTAGGCTCGTTGATCACGCGAAGGACGTCAAGACCGGCAATTTGACCGGCATCCTTGGTGGCTTGACGCTGTGCGTCGTTGAAGTAAGCTGGAACAGTGACGACAGCGTTGCTGAGAATAATTGAGTATATCATATATATATATTGAATTCTGACACATTATAACTCACCTGATCTTCTTGTTGGCATAAGCCTCACCAGTGTCACGCATTTTCGAGAGGACCATTGACGAGAGTTGTTCGGGTGACTAATTACCAATTAAAATTTAGTCATTCAATTTATGACGTAGCCATTCGCAACGCACATAAGTTTGTCTTTTCCCACCGTTCTCAACCTCGATAGCTGGTCTTCCGTCAGCAGTAGGAATAATGGTGAAAGGCCTTTTCGATCAATGGTATTAGAAAATAAAACGGACTCCATTAACACAAGAATCACCAGTGACGCATATCCTCTTGCACCTCCTTGTCCTTGAATTGACGACCAATCAGACGCTTGAAAGCGAAGACGGTGTTTGTCGAGTTGACAACAGCTTGACGCTTGGCTGGGAGACCAACAAGACGTTCACCGTGCTTGGTGAAGGCCACCACTGAAGGTGTCGTCCGTGCGCCCTCAGCATTCTCAATGACACGGGCCGTTTGGCCCTCCATAATTGCCACGCAAGAGTTCGTTGTTCCCAAGTCAATACCAATGACGGGTCCTAATAGAACATAAGCTTACGCGAATAGATGTAATTAATGTGGTGACTAACCGTTTACTTTCGAGTTCATGTTACGCGCGATCATGGAACGGGGAATGGCCTAATAAATATATGCATTAGACACTGGCTACGACGACCCACGGGATTGTAACATACAGAGTAGCATCCTGACCGGGATACTGTAGAGCGGAGAGAACGGGCAGCGGACAACATGATGGTAAAAGCGGAGGAAGAAGGAAGATGGGTCGTTCCAATTTTTGGAGCGCATTTTGTAGCGAACGGGCTTACATACGCGTCTGGCTCTGCGGGATTCTCCGACTTTCTATGACTCAGCACGTGACAATGGACTTGTAAAATTTTTGTGATCCCATTCAATAACCCTGGAAACACGGACGGCCCGAGGAGGGCCCAAGGAGGGTCAATTATTATATTATATAGTAAGTGCACCGGATCACCAATTTGTTGTTACAAAAAAGCAAGGAAGAGCAGAGAACCAGGAGCCAATTCTTAATTTTATATCATAAGTTACTGTTCTTATGTCTCCTGCAGCTTGTGAATCTGAAGAACAGTCAAATCCCAAGCTTAGTCCTTCCCACATCTTCATCAGGGAAAAGGGGCGTTCTCACCCCGATCCAGCCCGTACTTGATGCAGCCAGGATGAAGACGTAAAATGTAAATGTATGTAGGTGGTTTTTGTCAAGATGTTGTTCAGAAACCTTCGGTCTCTTTCTATTTGCATTTCCCCACCGGCAACTATTATGTTCAGTGAACAGAAGGGATTGAGAATAGCAACAGCAATTAACCGCCGGCCCACCGGCAATGAGTAACCGAACCGGGCCAACAGATGAACATAACCCAGTCTACTTAATGCTCCCGTGGTAAATAAGTACTGGAAGCTGTTTTTCAGTCTTTTATTCTTCCCATTTCCCAAGACGATACACCATGGCCGATAACTCTCCCAATAAGAAAATTGGTGGTGAATACGGCGAAGTTCGTGCTGTCATCAATGTTGACAACCTGAACGCCTACTTGGCAAAGAACACCCCTATTATCAAAGTTCCAGTGGATGTGAAACAATTCAAGGTGAACATAGATTATCCCATCGTATATCAGTTCTTAAACTGACTCCCAGATTTGTAGTTCGGACAGGTATGATCATCTGTATTCGGAGCCAATACCCCACAGGAAATAATGATCCTCCCCGTAGTCCAACCCCACATACTTCCTTACTGATGCAACGTAAGCAAGCCTTCACATTGCAACCTTAACATAAATCTAACAGTAAGACACTTAAAAAGTAAAACACGATGGGTCCTCCGGAAAAAGCCCGCTGGCAAGCTGCTTTCACCAACTGCCCACCAAGTCGAGCGTGAATACAAGATGCTCGATGCCCTCCACAAGCATAACAAAAACCCGAATACCAAACCCGAGCAGGTTGTACCGGTACCAGAACCCATCATCCTCTGTGAAGATAATTCCGTCGTTGGTACTCCTTTCTACGTCATGGAGTTCCTTGACGGACGTATCTTCACGGATACCCGTATGCTAGAAGTTCCTCCTCAAGACCGCAGAGAATGGTACTGTACTCTAACAATACAAACTATATAATGCAATAAGCTAACCTACCCAACTCAGTTGGCTCTCTGCTGTTCGTGCCTTGGCAGCATTAGCATCCGTAGACCCAAGAAGTGTCGGTCTTTCTAGCTTTGGTCCCTCCTCAGATTACTTCCCTCGTCAAATCAAATCTCTGTCTCGCGTTTCCGAAGCTCAAGCACAAGCAACCGACATCGAAACCAACAAAAAAACTGGCAACATTCCACGTTTTGACGAACTCGTATCATGGTATCGCAATAATCTCCCTGACGAAAGTAAACTCGGACTTCGCATCGTTCATGGAGATTACAAGCTCGACAACCTCATTTTTCATCATACCGAAAACCGTGTCATTGGTATTTTGGACTGGGAATTATGCACACTTGGTAGTCCTGTATGTCTCAAATTGATATTATTCACTTCCATCTTTCGTATATATATTTACTCATTTTACTTTTATAGCTTGCTGACCTTGGTAACCTCACAATGCCATGGTCTATTGACGGAAGCAATGTACCCGATGGCGCTCCACAACTATTGAGAGGATTCAAGAATATCACGAAGGATGTTCCCATCCCTCTTCAAGACCTAGAACGTGAATATTGTCGACTCCTGAAACAACCCTATCCCATCTTAGAAATGACCTTCGTTCGTAGTTGGATGCTGTTCCGCGTAAGTACTATAGTTCATGGTTTTAACGAAGTAGGACCTCAACTCTAACATTGAAAAAAAAATAGTTGGCTGTCATTTCACAGGGTATCGCTGCTCGATACGCGAGGCGTCAAGCAAGTTCCGAACAAGCCTATCTTCATGTTCAAGGATTCCCTGTTATTGGCCATCTCGCACAACTAGTTTTAGAAGATGAAGGAATCACAATTGAACCAACAAAAGCCAAACTCTAACGGCTTTGACGTTCACATTCGGTACTAATAGAAGGACACCATCTTGCTACTGAACTACGTATAGTGTGCAAATGCGCTACATAACTAATTCTATGCACATATGTATACCGCAATCGTCACGTATATTTAAATCCGGAAGGCTTTATTTTACCCCTGAGTATAAGCTACATCTAGTTACAAACACCCAATCTACTATTCGGAAATAGGAAAAGATTAACAACAACATTCTACACGTTCCACAATCGTTAGTCCCTATATCAAAAATAAATACCTCTAAGTCGACTGTTGTTTATTAAAGAAAGTTGAAAGCGTTCGCTGTCCTTTCTCCTTCACTGGTTTACTGTCCTGCTTAATCCTACCACCAACCACCACATTCTTCACCTCCTGTTCCTCTCCCGCCTTCCCTTTCTCCCTATCCGGATTGACAGTCAAAAAGTTCATAATTACCGACCATAAATTATTAGCCGACAACGCGTTAGTACTTCCCATAATGGCTAAATCAGCAATTTCCGCAAGTTTCCTAGCTTCTTCAGTATCTCTCCTAGCAACAATACTACTAGGTGGAGGTCTTTCATTTTCATCTAAAGCCCAAGCATATCCCCAACCAGGATGTTTAAATACTTCCTTTTCTTCAATCCGAGTCTTTAAATTCGAACTCCCATTCCCATCCCCACTTCCCCACCCATTTCCAGTACTACCAACATTACTGTTCCCATTGATACCTGTAGCTATCGGAATTTGAGACCCATTACTATCATTCTTTCGTAAAATTTCCATTCGTTTATCATATTTCTTCGCCACATTCTCCAACTTCTTTCTTCTCATCTTTTCAATTGATTTAAATGAATGAGCAAACTTGTGTTTGAAATGAGCTGTGCCATCAATATATCGTTTTAAAATAAGTTCTGATATAGTACCGACAAGTTCGTCAGGTACAGCGAACGTATCCAATTCAGATTCAGGTTCCAAAGGTCGAATAACACCTTGAAGAGAAATGCGTTCACGAATAAAGTCGAATGTGGTGCGTTCCTACAAGACACAATAATAGTGAAACACAAAAAAAACATGATCAAAACGAACTTCATTACCACACAAAGAAAAAAAAAACTGTAACTGACCTGGATACTGTCATAAACCTCCGGCTCTCCAGCATATCTTTCATGAGATAACTCGGTATCCCTCCTTCCAAACCGAGAACCAGCAACATCAGAACCATTCCCACTACCATTTCCCATGACCTTTTCTTCTTTTCCTTCCTTAATAGCAACAATCGACTTACGATAAGCAGTCGTCATCCTATGTGAAAGGTTCCTACGTAACGTTTGGGAACGCGAAACGGGAGGTGATGACATAGGGGTAGTACTGGGGGGATTAGGATTATCATTCCCAACACCATCCTGAAGTGCGCTTTGCCTCTCCGGTAGTTGTAGTTGCAAATATGATGATGAACTTTCCATAGGTTCTGGGGAGGTAGTACGCTTCAACTCTGTATTGGATGCCGGTTTGTTCATGTTTAAGAGTGAGGATTCGCTTGCGGTTGGTTGGGGAAAAGACCGAAGGGGCATTCCTGTAACGAACTTTATGAAGGATGCAATTGCTCTGTGACAATACTTGGCCGGAGTAGAGAATAAGAAGAGAACTGGTAAGATATGACATGTTCCTGATAGAGCTGTCAGAGTTTGGTACGGGAATGCAAATATTTAATTACACACCATCATATACTTGAAGGTGAACAGATGTTGGTTTAGGATGACGCTTTTCAATATCTTGAAGCAGGGGGTAAAGGTTCCGCGTCTGTTCTTTAATGGGGAATTTGTGTGGACAAGCCGCTCTATGAGCTCTAAAGTACATAATATTTTAGTTTCAGATATACATATATCCCAAACGAAACACAGAACTTACGAATATATAATCTCGTCTCGCAAGACCTCTTTATCGCCTGCGATGAAAAGGAGAGGTGGTAATCCACCAAGATACGAATGAGCGGGGCTAACGAGTGGGTGAACGAGTAAGCTATTCTCGGTATAAAAATGAAATTGTTCATCCACATCTATCTTCTCGCCAGATTTCGTGGTGAGTGAGACTGCCTGAGAATGTGGAGGAGGAACTGGGGTAGTCTCCCCCACATTTATCGGCATATCTGACGCAGATGAAGTATTTACTTCAACAGATCTCTCTGGGAGAGATTCTACATGTGCCGTTCCTACGTCGAGCTTAAAAGTTTGACGCAACCTCTGACGCAAAGATGCATGAACTTTACTGGAAACCTCATGCGGGGGTGGGGGCCAAAGCATACTAGGCTTGTGCAAAGAAAGGCCTGTAGGAGGTATAATATCCTGAGATATATAAAATATGAGATTTACATTCAGCAATGGCATAGGAACAACTAACAGTATCGGTGTTTGTATGTACACTCGGAAAGGAATGGGTTAGATCACACCAAGGGGATATTAGCACGCCGCCTGCTGGCATAGGTAGCCCCGTATCGCGGATAACTTGAAGGAGTGCTAGAGACATGCCTCCGCCAGCGGAATCTCCTGCAATTACAATATGGGCGGGATTGATAGGACGATGGTCGGCTCCTTGTGGCGGGTCAATAAGATATAGATCTAGATGCTGACTAGTTAAATGAGGCTATGAAACATCCTTAAAGGAACACACAAGAGGCGAGAGCGTCTTGAAGTCCGCAAGGGAATGGATACTGAGGCGCCAAGCGGTAGTTCATAGCTGCGGAACATATGATCGGTCCACGGTAGTTTCAAAATTTGAGTTTAGATCCCTTACCGAATACACGGCCATTAACCTTACGCGCATGGCGCTGCATGCTATACCTATAGAAAATGTGCTCAGAAGACAAAAATGATAGACCTTAGGAGGACTATGAGTTCACCTTTCTTGGTCCACACTACCGAAATAGTAGCCACCTACATTATTTTCAGCTTTGATTGATACTCAACTAATCGTGTTAAATAACATACCTCCGTGGATATAGAGAATACAACGCATGTCATCCATGTATTCCTCATAGTTTCCGTTGTCCGTATCACCGATAGGCTCGGGTGATGCCATTGAAGGCTGTGGGGGAGTTTGGCCGCCCACATTATTCACCGTCGATGCCCTTTGACTTTCATGCGCTTGGCGACGGCGCTTTGCTGCGCGCCAGTCTTTCTTGGCGGTTATCCATTGAGCGCTAACTCTATACAGCAATGAGACATAATCATAAGGCAGATCGGAAACGCCTACCCCTCGATACCTCGAACTTGCCACCATTTAACACCTCCAACAACTTCTCGAGCCTTACCCTCGCCCCCTAGTGCCTGTATGAGGTATGTCGCAGCCTTGTCGCAGCAAGATATCGGCACCACCACGCGAACAACATGAGTTAATGGGGATGATGGTGTTCGAGTGTTAGAGAAGCCTGCCAAATATACCGTATGAGTAAGGTAAGGAGATGAAATTAGGGACGGGGTGTCACGCACTCTGTAATTCCTCAACTGTGTGGCTACCGTGCGTTCAGAAGGTTGCAATCTGCAAAAGAAGTGTGTGGGGTTATACTCACAATGTGGATTGTTGGAGAAATGCCTGTATAGCACACCAGATATGACGTTAGACACCGAGTTATATTCAAAAGCCCTGTATTACCTTGATGATATGAAAGGCTTCATCGTAAAGTACTTCGTCTTGTCTTAACAACTTATCGTGGTCTGTTGATTCTCTAGCCTTGACCCTGTCGAAGTAATGTTTGACAAGGGTCCCAAGCATGACTGGGCCAACCTTGAGACCAATATCGAGGGTGAGAGTATTTGGGGGCATTGCGGTGAGTGGTTAGAAGTAAAAGGAGCAGGCAGTGTAATAAAGTAACAGGCTCTGGAGCAGTACATGTGTTACTAGTTAGCGCGCGGGTCATAAATGCATTGAACAATTATTTATTATAACAACAAATTGATCTGATTTTTGATCGCTTTTTTCCATGCTGTTCGGCTGTTCGTGTCTACACATAAATAAACTACCATATGTAGTTCTCAAACGGCTAAGTATATAAGTAACCCTAAGTAGCTATATAAACCTCAAGGTATGCTTACCTGCATTCCCCATTTATCCCCTGCCTCCCAATTTTATGGTGGTCTCGTCAATGACACCAAAGTCCACCTTGCAGTCTCAGGTGCAAATAACCGATTCTTTCTACTTCGCTTGCGGTGGTTATGCAGATCTTTATCGCGGGATTTGGAGCCAATCTCCAAATAATCAAATTCAAGCAAGTATTTTCACGAGGATCATGCAAGGACAAGCTTGCACACCAGCACCCAGTACTAACGTCACCTAGGTTGCCATCAAGTTTATCCGACGATGTGCCTGGGCGAATAATCGTTCGGCGGAGCGAGCTAACAAGGTCTGGTGGTGACCACTTAAAATGTGTTCCATTTGACCCACATGAGCCCATATGCATTTCTAGCGCATCGTAGCAGAATCAAAGTTCTGGAAACAACTCCAACACCCTTACATCGTTCCATTCCATGGCGTAATTTTTGAACGTGAATTTCCCGGGCTCGTCTTGCCATATTATAAACACGGGGACTTTCTCAATTTCATGATGAAGAATCAAGATCAAACTAACATCTTAAGAACGCATTTTGTATGTTTGGACAAGTCCCTCATACGCGACGTTCTTAATTGACGAAAATTCAGCTTTGCCAGATTGCAGCTGGTCTGGAATATCTCCACACGCTCAAGCCCAGCCCTATTATACATGGTGACCTCAAAGCAGTACGTCATCACATCACACCCCCCCAAAACTGCTGAAAATAAACAGCTATTCGCAGTCCAATATTCTGATAAATGACAACTATGAAGCATGCCTCTCAGACTTTGGCCTTGCCAAACTGCTTTCCGCGTCTGGAAATTCTTCCGCAGTTGGTGGAAGGTGTAGATGGATGTCCCCGGAGCTTTTTGACGACGGTAATCCCGTGGCTACTACATACTCGGATGTGTGGGCATTTGGAATGACCGCATTACAAGTAAGCTTACCTCCCTTTCGCCGCAACTCCAAGCTTTTACTAACACGATTCCATACTTGGTCCAGATGTTCACCGGAATGGCACCCTTCCATCATCTACCAACAGATGTAACAGTTATGATGACAATAGTTCAGAAAAAGCTCCCACCTCAACCTGCACAAATCCCTCATGACCTCTGGGCATTACTGAAAAGATGTTGGGCTTTCGAACCTGACAAAAGACCAAATATCTCCACCATCTTTTTTGTTCTCAACATACTGCGAAAGAAGAATCTCACCGCGGCTGAAGTCAATGACTTGATAGACGAACTTGAATCTCGCAACCTCATGGTAGACAAGAGATTTATCTGGAAATGCGAAAATCTGAATTACCATCAGCAGATTCCGCACCCAAAAATACAGGATTAATGTTTGAAGACCGTTCTCCTACGGACAGTCCCACCACTACATCTAAGTTTCCTTCTTTCATCAGTCGCTTCCGTCGATTTTCGACAGACTCATCGCGGACGCGTACCAAATCTACCGAGTCCGAGAAATCGTTTATGCGGGGGCACCCTCTTCGAAAAATTTCCGCATCCTTTCGTAAATCGTCATCTGGAGAAATGGCCTCTCCTGTTGCAAGAGATACGGTAACAGATCATTTTCGATGTACATGGACACAATGTTATGAACGCTTTGCTGCTCTCACAGAGCATCAAGAACATGAATTCCAACATTGGATCGCATGGAAAAAGAATTGAATTAGTAGTATCCTTGGCTAAAATGTTTCTCTAGCTGTCCTCATTTCATCATGCTTCTCATTCAATTAATTTGTGTCACTTGACATTTTCAATAGGCAGTTTGTTTCCTTGTTTTTCATGCATTGTACAATAGGCATTATTTACACATTTCTTTGGTCCCAAATACATATTATTACACTAATAACCATTCAAGGAATAGGTCTTCCCTCCCTGATTGCCCTTGCAGCTGCGCCCTGAGCTTCATCGCGAAGAGACTTGGCATAAATCTCGAAATAGTGTTCCTTATTCTAGAAAGAATTAACCCCACTTCATTTAACAAAAATATCCACCAATCGAAACGAAAGGATGAACTCACGCTTCCGGTATTCTTGACACTGGGGCGCTCACTGATAGCTTGAGCGTACTTAACCCAAGCCTCATTAGCATTTTCCCTCTTATACTCCCTATTCTCCGTAATAACCCAATCCCTCACAATCCAAGGTGCAATAGCAGCATCAACAATACCAAATTTCTCTCCAGCGAAAAACGGTCCTTTAACATGTTCGACCAATTTCCTCTGAGCGTCATAAAGCTCTTCACGGGCTTTATCTTGTTTCTCAGGTTCCTGAGATTGAATCAACCTATGTTGAGCAGGAAGAAGATTTTTGTTGATATGATCAATCCAAATCCTTGCTACAGCAAGTTCATAAGGGTCTTCTGGACGAAGACTAGGTTTATACTCCGGGTATGCATCTTCTAAGAATTCCAACAGAATGGTGGATTCGTATAGAGCTTTGCCTTTATACTCGATAGCAGGAACGAGGCCTTTCGGGTTGATTTCTTGACGTTTCGAGAAATAGAGTGTAAGTTCCACACTTCATCACATAATGAAATTAATACCCACCGAGGAAGTGCTTCTCTTTATCGTATGGGTTAACCTCGTGGTACTTGTAGGGAATCCCCCTTTCCTCCAAAGCGATCCAAGTTCTATGCACAAAAGGACAGAACTGGGGTGATAGAATGAATATAATCAGCATACATTCATCAATCAGTGCGCTAATTACTCCATTATCGATGATAAGGTTAATAGTACCACAGTATTGGATTTTAAATGGCTCAATGAAGCGGGGGCCGAGAGTATCAATATCCACTTACCCAAGCAGCCCAGAACACTAGATCCTGAGGTTCTTGATGCTTTGCTACAGTCTCCGCTGCAGGGCCTGTTGCATGAGGATGAACCATTTATAGATGATGATGATGATGGTAGTGGGTACTTGAGGTGGGTAAATGCGATCGGATACTCGTCGGCTTATATACTGCGCACGAACTTAAGATCCTATGATATGACTATAATCAGTCAGGAAATTGCCTGGAATTGCGTCAGATATGTAAATCATCCATTATCTGTATGCATGTACTTATTATTAGTCACCGTCACCTCGGTCCATTAAGAAGCTTGTCAACTCATCAGCTAAGAAGCACCTATCTATCTTGTGTACGCAATAGCCACGGAATCCGGATGGCAGTGTGCTGGGGTCTGAAGGATCCAAAGCTCTATTACTGCGAACCTGAACGCACTTATTTATAGTTTTCACTCCAAGGGCTCCGGAAACGATAGAGAGCCCTGCATAAACCAGGCCATAACTTCCAAAACAATTAAAAAAAAGGAATTCACTTATGATTTATGATCTAGGTTAAACATTGTCTACATTAACACCACAAGCAGCTCTCTGTGGTGCGACATGCGGCAGCATGAGAGATTGTCACTCACCTTCACCTAGTTAGAGTAAGGAACAGTTGAGGTTAATTACTAATTTGACATTACTGTATCCGTTGCAGCACCTGTTGCATGAGGCAGGAGTTCTGCTAAGTATGATATCACTAATACTTATAGTATTAATAGGACGGTTATCTCGGAAATCCAGTTCCGGCTGGGAGGTAGTATGGAATATAGATCACAATCTTGTATTCCAATTCCACGAAGATGGATGCACTTGAGGTAGTTGAAAGTCATGTGAGCCTGCATCTGTTCGGCGCTGACTTCATAAATTGCGGGATTAGTTGTGATCCACAATATGTCTGATGCAATCATCGAGTACCTGTTTTGAAGCCTTGGCCTTGAGGAGACATTGACAACACCGAATAACCAATACACAAAGCTCTTTTTCAAAAGCCCCAGCCATGAATAGAAAATCGAAACCGAGAGATTAAACGAAATATAAACAACTAATACAAATGTCAACTTCCAACAGTCCATAGAGCATTAAAAAATATAACCAAGCTTCAAGGAAGAATAAGCACGCTCATAGCCCCATTCCCATCTTCACTTCCATCTCTCCTCACATCTACAATCTCCACAACCTCACCTTCGCTAGTACCACCAGCACCACCAGCACCAGCACCACCAGCAGCTGCTCCAGTATTTACAGCCACAGTTTTATCCTCACTCTGTACTTGTCCCTGCGCAATACCCTTCCTTCTATTAAACACTTTAATCCTCGGCAACATCATATGTCCACACTCCATCGGAACCAATCTCCAACAAATCCTCTCTTCAGTCCCAGGTAACAATATCGGTAATCTTCCACTTCTCAAACCAGAAGCTACAAAACTATCCAAACTCTCAGTTTCCATTTGACATAGAACATTCGCCGATTGAGTCGGATGATAATTTCGTATAGATAATGTAAGTGTGAATGGAACGTGTAGTTTTGCTGATACAGGGACTTGTAGAAGAGCCACAATATTTTCTCTTGGTGGTTTTAATACTGGGATTGGAATTCGTGTTTCTGATAGTTCGCCATTTCCCGGATTTTGATATTCTATTTTGATTAAGGGTTTTAGTTGAACAACCCAAACCCGAGGTGAGAGAGAAGCATACCTTCGCCATGAAACCAAGTAATACCCTGGATTAGAAGTAATAGTAGATCCTTCCATATGATCACTTTCCGGTATCGCAAACCTCGTAAGAGCATTGAATTCATCCCCTTGCATGAATTCTATACATACACATAAATCAACAATTCATTCATGACGAGGAAGGCTTCGAGACCATACCTCCTGGGAACAAATCCTCCTCCTCAAGCGAACTATCAATAAGTTGAACGTCCGTTTCATCCTAAACCAGTTCCAATAATCAGTCCATGACTGTGTAAAATTGCTAGGAAACAAAATAAAAAAACATGCATACCTCTTGTTCAAACGAAACATTCTCAACACAAACACCCCAAGGTCCTTCAACTTCCACACTCAAATCAACAAAAACTTCTCTACCCTTTCCATCATCAACATAATCTTCTTCATAAGCTCTCAAATCCGCCAATCCATCCCATTGTTTCAAAGTATGTTGATACTTGACTTCCTTTTTCACTTTAAAAGGATCTACAGTCGGCACTATTATCATTTGTAGTTTTTCTGTTACATTCATATCAACCGCTTTATTTTCTTCATTATCCAAATCCACATCATCAACATCAACGTCTGTATCAATGTTGTCATTTATTGAAGATGATGGATGAGTAGGAGAAGGTAATTTTGATTGGATAGAAAAATCCAGCATTCGATCACCTATAGCGCCTGTGTTTTTCAGATACAACGTCTTGACAACTGTTACACCTGGGATCAATTTGCCACATCGAATACCCCTAATGAGACTAGACGATTGTTCGCCATCCATGGTGATACTATTAACTATAAACACAAACCAAAATATCAGTTTAAATCATAATTCATTAGGGAGAGGGAAGTGAAAGGAGAACGAAGCTTACTGGCACTATCAATTTCAGTAGGTTGCAATAAAACATCCATAGCAACCTCTAATTCCACTTCATCTGCATTGCAGATTTCGATTCTAATAGGATACTGTTCATCCAAATACGCAGGTGTTTCATGTCTAATCTTCACTGAAACTTGATGTGGTCGACTCTTAACACTACAAAATCACATTGTTAGTAAGAAAAAGAAAAGAAAACAGGAAAAAGTAATAAATAAAAATGAAACTTACATCGTACTTTGCCACTGAGCTCTTTTAATAACAGTAAACCTAGGTGGTTTAACCGACGATAACCATTTCCCAAGCGGAACCTGACCATTCCTATCTCTACAAGGTTTCAACGGAATCTCAACCTTCCAGTTTTCCTCTTCCAACATCACAACTACTTTTGCAACCTACCAAACCAAACCAGAGAAAAAATAGAACCATCAGAACATCGCCACATCCTGTATCGGATATGAAATTTACCTTGAGAGTACCAGAAACCTTAGGAATCACAGTTCCCGAAATGACCAAAGTACTACCCATCTCCCATCTCAAATACGCATTACATCCTTCTCCATTCCCCTCCTCCTCATTACTTACATCACCGATATTCACCCACCAAACATCATCTCTTTCTCCTTTCTCATTCGCACTTTCATTATGTCGAATAATAACAGTAGGGGTTTGTTTTCTTTCTTCTTGTTCTTCCCCCTCTCCTTTTCTTCCATCTTGACCTTGACCTTGATCTTGATCAATGCCTTCCAAATACAATTGAATAGATGATATCGGTAATGATGAGATAGAATTAAACGTAGGTGCAGACAAAGATACTTGAAATGCTGCTGTTTCGCCAATTTTGACTTCACGAGACCAAAAAACGACATTCACAGTGACTGTTTATTGCATTTTATTGATTTGATTTTATTAGCATTGGGTTGTAGAAAAAAAAAAAAGAAAGAAAAGAGAAACTCACATAAGGATGCATCACTAAGATCTATCACAAATGGTTTTTCCGGGTTTATTGGTACGGTACCCTGTATGACGAATCGAAACATTTAACATGGGTTACCAATCAATCAATCAATGAATAAAATAAACAACAATTAATTACCTTCAAAATGGCAACAAAATCATTTTGTAACTCGTTTACATCTTCAACCTCCGATTCATTCGAATCTATACAAAAAGAAAAACCAAGATAATTGTCAATCAGATATTCAACCAAGAACCAAAAGAGAAATGGGTGGAAAAGAGAGGGAAAAAGAATACAAACCATATCCAATCATCTCCAACAACAACTTCATACTCAGCCCAATATCACCAAGATGTTTAACAGCCGTATACCAAGTTTTCAATAAAGGCAACAACATAGAACCCCAATTTTCACGTTTGTACACTTTTGCTATTCTTTCAAAGAACCTATACATATTCCAAGATACGAAAAAAATGCAAATGCAAACGTAAACGTCAATGGTAGTAGTTGAAGTTTTTTTAAGAGAGAAACCGTACCTAACAGCCAAATCATATTGTCCAGAACCACAATAAATCTCAGCTATACGATAAGCGATCCATAGTGTAAGTCTTCCTTGACCTTGACTTTGACTTTGACCAGACGTCAAAGTATTATCACCAGGACCAGGATTATACTTCTTGAACAATTCATATGCTTTCGTATACAACTACAACAAGAAAAGAGAGAAAATGCCCCTTTCTCAATCAACACAAAATACAATGGAACGTAGGAAAAAAAGAGATAAAACGTCAATTTGAACGTACCTCAAGTATAACAGTTTTATGATCCACCTTTTTCTCATTCGTAAATCCAGGTGAAGTCGTAATCGGTTTCCCTTGTTGCTGCAAATCATAAATCACAATTCATTAATACTCAAAACCAGGATCAAATTCCACCTTGAAACAAATGGGCATACCTCAGCTTCCAAAGCAACTAAAAACTTCATCCTTCTCAACTCTGTACATTTCGCAGCAGCATAATAATAATGTCCAGGATGTTGTAAAGCATGACTTGGATTCGTACCAACACCTACAATAAACGAAGAAATCAAAGTTCGTAAAGTTTTAAAATCATCATAAAATATAGAGCTAGTCATACCTGATGTTATTGCCGTTGACGTTGATGACGTTGATGTTGACGCTGCTCCAGTAGCAGTGGTAGTAGCGAAGGAAGGATTTTGAATTTGAGATAAAGACGTAAGTTGAGGTGTATGCCTTGGTATAGTCAAAGAGTTCGGTGATCTAATACCCGATTCTAAAAGTTCTGCAAAAATCCGATTCCTAAATGGAAAATTATCCGTTCATGCGTTAATAAGTACACAATTGTAGGTGACATTGAGGAAAGATATAAGATGAATAGAAAAGTGAAGAAAAAAAAAGACGAAAACGTACTGTCTAGCTATCCAACTCCAAAATTCAAACGTTTCTTCACCAATCCCCCATCCTCTCGAGAAATCACCAAACTTGCGCATATGTGAAGTATGATGAGATAATGCAAGACCATGTTCATCGTTATATAAATACAACTTCGTTATCTATTAAGGTGGTTAGTCCAAGTAGTGCTGGTATTGATATTTATTAACCTTGATATTAATAGTATCCGCCAAAACCTTTGCTTCAGCCCATCGTTTTGTTCGAGGTGGTAAAATAGCAGGCGAACCAAACATGATAAGAAGTGTTCCATACGCATCTTGGTAATGTCTATGGAATTAATACAGTCAACGCAACAGCGGAAATAAAAAGAATGGAACATACTTTAGAGCAACCTCATCTTCACCTCTAAATTCTGCAAAACAAGCCATTTTATATTCATATCTAACCGTCCAACCTTCCGGTCGAAGTGGTCTTGGAATATTTCCAATGGTGCTGGGTATACTTGTATATGATGAAACGGCTGTTGAATGTCTATTTCTCTTTCTTCTGACTCGTTTTGAATGGGTTGTGTAGTATTCCAATGCTGATTCGTATAAGGCCTGTGAAAGGCTATTCTCAATCAGCATACATACTTGTAGTTGGATGAATATAAGTTACAACAATACCTTTTCACAAATTCTCCCAACTCTGACTGACTTACAGGACTAAGAACGAACAAAGCAGCTCTAGAGTCCAATCCACTATGTCTTCTTATAAACGTCAATCTAGCATCCAGAGTAGGATCATCTAACAAGAGTCAAGGCCAAGGCAATCAGATGCAACTCATTAAAGACGTACCTAGCATCTTTCTACTTGCCAACAAGACAACAGTCAATTTAATCCCCCTCTCTGTAGCACTCTTCTTCCTGATAGCAATTTCATTTGCGAGCTCTGTATCCCTCCTTCTCTCCTCTGCCTCTCTTTCCTTCTCCCTGTCTGTATCCTGAGTTCCAAAGGACTTTTCAAATTCCCCAGGGATACTCAAACATCCTTATAAACAACACAAAGACTGAAGGAATGAGAGTGGTATGTTTCCTAATCCAAATCGGCGCTACAATTCCATCAGGATGTAATGGTGAACTTTGAGTCAGAGGAGAAAGTGGCGAATGGCTTGAAGCATAAGATGGATCGTCTACATGAACAAGTTTGCGTGGTGGAAATCGAACGTCTTTATCAACCAAAACGACTTGGAAAGTTTTTGATTTTTCAGGCTGCCATACAGCAACCTTGCGTTGTGAAGTCAAAGCATCTCTGAGTCTTAATATTAGAGTATTGAAAGGGTCTGATGTTGATATTGGGACAGGAGTAGTTGGAGTCTTTGGAGGTGGGCCTGGTGGGTGAGCGTCGAGCCCCGCGACAAACATGACGGGGGCCAGCTGAGCGAGGAGCTCTGGAGGATACGAGTTCATAGGATTGTGGTAGGTAACAAACAAGAGTACAGTACATCAATACATTTCCAGGCTCATTCCGTCGTGGATCTCGTAATCTGCAAGTGTAATATGATCCTTGTAGATGGTATACCTGCACATCCTCAGCACTTGGTCTGCCCAATAGAACACCTACTTACCACTTCTTCAGCACAATCTTCGTGTGGTCAGTTCCAGTCTGTGCAGCAATCAGCTTTTTCAAGTCGCCGACTGTGTCATCAGGACTGCACTTGACCCGCACTACCAATCCCATCAATCCCATCCCTTATCACAGGCAAGTCGCAAGCGTACCTTTGCGGCCAAGTCGGTCGTTTGCAATGATCTGAGTAGCTCTTGAGTTCCGATACGCCTCACAGACAAGGGCAGCTCACCTCGATAAGTGCCATTGGATGAGGTGCAAATTAAATTCAATTAACTGCTAGATTATTCTGACATCAATTATTTGTAGCTGTTGACTCCGTAGCACATATCCCAAGAAAAGCTACATACTATAATGTACATCGAAATACTGAATATTAAATCATGAATACGTCGTAGAGTCCTTCAGCCGCCACCGGCTCAATGGTCCCCACCACCACACTGACTGGGGTCGAGCATCACTGCTTCCTTTCGACTTCTGGGGCTGCGTTTCTCTACTGAATGATCTTCCTCTCTCAACCTCTTCAATCTCATCTTCACTGACTACTCCCTCAATATCATCATCATCCACTTCTCGTCTTTCATCCAGCTCGTAATCTTCACCGTCTGTGTCCCTATCTCTACCCCTATCTCTACTCTTCCCTAAACTTTGGTCTCTCCTTCTCGTCCTGCGAGTCCACAACAAGTTACTGATTCCCCACGTCGAACTCGAAG
Source organism: Coprinus comatus (assembly GCA_034638255.1). Lineage (NCBI taxonomy): Eukaryota > Fungi > Basidiomycota > Agaricomycetes > Agaricales > Agaricaceae > Coprinus > Coprinus comatus. The sequence continues at coordinate 521,466 of JAWPGT010000017.1, forward strand.
CATCTGAAACTCCCTTCTTCTCCATCTCTCTAATCCTCTTCACCCTTTCAGCCGCTTGCTTTTGAGCAGCAATCAAATGTGCCCTCCTGATACTCGCGTAAAATTGATGGACAGAAGCCGGCAGTATCCTCGGTAAAGTCCTCAAGCTCGTCCTTGAAGAAGTCGATGTCGAACTCGAAGGGCCACCAGATTGAGTAACTGAATGGGTTGGAGAGTCCGAATTTGTGTTATTCGGTGGTCTTCTTGGATGTTCAACTTCTTCCTCCTCTTCCTCCTCTTCCTCTTCTTCTTCCTCAACATGATTCGATATTCTAGACGTTCGTATCCTAGCCAAAGAAACATGACTAGTCCTCCTCACTCTCGAATCTGTTGACGAACTATATGCCACCCCAACATCAGCATCACCAACATCTTGTTGTTCTCTTCCAAAAGCACCAGTAACATCTCTCCAAACTTTCTTAGCTCTCTGTCTCGTCTCCAGTCTTTTTTTCTTAGCTTCCCTTCTTCTATTCTCTCTCTTCTCCTCTTTTCTCAATTTCTCTTGAACATCATCCTCATCCCCTAATCCACTTCCACTCCCAGCACCAACCCACCACCACCAACCCAAAAAACTTTGCCAAAGTACAACAGCCCACATAAGTCCAGGCAGCAACCAAACATATTCTTCCAACCTATGCACATAAAGAAAATTAAGTGCAGTCGAAATTAAAGCCAAACTCAAAGCTGATCCTCCAAATACAGCCGTACCACCATCAGTACGCCATGCTTGTTTTCGATTTACTAGTAATCCCCAAATAAAGAGGGCTACTGTGAATAAGAGGGAAAGTGTTGCGTTGCAAACGTTTTTTATGGCTCCGGATATGTAGTTGACGGATTTGTCTTGGCTTATTGGGACTAATTGCATTACTGCTGCTACGATTGCCATTGGTCCTATTAAATATGTGTATTTTGTTTGGTTTTTTTGTTTTGTTATTGGGTCGTAGTTTCCAGACGTACCGAGAAGAGCGAATATCAATTGTTTCTCGAGACGAGATGGATAAAGTAATGTCAAGAATTGGATATGCGTAATCTAAAGAAGAAGAAAAAAGGGAAAAAAAAAGTTAATTCACCCAGGTGAACCACCAAAACAAAAAAGAATAATACACACTTGAATAAGACCAGAAGTCGAGGCATTCATAACAAACCAAGTAGCTTTCTCCGCAATACTCCAAGCTTCCGGATTCACATCTATATCATCACCAACACCACCAGCATTTCCAGGAGGAACATTAACCGCAATATAACTCAACATATACGGCCAATTTTCACTTTCTGATAAACTTGTAGATAACACAACATGAATAGTAGCAATGAGTGAAATCAAAAGTGTAGTCACTCCAGAAAGTTGAAGAACATAATTCACAGGAGCTAATGGCCAATGATATTGAGCTGTGAATATTAGATGGATGAATAAGACGACTGTTAATGTTAACACGACGCCTGTTAGAAGGATTTGAACAGGGAGTGAGCGGACGAAGGGAGGTCGATATTGGAGGTATGGATCTTCTAGAAACCTAGAATAGGAATATTTTTGGTTAGATAGAAATGATAAGAAAGCGAAGAGGACTTGCCCATCGCCGTGAAGTTCGTCCGCAGTGACGAGAGTTGCTAGGAATATGACGAAGAGCAGTGTGCGTTTACAGAGATCATGCAAGTCCATCGCTAACCATCCTCTCTTACCTTTCTCAGGTGGGAGTAAGGCCTGCCAGGACCCCGAAACCCGTGTATGGGACCCTGAGTTAGTCTCTCCGTCTTTCCGACTTCCACGGAACGCTATTTACAGAATAGATGGTCAACATGGCAATTACATAGCAGTTCATCGACTAACCCACAATCATATAGTATCGCTCCAACATTCCGATTCCACCGTGAATTGTGAAAAATGATATAGCCAAAGGTTACTAACAGGTACTTATAACAGAGCTGGGTTACATTGGATACCATATCCAGATTAGTTATAGCAAGCAAAAGAAAATACGGTAGTACAAGAAGTTAAGGAATAGATCTTGTTAGAGATGACAATCGTTAGTGCCGATACGTCGTGTCCATACGGTGAGCGTCGTATTTATTTACAAAATGAGAACTTTGGCGGATCTTAATAGTCCTATCCGAAATCCTGAATATTCCTGATATTCATATCGCACAGTTGTTGGTGTCCGACTTCGAGTGCTCTGGTTTAACTTGTAGCCTAAAGTAAGATCAACATTTAAACAAAAACAGGGTGAAAAAAAGGCATACCGCCAATTGATACCTGACACCAACAAAATGCATAAACTTATTCAATTTGGCATCTCTCGATTTCTTGATAGGTTGCCCAAATTCATACTGAGTCATTAGAGTGTCCAAAGAAGGTCCTAGCTCACATCGTTTAATGTGTTGAAGCGAGAGAGAGATGTGGAATGAACATACCATCCAAACTAAATAGTTCATTCAAATCTTTAGGAAAATCCGGACTAACACTATCACTATTTGGTAGATAAATAGTATGAAGTGCATCCTCCGGTTTATTTGCCCGTAACAATCCATTCAATCGCCGTGATTCTCTACAAAAAAACGAATTTAAGATTAATTACCCAAAGCATGTATCAAGAAGAATGAAAAACAATAGTACATACGAATTATGCAACGCACGATGAAGATCCTCATACTCTTTTTTATTACTAACCAATTCTTGTTGAACATCTTCTGGTATATGATTCTGCAAACAACGTGCAACGTGCTCCTTAACCAATTTCTCAATTTCATCAGTGATATCTTGCTTGACTAAATCAAGTAATCATCGTCATTGTCAGTCGATCGAAATAAGTAAAATGTGGGGTATGAAAGTGATGGGAGCAGCTGATTTGCAATTCTAAAATGACACTTACCCTGATTTCTCATTTCTTCACCTTCCCTTGCTAAGACACTATCAATAATACCTAGTTTTTGTATTAAGTACAACAAGAAAATCGGAAAGGTTAATTAAAAAGAACTCACCTTGGATCTCATCAATACTTTCTCTATGCCTTGCATCCTGTTCTAACATTTGTTGACGAAACCTGGAAAGACAAACAAAAGAATAGAAGGAAATACAATGAAGTATGGATAAAAGTGAAATATGTAGAAGACAGACGTCCACAAGACCAAGAAAACACATAGAATATTAGTATTCATTCACTAAAAGATTACCACTATGAACAGACTCTTTAATCTCTTGCGGGTTTCCTAGTTTATCGCCCAGCAATGCAACTTGCATCGCTTGACTATTGAGCCCAGAAACATGAGAGCTTAAATTTTTCTACACGCACGAATGCGCAGCAAGTTAGTGGTTGTAAATGGATAATAAGGAATGCTAGGTATCATACAGCGGGATTTGGGCTTGGCTTGTTAGATGTTGAATTTGACAAATAAGCGATGGACGGATTGGTGGTGGAATGTAGATGCTCCATAGAGAGGATGATACACGAGTTGGTGGAGAGGAAGAGCCAAGCAAAGTCGATGCACTCGATGACGTCGTTTGACCTCAGTGTAATATTAGGTAATAAAAAGACCTTTTGATAGCAAGCGAAGTTGGCGCTCAAGTTCACCCTCGAGGATTTAAGCTCAGCTTGCACTTAGATCAAATGTACTAAGAGATACGATGGGGTAAAATGCAAAGACTTGAAGCTCTTTTGTCATCTGTGAAAGTTATTACATACGAGTATCAAATTTTCTCAAACTTAACGTCGAACAAAACCCGTGCCAGTATTTGGGTAGGAATCTGAAAATAGCAGCAACAACACATCATACTACCTGTTCCCAGTTCCGAACTCGCAGAAGGTAGATGTTCATTCATTATGCACGTGTTAGACACCTGTTGCCTGCCTGTTTCGGGGGACAAGGTTTGTTCTATTTATCGCTAGACATATACGGTTAGGGTTTAGACTTGGCTTTGGACTTCACTGGGCAGTTTTAAACGAAGGAGTATCAGCCCCACTAATTTGGTAAGGCGACCAAAAAAAAAAAAAAATCTCGCTAAGGTTCCATACAGCCTTACAGAGTAAAAGCATCAACCTAACCCAATCCTCCAATGCGCAAGTAAACTTTGGAAAAAGAAAATAAGTAAAAATAGTGAGTCCTAAATCGGGCTCTCTGTGGCTTGCGAGAGCGCTGTCAAAACCTGAAAGTGGTGGGTGCCGTTATAGAATGGATATCCTACGTCACAACGGAGTCCCCCAATTTCGTCAACATAAGCATAACACCAAAAAAAATTGCGTTGCAAGCCATATCTATTTTTGTAACTATCGGGGGAAAAACAAATAAGTACACAAGTCTATCGCCAATGCGAACACGAATTTCCTTTTGTTGCTGGCTATGTAAATGCTTCCTCAGAGCTAGAAGCCAATATGTGCGAACTTATCTTTTCGAGAAACCTAGATGTTATCGGCGTAGCAGACGGAACATTGAACAAAGCCTGGTGGCCTCGGCCTTCAAAAAGAGCTTCAGGCCAAGTTCGGGTCTGTCGTAACGTTAATGTCTACTAACCTTCGGAGACAGCCGTTTCACATTGACACAGTGCTATGTACTGAGAGCGTTTCACCACCGACTACGTGTACGTGTATCAAGAAAAAAGCACATGAGATTCCGCTCGCTTGAAAGCATTTTTAGGCTGTACTCCGAACGAATTTATCATCAAAAATCCAATGTCTGTGCAATTAAACATTGGATATTTCAATTTTGTAGACATGGGAAATCCCATGTAGTACATAAGAGTATCTTAGTACTTACCAGTTAGTACCTCACATCACGACGGACGTTCTTCGCCTTGGAAACAAATTACCAATGGTTTTAAATTCGAATCTGGATCGACTGGGCGGTCATCATAGGCGTCGGCGGTGTTGAAAGATTGTTGGTTGAAGGTGTACCTTGGTGTATTGCACAAAGACTCTACCCCGGATAACATAACTGAGAAAATAAGAAGAGCCCTTCCTTGATGATGCAGTGCCACTGAGAAGACTTGCTTTGACTCATACTTGTCCCCAGGTAAACCCTTTCTACAAGTATATTGACTTTATCAGTGATAAAATGGTCATGTGCATGACCCATGATACGGAACTGATACGGAATTTTGTTCCATTCTCGACTTTGAGGGAAAATTGAATGGCTTATATTAGGACAAAATGCCCAAAAGTGATTCATGAACGTTCGTCTGGGGTCAAGTGCTGGATATCAGTATCAAGCCACAACATAATGGAGGCTCCTGATTGTACGTGATTGCCTAAAAGGCCTCGTGTTCTGCTGTGCACTGGATCAACGAAACGGCAATCGTCGGCACCTGATGGCACCTGCTTGTATTGGGCGCCAATATCTGACTCTTGTGTATATATGTGGGAGGACGAAAGGGTTATAGGGATAACCCCCCACCCCTACCTTTTTATCTTTTCACTGCGAGAGATAAACTCCTTCACTTCCTGCAGTGCAAACTTTATCTCTCTGGTCATTGTCATTCCGTGATCTTGATCTAAACAACACGTTCCATATATCGTCGTCCGCGTCGTAACTATATACATAGTGGTCGCACGCACGGGCGCTTTTTATAACTCAACGTCCTATCTGTTCCACGCGGCAATTGTCAATACCTCAGTGTAATACGTTCATCGCCATATCAGTCTTTTATCTCTCCAAGTCTCTTGGTGAGTTTGATGTATCATCTATCAAAATCAAATCCTCCAAGATTCTCATACATACCGCATCTTCAGTCACCCCATCATCCTTCCACAACAATGAGCTCTTCAAAAGCCAACGGCAAGGCCAAAGCTTCTCCCGGCAGAGCTGCACGTCCCACCTCCACTGCTACCACCTCGTTTGGTCTTTCTCCAAACAGACTTTATGATGATCAGCTTCGCGCTTCACCTATGCGAGAATGGCCCGAAGTATGGTCTCAGATGGAAGGTGTCTCCGGATCAAGGTCAAGACTGAGCGCAGATTGCTGGGAGAGTGTAGGTGCTTCCAAGTGGACACATCAGTGAGTACTAAGGCTTAGCACTGCAAATGTTTTTCGCGTACTGATCGATTACTTTTCGGCAGGAGGAGATGTGAATAGATACTTGTTCGTTTACGACTGTACCCTATGTTTTTTATTACTGTTCGGTACGCGCTTTCTCAGTAATCTACAAATGCAACAGCGGCTGACTGCAGATCATCCTTTCTAGCATTATAACCATGGAATTCCTATATCTATGCCCCGCCTGATTTTTTTTTTTTGTTTCGATATGACTACGTACCAGCCTCGGTGTGTTGCATCGTGGCTAGGGTACGGATAAATATGTATGTATAATAGCAATATATTTGATGGTACATGACGAGCAAGGCATCCGAGGGCTGTTTGGAATCGTGGGAGTTTTCAGCTTCTAAATCTTATCTGGCGGATTGCTTTACGTGCAACAGAAGTGTCCTGGCAAATATTAATAGCCATGTCCTCCAGCCTTCCGCTTCTTAAACCTTCCTCTACTTCACCTTCAACCAACACCCCCTCCTACGGCAAGAAAAGTAAAAAATGGTCTCCATTGCCTCTGTCGTCGTTGCTGTACGTTGCGCCATTTAGCACTAATACTGCAAATCTAACTCTTCGTCTAGTTCTTTGGGTTCCTGACTGTCGCCTCTGCCAAGGTCATCGTTGTAGCCGTTGGTGGAAATACTACGAATGATGCCAGACTAGTTTTCCAGCCTCCTACAGTCCTGGCTAACCAAGGAGATGTTGTTTACTTCAACTGCATGTTTTTTTTTTCTGAACGGTACAACTTTTCCCCTAATATCCGATTCAGTTACCCAGGGCAACCACACCGTTACCCAGTCAGTCTTTGCTGCTCCTTGTATGCATGCCCACGACTTTAACGAGACTATAAACGGCTTCGACTCTGGTATTCGAGAGGCTGGTAACTTCCAGGCAATCACCAATCTCCAAGTTCCAATTTACGACAACACTACCACCATCTGGTTCTTCGACTGGAACACCTGTGCTGAGGGTGGTGTTGGTGGCATTAATGTCAACGAGTCCAGCTGGGAAACGTACGACGGCTTTGTGGTGAGCATCCAATGAAAAACACGGGAAGCGATCGAGAGATTTTAATCGAGGTCTAATTATAGCGCAACGCACTTCGTCTTAATGGTTCCGAGGCACAAACAGCAACGTCCTCTTATTCCACCGCGTCTCGTACAAACACTGCAGCTGGCTCCCCCTCAAACACTGACACCGCCAGTGATTCTACTCGTTCACTTAAGTTGGGAGCCGCAGGAGCTATTCCTCTTGTCCTCGGTGCTTTTGCGTTGTTGGCCTAAATTTGGAGTATAAATGGAGGTAACGTTAGGATGGCATTTTTACTTAGTCGAGAAAGTTCACGTTCTTCGCTCATTTCTCTCATGGGAATAAAGTCTCGTCCTGCATGGGCTCCCTTGCATTCTTTTTTATTGTGCTTTTGTGATTCCTTTGTCTTGATTGCCTCGTATTTTTTTCTTCTCGTTTTGCGGAGTTGAGGACAGTATATTCAGTGTTCATTCGTGTTTTGTTGTCATTATTTTTAAAACGAACAGTGATATATGTATAGTTAAAACTTGATTCACTCAAGATGACATGCGTGTGTTCGAGCTAGTTTTCTTTCGTAAAAGTGCTCAAGGTCCCCGAGTTTAGAAGGTTATACCCATTTTGTGTCAACAGAGAACCTCAATATAGTCACACTTCTTTTCCTTCTATGATTCTGGGGCAATTCTATGGTCTTCGAAGGCCATTGTCTTCGGTTACCTCAACTATTAGGTACATGCTTGATTGGTTCGACTTCCATCAATTAAAAAGCGGACTTCGTGTTGGATACATCCAATAAATATGAGGAAGATTTTATGAAGGAACACACGTGCCGAACTAACGCGTCAACTTTTATCATGACAGCAATACTGGATGTGGGCTGCGGAGGGCTGGGTATTAAATCTATGAAAACTTGGCCTTGCAATATATGTATGGACCTATTAACAGTACAGCATGAGTGACTATAAAACGAGAAAGGAATATCCAGAAAATAAAATAAATCTAAAATTAGATGGGTGATTGAGAACGTGAATGTGCCGAGGTTATCGTTAATCGTCACTACAGGAATCATTAGCACAGTGACAAGGAAAATGCAAAATAATGACGCACTCAGCCGGTTCTCTGCGTAGAAAGAGCATGTCAATAGCTGCTGAAAAAGCTGCGAATGCCATGCCACCACCAAAGGCGGCTTTCGGACCAGAGTTTCGTGCAAGTATACCACCAGCAAGAAAACCTGACGAGACAGAGTTCCAAATATCATTCTTGGCGCGGTACTGGGCAGGTGGATGAGATGAAAATACAGTCAAAATGTATGCATTCGAACATACCCCTTCTATCACACATTCGATACCTGCAAATAGTGCTCCAACCTTTCCAAAACCTTTACCACTAGTCCACATTCCCTTACCCATCTCCTTGAAGATCTGTCCTGCCTTTTGTGTGGTATTCATGCCGGCTTGTGTTTGTTGCCTCATTAGAGGATCTTCATATGCAAATGATGCGGACATGAGCGAGAAAAAGGCACCAATACCGAAACCTAGAAATGGTTTTAGCATCAACTGAGTAGCTCGCATATCGTATCATACCCATTGTCCCAGCCATGACAGTTTTGGTTGCACAAGACTCCATAGCCATTGAAGCAAAGTTGGAGTACTTTTCTTGTTGTTTAAGTGCTTCCCGGTCTTCTTCCGTGAACCCTTGTGGCAGAGGTTCCTTGCCTGGTGCCCATATTGGAACCTGACATGGGTACCTGTTGAAATTTGAGTTCATGGTTACAGGTCTACGAGCACCCCGTCAGTCGCGTATACTGTAGTTCGTTTGTAAATTTGATCCTCGTCAGCGGTGTTCCGCTATTTGGACTTGCTTGGCAAGACTTTCCGAGTTCAAAAAACATAAATATCAATGTATCATCACATTTCATTGCATACGTACCTCTCCTTTTCGACTCTTCAATGGACACCTCTGCTTCACCTCAACATTTACCTCAGTATATGCTATATAGTACTACAGGAAGCACTTATTAACTCAGGAATAGGGAAACCGGACCTATCAATCAGCTCGGCGACGAAACTCTTGTGTACATACTGGAGTACTGCTGTTTATCATCTACCCGTCCTCAATGCCATTTGCGACTTGTCAACAAACGATTCTCTGCTTTGGCTCTACCTCCCACTCTGAGGACGATATCCATACACTCACCGGAAGAATTGGTCCGATTGGTACATTCAGCACACAGTCCATTGCTTAACGAGGAATTTTCCAAGCATATACTCTGTTTGGAGATTTGTTTTATACCGCACAACTTTGTACTCAATGATACGGATGACCTACCGAAGATGTGTCCTAACTTGATTGTTGTACGATTCCGGTTTGACCTCGGCGTGGATGCGACGAAGCTACCGGAAGAAAGGGCGTTTGACCGAGTTGTAACTCACGATGCTACCTTTGCAAAGAAACGCGAGGCTAGTTACCAGACATGGACGGAATTTTTATCCAAGTTCAATCCAAAGAAATTTGAATGGATCGCAAGTCACAATCAAACCCTCCGACTGGTTGGTGTACACCCACATTTACGTCAACTCTTCTCTTCCTGGACCAATTTGGATCTGATCTTCTTGGATGGTATATGTCTCCTCGAGGAGAATAAAAAATTGGAACCGATCAGTTGGCAAGTGTGGCTCCCAACGAATACAGTTGTCATTCGAGGTCCATTTTACTCCGGTATTCTGCATTTCCTCTACAAGATTGAAAGGATCCATGCTGCTCCTTCATGTCATCTTTTGATGCTCGAGTCCTGTGATGATGCCATGGAAATGCGACAACCATATGCACATGGTGTTCCCGCGGTCTCCTTGCCTGATAATACCCTAGTAACCACGGTTGGCTGGTCTTACGCGGAACGGAATATGCTGGTTTCAGGACTATCAAACGACCCTTCCCGAGCACCGAGGGAAACCAACGCAGGTACTTCGGAAAGCCAAACAAGTTTTACTTTGGTCACCCAATCATCCTGCGTCAGCGTAGGGGGGGCAGCGTGTGTGGTTATTCTCTGTCTCATCTTCTATTTCCTGGAGATTCCTGTCATTGGGACAGGTAATGGTATTCGCTCCAATTCCCACAATATGAGTCTTGACCTTGGGACACGCTTCCATTTCGCTGGACTCTTCAAGTATAATAAGACCTCGTACCCAGTATATCCATTCTATCCAATCGCACCCAGCCATGAAAAATCACAAATATATGCTGTAGCAACGACTTCAGTTGATGTTACGGAACCTGTTACAAGTTGTTGGTGTTCCTGCGACAATATTGGCGTTTCTCTTCCTAGCATGAAGCAGATGGTCTACTCCTAACTATTATCCTACATTCTTTAATCTGGCTGTTTTCTTGTTTTGTTTGGTCTGAATCCATCTCTCTTTGTTTTGTTTACTTGGAACATCTATCATCTTTGTTCGCAGCTTGATTTTAATTTATGAAGGCTTTTCTGTTTATTAACAGCTCTGATTGGAATGATGAAGAAGTGCATGATGATTGTCAGCACTTCAGCACTGGGCGTTGTGATTGCGATATATTTTTGGAGTGCAAGACAGAAGCCACGACTAGTCGGATGTAGAAGAATGGAGACCATTTTCGGCGGTGACCAGTCATTTCCGAGGAACGGAAATTATCTTTGGGCCTTCTGGACTCGTCATGAGACCAAGAAATCACCATTTTTCTCTGGGAGACGTATAGATATTGTAAAGTTATACGTATGCGAACATATTCGGAGGTGGTATGATTTGTGGAGTACACGGGTAGGTACTACCACGCTGTGTTGGGCTCAAAGCCCATTTGCACCCTAGTAATCCATCTTTGAAGGCTGGAGTATTTAGAGATTCGGCGGTATGGTTTAAAGGGTTAGTAAACAAAGTATATTTTGAACACTCCAGCTTACTTTCATAGTCGGGATTTGTATTCATCCGAGGTTTGACTAATATAAAGCTGTGAACTCTGCCAAAAGGTGGTAGTCCAAAGTTTAATCCCTCCCGCGTTTCTATTCGATTAAACCCCTTGTCAATTCATCGCTTCCAACTTGCTGGTGCGTCCGAAAAAAAGAACATGAGAAGGGATTCGAATCTCGAGGCGTCCATATGTGGACTAAATGGAAGTGGTAAAAAAACATCACTTCCAAATGCTAGAAACCATTATGATACCGCGTATCCGAATACTGTGCTAAGGCTTCTACTGAGGGTTAACAACTTACCAGACAACCCTGAAACTTGGGAACCGAACACCGTGCTGACCATGTTAAAATTAGTCTGTTATTAGCAGTTACATTAAGGGGCAAATAAGTGTATGGTACTACACAGTAGTACTGAACTGCGTTCGGAACACAGTCTTGGCAGCTGAGTGAGGATATGTCTGCTGTCATCAGTCGGGGGCGGTGGCTTACTGTTCGAGTTACCGCTGAATTGTCAGGCTGTAGGCTCTGATCGTATGAGTAATATAAAGGTAATTGTAATTTGCTTTTTTATGGGTGGACCGCAGTTCGTAGTACTACTTCCAAGCAGCTTCATATATAGTACCTTCGAAGCATGTCCAAGATTATTTAGCATGTATACTAAAGTGTAGTGTAACCTCCAGTTTACTAGCACAGTAGTACGGGAATGTTAGTAGTTGGAACTTGGAAATCGCCGTCGCTAAAATACATCATACATATCACTTACTAAACATTTGGACACTTGTCCAGTGTCAACAGCCCCGAATATGATAGTTCAGTCCAAGTGGCACATTCAAATCCCCTTACATGGACAAGAAGTGAGTGCACTGCCCTTCTTACATCCTAAAAAGAACTTGATGCATGATGAAATGATGGGGGAACTTCTCTCTTCGTGTTTTAGTCTGTTTGAAAGATGAATGAAGTGTATATGAATGTGGCTTTTTGGGGGTTGACCCCTCACTCAAGACCTCAAGCGAGACAGTTTTGGTTTTTTTTTAAATCGATTGTGTGGGTTCAGGGCCCTAAAGACTGTTGGAAGAATATTTATAAAAGGATGATCAATATCGGATGGGAACGTTTCCCCTCGTTATTGCCTCGACGCTCGATCTTCCCTACTCGTTTGTGATAATCGCTTCGTGGTGCCCTTTACCATCCTCGTGGTTTTTAATTTACCTATCACCTCATTCTATCATCGATATCGGAGTTTCTTGTGTCAATGATGGTACGTTCAGATGGTTATATTGTATTACTAACCTCATAATGTCTTACTCACAATGTTGGAATTTGTATCTTTTGATGTAATGTAGGCGACCGCAGTATTGGAACGTGTTTCAGGGTTAAGGAGTGATTATGGATATGATGGTTATAATTGCAATGAAGTATATGGTGGTCAAGAGACGATTCATCTGCATCAACAAACTAAAATGATCCAGGATCACTTTAAAAGGATGGTTTTTCTGAAGAAGAAGAAACGAGGCATTCTAGACACAGAGACAAAAACAGGTATAGAAACTGTCGAAGAAGCCGAAGAAGAAATGACTTCATTGAGAGTCATTTCCGCTGTACCACCGGAGATCTGGATTTACATATTTGAGATGTGTGTAGAGGAAGATAGGGCTAGGTATCCGGATGATGCGGCCGGGTTCGGTATACCGAGTGCGCTGACGGCTCCGTTGGTCTTGTGCCATGTTTGTAGTCATTGGAGGAGGGTGGTAATGGGAACACCTGGGCTGTGGACGTCACTGTCGCTGATAATTACGCCATCCACACCGTCATTGGTCGAGAAGCTGAGATTTTGGACAGAACGGTCGAAAGAGATGGATTTGGCCCTGAATATTGAGACTGAGATAGAGACTGGGGTTTTGAAGGAACAAATTGCAGATCTCCTGGAGCAGGTGTTGGGACGTTGTCAGAAACTCCGGATCAGTGTTTCGGATGAGGTCCTTTGTAAAATTCTGCGGATGGGCCTGCAACGCTTGGACACGCTGGAGATCCGGACTATAGTAGGACGAGGGGAAATACTTCCCTTGAGTATATGTGCCCCACGGTTGCGGACATTGGTGTTATTGGGCCCATGTATGCCCCAGTTTTCTGACGACTCACTGCCATGGTTGCAGCTCAGAGAATACCAGGGCCGTTGTTGGGCCCGTGCAGAGCAGCACCTGGAGATTGTGGCCCGGTGTCCCGGGCTGATTCGGTGTATGTTGCATGTATTGTGCGGCCGGGCGGAGAGGGTGCCGGGGGTGGCGGAGTGGGGAGTGGTGACGTACGGAGAGTCACGTTAATAATTACATAATATATGGTGTGGGACTGAGAATTTTCTGAACTGCAAACCTTGTCCCGCGTCCTCACCCACAGGACAGACAGCTTGCCGGGTCGCTCGTATAGCGTCCGTAATTTCTTCTACCTTTCCAGCTGCTTTCTCGCCTGCTGGCAGGTCTTTTTGACGACCGATCCACACGCGAATCGACAAAGACAAATAAAAAAGATTTTCGTGAGTTTTATGTGCTTTTCTGTCAGATGGCTGCTGATTGGTGCAGAATGAGCAAGCCTGCAAACCTGCAAAAGCAATCGTCAGTCCCAAGGAACTCAGCCTGGTTCAAGGGCCCTCCCCCGTCGACGACGCCCTCCCGCTCTCAGTCTCCTGCACCGACTACCCCCGTATTCTCCCATTCAAGACGACCGAGCGCCCTCTCTGGCGTAAATATAAAAGATGGCGTTGCTGTCCCCCGTAACAACCCAGGCGCAACAAAACAAGCCTCAGTATCCTTTGGCTCCATAGACGACGCTTCAGCCGCGATTTCCTCGTCTCCCGCATCAGCCCCTGCCATCAAGGCCGAGGGTGTAAAGTCCTTTGGCACAATAGAGGCCGAATCGCCCGTCAACGGCAAAGCCACTCTTTCATTAAGACCGTCTGCGGCGGCATCAACATCTGCTACGAATTCTACGACGTCTACGCCTGCTGTATCAGTAGCTACTCCCACACCCACAATCGCAAAACTTGCCAGAACAGACATTGCAAAGCTTTTCCAAATTCCCTCATCTGCACCTTCGTCTCAGCCTTCATCCGATACCTCATCACCCTCTCTTCGTTCATCAACGCTGCCTCCTGCCCAGCAGCCTAGTTCTTCATCGCAACCGCCCCCATCGACGGTCTCGTCACAACCGTCACAACTAGGGACACATTCATTCACTCCGTATCGGCATCCACAGCCAAACTCGCAAGCACCCCGATCTCCTGCATTCCCCCAACGTCCCATCGCAAATGGGACAGGCCATCGTGGAGGACAGGGTGGTCCTAATGGTGGTCCTAACGCTAGCATGCCAAGTCCACGGCTGAATCCTCATCCTCACCCTCACCCTCACCCTCATAATGGCCAATCTTCAGGTATGCCTCCCCCTTCCCAAATGCCAGCTCCCATGATGCAATGGAATCATCAGCAATATTATGTAAGTAGATACAATTTCTTGCTGCTCAATCACCACTGAACAAATGATCAGTACCAGGGTATGCCCGATCCTTTCTATGCAGGATACTATATGCAGCCCGGTCCCCCTCCCCATCATCCCCCTCCCGGAGGTCCGCACGGACCACCTCATTCCAGCATGCCTATCTCTCCTCGAAATCCTCCTATTCCTCTTCAAGTCCCTGGTACACCTACTCTATCACATGCAACTGCTTCCGCTGTACACCCGCCACTCCAGGCCCCGCCTCTCTCACATCCTTCAAATAGCATCGGCAGCGTTTCTTCACCTCCCCCGACCCCCTCAACTTCACGACTCAATGTAGCCTCATCCGCTTTCGTCCCACAAGTTTCAGCATCGCGACCTAAGGTCACGCTAAAGAATCCTGATGGTGTAGAACTTAAATTGCAAGAGATCGTTAAGCCAACTGCCTCTCCCGCAAATAATGCATCAACAAATGGTCGACCTCCTGTACCGGTGTTTAGACAACCTAGCCCTGGGACACCTAATCGACGTAGTGTGCGATTAGAATCACCAGAACAGCAAGCTAGGCGGTTGGAGGAGGAGCGAATCATGAAACAACAAGAAGAAGAAAAAATTAAAAAGGAGAAAGAGGATCAGGAGCGACAAAAGAAAGAAGAGGAGGAACGAAAGCAACGTGAGGAAGATGAGAAGAAGAAGGAAGAGGAGGAAGAGAAAGAACGTATTCGAAAAGAGGAGGAGGAGAAGGAGCGATTACGCAAAGAGGAGGAGGAGAGGGAGCGAATCCGCATCGAAGAGGAAGAAAAAGAACGACTTCGTATCGAAGAGGAAGTGCGGTTGCGAAAAGAAGAGGAAGAGCGGAAAATCAAGGAGGAGGAAGAGGAGAAGAAACGCCAGGCGCAGGAAGAGGAGGAACGGAAACGACGCGAGGAAGAAGAGCATGAGCGGGCTCGCAAGGAGGAGGAGGAGAAGGAATTGTTGCTCAAGGAGGAAGAAGAGAAGGCTGAAAAAGCTAAACTTGCTGATGCAGAGGCTGCTAGTAAGGAGGACGCAGCGGCTGAATCTGCAGAAGAGGTTGAGATCACATCACCCCAGCCCCTCAAAGAGAAAACGAAGGAGGCTCTGCGCATCAATACTTCAGAATCTCTTAAGAGACGTCCTGGTCCTCTTGATCTATCAGGGGCTGCATCCGCATCCGAACCACCCCCTTCAGCCCTCGCAACTGCCCGTATCATTGATGATATCAGAAATGTACAATACCCTGAGGGCATCTCAAGTCCTAAACCTGAGCTCAACGCAAATGCTAAGGATGGTAAATTCCGGTATGTACTAAAATGAACGAAAGAACTGGAGCGAATATTCATGCATCGTTTACAGTTATGATCGCGATTTCCTTCTCCAATTCATGGCTATCTGCAAAGAGAAACCAGATATGTTACCTCCTCTTGACGCCATTGGCCTTGAACCCATCGACCAGGCAGCACTTGGTATGTCGCGGACTGTTTCTGGTCGCCATCGTCAAGCTTCTGGCTCAGGAGCTCCACGACAAAACCCTGGTCTCGGTATTGGTGCACCCTTCCACAAATCTACCGGTCTCAATCCCTTCAATAATGGTGGAATGGGCAATTTCTCCACCTCTGGTGCTTCCAAGTATAGCAGCGAAGAACGCTTCCGTCAATCCACTGACCGTTCAGCATCTGTTGGTGGCCCTATACCCTATGCTGGTAACCGGCCGGTTCCTATACAAAGATCAGCCAGTCAAGGTGGACCTGGAGGCCCTGTACCCACCCATCGCACTCGCAGTCACAGAGGTAGTGGTAAGCGCGACAAGATGCCGCCTCCACAACAGAGCTCCCAGAGCCATTTCAATCAACAAGCTATCAGCCTCGAACCTGTTATTCCCCTTAAGGCCACAGAAAACCGTTGGGACAGGAAGTCTATCCAAGTTGATGCTGATTCACCCGAGATGGTTGATCGTAAAGTCAAGGGTCTCCTTAACAAACTCACCATGGAACGATTTGACTCTATCTCAGACCAAATTATTCAATGGGCCAACAAGTCTGAGAAGGAGAAGGATGGTAGAACACTCATCCAAGTCATTCGTCTCGTCTTGAGAAGAATAAAGAAGATAACGCAGATGAGGAAGTTGCTTTGTATTCCGAAGAATATTATGCTGCTCAGAAAGCTAAGCGACAAGGACTCGGCCTCATCAAGTTCATCGGTGAATTGTTCAAATTGCAAATGTTGACCGAACGTATCATGCACGAGTGTATAAAGAAACTTTTGGGCAACGTTAGCAATCCTGAGGAAGAAGAAATTGAGAGTTTGTGCAAGTTGCTATCAACTGTTGGTCAACCGTTGGACACTCTAAAGGCCCATGCGCATATGGATGTATACTTCTCACGTATGAAGGAGTTGACTACAAGTCCGAATGTCTCATCCCGTATGCAGTTCATGCTCCAGGTTCGTTCAATCTATCTGACCATAGGAATTCCATACTGATTTGAGATGAAGGATGTCATTGAGTTGCGTAACAGGGGTTGGCTTGCCAGAAACGCTATCACCGCTCCAACCACAATCGCTCAAGTTCATGAAGCAGTGAGTACATTATACCACATTCGGTCCTGGCAGTGTCTTTGCTGGAAAGAAGGCCACAGACAAGCGTGAATCACTATCACGGACAAGTTCCAGTTCTAATATGTTCCATATGCTCCAAGCAGATGCCGGTGCTGATAAGGGTACGTTTTTTTTTCGTATTGGATTAATCTGTATCTAACATATTATCCAACTACAGCTGCTGAAGCTGCTCCCCAACGCAAGAGACTCAACCTTCTACCCCGTTCGAAACCTACTGAATCTGAAGCTCAGCAACAGGAGAGTAGCGAAGAGGAGGAGGCATCTACGCCCACAATAACTACGGAGATGAGCGAGGAAGCCGCTACCAAAAAGATCACCGAAGATTCGAAGGAGTTCTTCGGTGTCCGCAACTTGGATGAGGCCGAGGTCTACTTCACAGCTCTTCCTAGTCAACATCACCCTAGACTGGTAGAGAAGTTGTCGAATACTGCTGTTGAATCAAAGGAGGCCGATGCCAAGCTTGTAGGCGAGCTCTTTGAACGAGCGGTTGCGAAGAACCTGTGCACACCCACAGCATTTGAAGACGGACTCACCTCTCTCGCAGAGATCATTGATGACGTTGCAATTGACGCGCCGAAGGCGTTTGATCTATTTGCTATCATGATCAAGGGAGCCGGGTTGGATGAGGAACGGCAGTCACGGCTGGCGTCGAAGTCGATGGACGGTGACAAACTTCTTGCAAAGCTATCATAAGAACAGTCTAATATTTTCTACCTTACTTTCTCTGTTTCATTTTCCATATGTTTCATCAGTTGCATCGTTTTTTCTTTTGTTTTCTGGTAGTCTATTCTTGTTCTCCACTGGAGACTGTATCCCAAGATTGGTATTGTAGATGTGCCTGGTACTAGTGAATCAGATCTCGCTGATTGCCCTGTCGTGGCCGTGGGAAAAGAACCTCCGAAAGATTCCAAGCCCAAGTATAGCACGTCTGTCTGTGCATATCATTCCATCGTATTTAACTTGCATTGACACTCCGACACTCTCCTCCCCCCACCACCGACGCCCGTGGTGATGCACACGTCGTTTGCTAGTTTGTGGAAGACTATTAAACACGAACTCAACTTCTACAGAGTTCATCTCATTTATTTGTACGCACACCTGTTCCGTGTCTCTGCTGCTCCTCATGTTCTCTGCAGTACCTTTGTTCCCTTAATTGCGTCGGCTATCTTCTACGCTAGCAATGGACAGCATCCTGTCCGCTATATCGATGCCCTCTTCAATTGTGTTAGTGCTATGTGTGTGTGTGGTCTCGCTTCGATCAACCTCAGCTCCTTGACACCCTGGCAACAAACGATCCTCTTCATTCTCATGAACCTCGGTAATCCAGTGAGTTGCTATATCCATCTCAGGCGATCCCTGACGCTGACATAGAATCTAGGTCATTGTCTCATGGTTCATGGTCCTAACCAGAAGGTGGCATTATCTATAAACTTTACCAACAAAGCCACTGATTCGTATCGTTACTTTGCTAGGCATCACTTTGCGCGCAGATTTCAGCATATCTTGGCGTCCAAGGCCGCCCAAGGGGCAGCAAACATCATACATCAGGATGAAGAACGTCGACCATGGACGCACCGAGTGTCTGAGTTCCTACGCCCGAGAAACCAACTCACCATAGTTGCAGAGGACAGTGAAAGCAGCAAAACGGATAAACGACAAAAGAGAGGCGTAATACGGAAATTAAGACCGGATATGATTAGGCGAATGGATGATGCACCTAAACTCGTAAACCCTAGCGGCTGGGTTACGGATCAGAATGAACCATCCCTTATGAAGATGTCACCAATGCACACAGACACACTCAGGGACGATAATCGTAACAATCCAGCGTCGGTTGAATCAAACATGAGCGAAAACTATGAGCTGCCGTCGAGAAACCCAAGTGCTGAACAGGTGGGGTCTCTATCCAAGTAAGTTTAATCTAATTTCCCCCACGCACGTTCCTAATCATGTACAGGAGACCCAAGCGAAGACGTTTGTCGGATCCCGGATTGACATCTAGGCCCTCTACTCCTACCAGTATGTCCTTATCTGTTTATATTGCGGTCCCATGTGTATATCTAATGTGTCTATTGCAGCACCTATGCAAAGGTTCGAAACTATGATGGATGGAGGTCCAAATAAGAAGAACTTTCTACGTCAACAAACAATTGAGTTTGCGCCTACCGTTCAAGTTTCCAGGGCTAGGCCTGAACAACCTCCAATTCGTGAATTTGACACTATCTCTATACAATCAAACCAAAACGATCGACAGGCCACCGATCTTAGTAAGTTCCTTCCGCCGCTGAATGAGATAACCATCTCACATGATTAGGGTCAATACGGCGTCCCTCACTTGCCCCACATTACACTATGGCGACACATGTTACACGAGATACGACCTATACTGCACAAACCCATAGAACTATGAGGAGTGCCAAAACCCAAGGATTCGGTGGCTTTCCTATGCCTCACAAAATCATCGGATCCCTATTCAACAAGTTTTTTCCTAGAGTCAAAAGACAATTAACGAGAACTGTCACAATTCCTACCACTACTTCCCTCGTTCCCGCTCATGGAACGTCAGTTGCACCTCCAAATGCGAAGCCTGTTCCGTACATTAGCTTCAATGCCGTCGTTGGTCGTAATTCCACATTTCATTTGCTAACAAGCGAGCAAATAAACGAAATTGGTGGCGTCGAGTACCGAGCTTTAAATGCTTTGTTGTGGATCGTGGCGGGCGTACGTCATATTTTTCAAGGCTGACGTCTATTCGAATAACATCAATTGGTAGTATCACCTCGGTGTTCAACTAATCGCATACATCATTATTGGGCCCTATATGTCCATGGGTAAATGGAGGTCCACTCTTGAACCTCCAACCCAAATTCGACCCGTTCCAAATGGATGGTATGATGTCTAAACTTTTACCTGGGGTATGTGCTAACAATCTCCATTTGATATCCAGGTTCTCACTATATCAAACCACATCTGCATACACTAATACAGGAATGTCTCTGGTGGATCAATCCGTGGTCCCTTTTCAGAAAGCATACCTCCTCGTTGTAATGATGATTTTTCTAATTTTAGCAGGAAACTGTGCATACGTGAGTTTTTCTTCCCATTCCGTATCAGAAACACTAATAACCTTTTTACCTTCAGCCCATATTGTACGTCATCAGTCATAATTATAACTTCTTTTAAACTGAACACTTCTCTACTGCAAGGTTACGACTTTTGATGTGAGTACATGCTTCAGATATAGCTTGCTGACTTTACCTAACTTACTTTAGATGGTCGATGACAAAATTTATACCCAAAAACTCACGATTAAATGAAACACTTAGATTTCTTTTGGATCATCCTCGTAGATGCTACACCCATTTATTTCCTTCTCATCAAACATGGTTTCTATTAACCATTGTATTTATCTTGACGTAAGTCATGCTCAAAAGCTATCTGTTTACAATGCTCATGAAGATATAGATCTATAGATTGGTTTTGTTTCATGGTGCTTGATATTGGCAACCCTGTTATAGAGGAGATCCCACTACACACGCGAGTTTCATCGGGATTGTTCCAGGCAGTTGCTGTTAGAGCTGCTGGCTTTGGAATAGTTCCTTTGGCGTCATTATCGCCTGCTGTCAAGTACGTGCCGTCTTGTTCAGTTCATTCATTTTTTACTTAATTATTGTCAGAGTTTTGTATACAGTCATGATGTATGTCAGCGTATGTGAGTATTGCTTGACATTCGGCTATCTAACCACACTATTCATGAACGCCCCTCACTCAGATCCAATCGCAATGAGGTAAGTTTGATGAACCTTTGAACACTCGTCAGAAGGTGAACATGTTCAATGTTGATTTAACAAACAATAGTGTACGTTCTACAAATGTTTATGAAGAACAATCTCTGGGTATCTTCAACGATGATGGGGAAGACGCTTTAGATAAATTTGAACCATATGGAGATAGAATGAACGTTTGGAGTCGCTATTTGGCTCTGCATGTAAGACGACAGCTTGCTTTTGGTACGTTCTATTGGTGGGATAATTCTTGCACTTTAACTTACTATACATAATTAGATATGTGGTGGCTTGCGATTGCTATGTTTTTCGTGTGCATCGTTGAAGTAAGTGATACTTATTTCATGTGGCTGTCCCTTGGTTGCTAATCTTTTATTCAGCGTCGCGAAATCATAGACCCAACCTCCGACAGCTGGTTCAATCCTTTTACTGTCTGTCAGTGGTATTTTTTTTATAATCGAAAGGTTGGGATATGCGCTAACGAAAGCTCTAGTGTTCGAAGTGGTATCTGCATATGGTGGTGTAGGACTCAGCTTGGGCACACCTACTGTGAGAAATCAATCATGACTATGATGAATGCAAAGAATTAATCCCTTACACAGGATAATTTCTCGCTTTGTGGTACCTTCCGTCCGTTGTCGAAGTTGATCATGTGTATGATCATGCTGCGCGGACGTCATCGCGGTTTACCCGTAGCTATTGATCGCGCCATCCTCTTACCATCGGAATTTGATGATCAGGAACAGTCCGGCGCTGATGCACAACCAACGGGTGAAGAAGAGAATGGCCAATCTTATAATATGAATGGGATGGGGATGGGAACTCGGCATGATAGGGCTTCGGTCCATGGAAGCGAATATGGTCAAGAATATCACTTTCAGAGACGCCGAAGTCAGAGGCAAAGTATGCACTCAGCTTCTGAAGATGTGCATCCCAGGTCAGATCATGCCTCTGGCCCCCTGTCGCATAGACTGTCGCAGCATATATAAGAGAGATGAAATCGTTTCATACAGATGGGTGATTATATGTTTGTTTGTTTTGATCTTTTTATTAGTATGTTCCGCTATCGAATATTGTACCCCTTCCTTTCTACTTGGGTTTGCTTTGTTTTGCCTTGCTTTATGATATGCCAGTTTAGTTCTATATGATACGATGATAATTTTGGGCTTATAGACTGCTAATATAGATTTGCCTTTGAACATGAGGTTACCTGCAAATGTCGCACAACGATGACAACGTGAGGATGCGGTGATTTCTATGGCTGATTTAGGTTCTTAGTGATGTTGAAGGGTATTGAGTCAGAGGCCTTGCTGTGTCCATGAGGCATTAACTGCCCAAATCAGCATGTTGTATCACTGGGCTTCGGCCCTGACTTTGAATATAAAAAGAGATCGACGTCATTAACACCTTTCACCTCTACAGCCACAGCCTTCGTTCCTCAACATGTATTACTTTGATTCACCCGCCATTCAAGTAGCTGTGAGTTAATTGTCCGATGGTCAATGACCACGATTGTCAAGCATATCTAAATATCCGAATGACCGTAGGATGCTACTACTATACCCAGTGAATATGATCTGTGTGGTCTACTTCAGACGATGAAATTGGAAGGTCCAATCGTTTCAAAAGTGGGTCTTTAGGCCAACATTATTATGATATTTTTATGAATAACATAGAAATTGGAGAAAGGATCAGACAAGATACAGAAATCACGAACACGAAATACGAATGTTCGGGCACGACGAACGTATGGACGACATGAACTACCAGGTAAGTTACATCGATGTCATTCTTTTGACATAGGATGTATTCAAAACCATGTTTACGTTCATGATTCTGACGACGGATCATTATCTATACACCTCTTATCTATATACATAGTCCGACGGGGACTCGGAATATTCCAGTGCAAGCTCAGATTCAAGAAGCAACAACAACAATGTTTAC
This sequence comes from Coprinus comatus, assembly GCA_034638255.1. NCBI lineage: Eukaryota > Fungi > Basidiomycota > Agaricomycetes > Agaricales > Agaricaceae > Coprinus > Coprinus comatus. The sequence goes on from JAWPGT010000017.1 coordinate 544,336, forward strand.
AACGTCGAGAACGATATCAATCTCAATGTCAATCTACCAGTACCAGCAGTCGTCAAACATATACACAATCCAACTGTTCACGATTACAACCACAATTACAGCTCATCAATAGGTTCAGTCATTCCAGGAGCTCATTACGGTTGCGAATTTCTTCGGAACGTACGAAATCAAATCGAAAATTATTCAACTACAGGTGGAGAGTACATCGACACTATATTCACACACAGAGAAATTTTGAGTACATTTCCTGATGCTCATCGGGATTGTGCTCGTGTGTTTAGTGACTTGGCTTTTTTATTGGAGAGGAGAGCTTGGAGAGCTGATAGGGATGCTGATACAGAGGCGGTGACAGCATTTAGGAATGAGGCTTGGACGATTGCTTCTGTATTGTAAGATCTGTGTTTTCTATTACGATTATGAATAAATGTTGATAATACTTCTTTGTGGTGTGTTGAACTTTAGGGCGCCCCCGGTGCAGAACAACAACTTTTCTTGTGTTATGACTCCGATGTTTTAATGTCCTTTAATTGTTGTAATGTGGAATATACTATGACATCATAGTGTGAGAAAATTTGGTCCTTATGTAAAAACGCGAGCTGTGTCTCTTCCATATATACTTACCATACGTGGAGGTGAGCTTACATTTTTTCTTTTGTTTTTTGTGATGATATATTTTGTATCATGGAATATATATATGACAGGAGGTTGCTCTTGCATCGCTCCTGATTGACAAGAAAAAAGATTAATCTTCTCTCTGATTTTCTCAAATCTGGTGCTCTTATGTTAAGACTCAACAAATCACTAACTCATTATCCTTTTTCATTAGAGTTCTTCCTCTTCTAATGTCTTCTTCTCTCCAAGGCCCCAGCCTTTCCATAAATTATTGTCTGCCAGATTCGGGATTAATATCCCCCAACTGATGGCATAGTGTGCTAGAACAAGTTCCAATTCTTCGGTCTCATCCAACATCTCCAACTGCGCGATCCTATCAAACATTTACTTCAGTTCACATCATCAAACTTGTGTAAATTCGTGATTTACACGTACCTGTACAATTCCTTGGGTTCAATACAGGATTTTCGGATCTCTTTTAGCGTCAATGCTCGTCCATTGTGGAAACCTGCATTCAAAAACCGAGATACTAATGAATCTAATGTAGTCAGTGGTTCTGCGCCCGGCAATAACACGTTCCGCGCCTGTACACGGAGGTAAGATTATCCTGTCCGTCTTCCAGTTGGCAAATAGATACTCACGCTCAGATTGTTTAGCATAACCCTCCCAAATGAATCATTCAATCCAAACATCTCGTATATCATACACCCAAGCGGTGCTGCTTCCTTTTCCTTATTGTCTTCGAAGTAGTCCACGAACCACCGAAGTAACCGAGATGACTCGCCAATCCCCATATATGCAAGAACACATTCGAATAGGAGAAGCGTTGGATATTTTGGTGATAGAATGGGTTCATCGGAGTCTTCTGGTCTTTGGGTTAATGCTTCTTGGAATGTAGTTTTTGGGTCATTCCTTAGATCGGCGGAGAGGAGATGATATTTATTGGAATGTAACACTGCTCCTCCTTGCGCTAAGAATGTCCTATTAGTATACCCCATATTTTTTTATGTTTATAAGAGTATTATTGTGTAATGCAACGTACACAGTTTGACATCACCTAGAACTGACATGAGATCCTTGCTCTTCTTGATACTCATTGACTTCTTGGACGTAATTTCCGGGAAATCCATCTCGACATAACTTCTGAGTGTGTCTTTATGTGGTCCAGTCTAACCGGCACAAGAAAAATATAAACCTAATACAATCTTCTGTTTAAAAAGTAAATTCGTACCGCCAAACGCCAAAACCGAGTATCACTTCCAGCTCCGAGACTAATAATTTGACATTGTTTCCCATTCCTTTCAGCAAGACTTACCCAATCTTCAACCAAATCATCAATAGCTTTAGTGCGAACGTAAGTACCAATATTGATAAGAGGAGGTCGAGGAGGTTGTAGATGTGCTCTTGGAACTAGGTATCGAACGAATGGATCATTAAGATAATTCTTTTGCACAGCAGATAATCTAGCCACAGCTGCGTCGTTATCTGTTTGTCGAATAGGTCCATCAGTGTCTGTAGATGATCCCTTTGGTACGAATGTATGTTGTCTGTTGAACATTGTTTTTTCTTTCTCTTTTGTGAAGTATGTTGTGTCGTAAAGTTGGAGGCGGTTTTATTTGGACTGCAATTGTACAACCGGACTCCGACATACCCCAAAGAGGTATTACATCATACATGACAGAATGTGGTAAGCAGGTTATATTTGTTACAACATAAATAGGATTCTACAATGTTTTTGAGAAATTACATGCGTGTAGAGGAAAGCATGAGACAATACTAGGAGATATGTAAGTCTATATAACGACAAATGGTTTGAGAACGATGCTATCAAGTTTTTGAGCTGGTGCTTAGAGTTTGTTCTTGAACTGAGCAGTTTGCAAGGGTTGATCTAAAAAAAAAAAGTCCAACGATCAGGAAACAATATTACGCCATAAAGAAAACGGGGAATGCTCACATGTGTTGTAGTACAAGTTATCCTGAGGAGCAAGACCAACACGAGCGCCGAGGCCTCCAGCATCAACCATATCAGGTGTCAATTCACCGAGATTACGGGCACCAATCAAGCGCATGTTCATTTGGAACTCATCCTGCATTTCCGGTTGAGTAAACTCGCATTATAATTGGACAACTATTGATCACTCACATGGAGAATTTGGATAGCCTTCTCAACACCATCCTGGCCATAGGCACAGAAGGAGTAGAGGAAACCGCGACCAATACCAACAGCGGTAGCACCGAGAGCCAAAGCTTTGAGAACATCACTTGCGCGACGAACACCGCCATCAACGAAGACGGAAAAGTTGGGGTTGGGCCATGGGCCGCGAGTCTTGAGAGCCGCGATGATATCGGGAAGATTCTCAAGACCTGAGCGACTAGTATCGAGTTGCCTACCACCATGGTTACTCAAGACGATGCCTTGGACACCAGCATCATAGGCGAGCAGTGCATCTTCTGGTGTTGCAACACCCTTGAGAATTATAGCCACTGAATCACGAACAATTGATTAGCTCCATCGTGGTGCGTGGTTACAGAAACTAGCTCACTGTTGGTGATGCTTCGGAACCAAGGGATGTCTTTCCACGAGAGACTAGGATCAATGAAGGACTAAGGAAGTATAATGGCTGTTAGAGATTGTATTGCTAAGGAAATTATCTTGGACTTACGCTGATAGCTCGTGAAACACCTTGATCTTTTTTGACGTCTGTTTGTCCATCTTGCACCTTGGCAGTACCGTTATCATCGACAGACTTCATACGCATATCCTTCTCACGGCGGCCAAGTTGGGGTGCATCAACGGTGATAAAGAGAGCCTTGATTCCACGCTTCTCAGCATGTTCGACGTATCTCTTGGTAATTGACCGATCACGGTTAACGTAGCTGTAAATTAAAACCTTGATTAGGAATACTTCATAAAGTTTGTTAAGAAACACTTACAGTTGGAGCCAAAGAGGTTGGTTGGGCTGGGCGGCGTCAACAATCTCGTCGAAGCTACAAGAAGCGAGTGTTGGAATCTACCATGCATGTTATACATGAACCGAAATCGGGACCAAGGCGTATATACGCACCATCTGAATAACACCATGCTTACAGCTGCTCGGGTAACATTCAGCTCTCCATCAGGATGTCCAAGTTTTCCGAGTGCGGTAGCGGACTAGTAAAGCCGATTGTTATTGTTAGCACTAACATCGAAGATGCTATGGGCTCAGTTCTCTTACGATGTAGACTGGCATGGAAGTTTTTGAGCCAAGGATTGTTGTAGACCAATCAATGTTGGAAACATCCCTTAGGATACGAGGACGGAACCATACTCTGGGACCGGCGTAAGTAAGCCTATTTCAGATATATTTCAGATTATAAAGTCAACCAAGTCACCTCTGGAAAGCTGATCTGTTTTCGCGGATAGTGATTTCGTCATCACCTCCTGAGGAATAATAAGCCCAAGCCTTGGCAGGAAGCACAGCTTTGGCAATGGCTTCGAAGTCGTGAAGGTTGAGGATTTCATCCAAAGGAGGACGAGCATCCATCATTGCTTGGCGTCTCTTATCCTCCTCGGTGACTTCTTTCACAGCCTTAATGACTGTATTCGGGTCCACGGCCCCAATGCTAAGAAACTTGAATGAACTCTAAAGAATTGTACGAGATAACATTTACTTACTGTTTCTCAATGGGCAGATTGGTAGTGATGGCATCAGGTGGGTGGATGGGTTCGTATGCCTCGCTAAAAACACAATCAGTAAAAAGAAATATGTATATGTTATTGTAGACTTACGTCGCATCTGCACCAGCATACTTGAGAATGATCTTGCTTCCTCCTGGATGCTCTGAACCAAAAGATCAACAATTATATTTCCCTTAGTATGCACATAACATACCTTCGAGGAATTCAGTGACATCATAGACCTTGCCTGAAAGCCAGTCAATTTCCAGATGCTATTCAGTTATATTAAGAACCTACTGTGGACGATGATCCAGCAGCTATCTCTGTTGGCGTGTTCGGCGACGGCAGAAGCTGGGATGAGAGACATATTTAGAGGGGTTTGGAGAGTTACACGTTGGAAATCGTAGGGCTTTTCAAGAGTTTTAAGCGGAAACCTGGGATGCCGGATGTGTATGTTTTTTGGCCAAGCGACGGGGAGCAGACGCGTATCCTCTCGTACGCCCGCAGATACTTGAGAAAAATCCAAAGGTTCAATTGATATTCGGCGTTAGAGAGGTGTGGTGGACTTATATCCAAATCCTAGCATAGTTGTGTAGAACAGCTAAAGGCGACAAACCAATATTCACGTAGTCTATAACCTACATTTCATACAACTTTAGTTTTCAGCGCAGTTTTCCTGTCCGTTTCTGAGAGCTAGGGGGGGTTTCCGGTCCATTAGTGACAAGTAGGTAATTTCTAGTATGGCTTCCACTAGTTTTACGCTGTTGAGTGCGCCTCGGAATTGCCGGGCAATCGCTGGGTAATTGTAACCATTGCAAGTTGTCTCCTCTCTATCGCCGAGTTTTCACATCAAACCCCATTCTTGGATTTACGCCGAAAGCCAGGATGTTGAGAAGATGATCTAGTGGACATGTAGACACTGTTCGGAGGGTTACTGTCATTTTACAGTACGGTATTCCGAGCGGTCCGAAGGGATGGGTGTATTTGATGAGGTGTGAGTATACCCACGTGAGCCGTGTCAGGTTGATCAATTGGAATATATACCTCCACCCTGCCTTTACCATCCCTCCATTATCCCTGCCAAATCCCTGCTCAGTTCACTGATACATAACGTCTTGTTGCTGTTTCTCGACACGTGTTTCGCGCGCTAGCAAATAAAACACCAGAGAAGATAAAGCTAAACCAACATTCTTGGCCTTCATGAAAATGAGCGTGGTGAACTTTATTGATTCTTGGCCTCAACAGAGATACTTGGTAGTGTAGCCTTTCTTGGATTAGTATTTTGTGGTAAGTAAAATGTCCATCTTGGCATTGGCAATCTCGCAAAATCTTAGATCTCCGTGTTTGCTTGGCACCCTGAGCGGTATATTCTCCAATGAACTGACCATTGAACACCACTCAACATTAGCCTGAGAACTACGTTCTGGCGTACTATATAGTCTGGCTGTATTTTCGTTCCGTGCTCCTAGCGCGAATTACCCACCCCCTGGTTCCTCATGTCGTCAACAACTACTTCCAGTCTGTCACCTGTTAACTTTTTCAGCTTGCTGTACACCACCATCCTTCACCCAGCTTTTGTCAAAACATTCCTTAGGTTATTCCACCTCATCAAACCTGCTGTTGGATACTTTATCTCTCCTCGAGAAAAACAAACTACATATGAACGCGAATCTTCCCCCGAACTCTCTGACTCTCGATCCTATGATTCTTCTGATGAAGAGCATGAAGTGTATTGTAACCCGCGATTGGATCCCAAAAACTACTTAGATGGGCCTTTGTCTCATAACCCGTCAACTCGCTTACGGCAAATGCTAGCAAGACCAGGCATTGTGGTAGGTGTAAATGAATGAGAAATTATGGGTAATATGCTGACATCCCCAATACAGGTAGCTCCAGGTGTTTGTGATGGTATCAGTGTTCGATGCGCTTTGGAGGCTGGTTTTGACTGCTTGTACCAAAGGTATTTTAATTTTCTTGCGGTTTTGGAATGTCTTTATTGAGATATATTTTTTACAGCGGTGCTGCTACGACTGCTTCAAGGCTTGGTCAGCCTGATCTTGCCATTGCGACTCTGAACGATTTCGTTAAGGTGATAACATCAATATCAATACCCACTAGATACCACGTACTCACGACAATCGTTAGGCTGCCCAGATTCATTGTGAAATTAACCCTACAATTCCTGTTATTGCTGATGCCGATACTGGGTATGTGCATGATGTATTTGTGATTGTTGTTTACTTACTGGCGATATTTTAGTTTTGGTGGTCCGATTAATGTCGCGCGCACAGTCTGGCGGTACGCCAAAGCAGGTGTAGCAGCAATGCACATTGAAGACCAAATCCAAACTAAACGATGTGGCCACCTCATGGGAAAACAAGTTGTCTCGCGAGAAGAATTTTTGACACGAATTCGTGCCGCGGTAATCGCTCGTGATTCTATTCCTGGAGACTCCGATTTCGTTAGTTTTTTTTTTTTTGACAAATGCTTCTAAGCTTGTTTTTTTCTGACGACGGATGTCAGGTTATTATCGCTCGAACCGATTCGGCCCAAGTATTGGGTATGGACGAAGCCATTACTCGTCTCAAGCTTGCGTCCGATGCTGGTGCCGATGCTTGCTTCATTGAAGGAGTTCGCACCAAAGAACTTCTCAAGAAGACCGTTAAAGCACTAGAACCGAAACCTGTAATGCTAGCGTCCGTTCCATCATTTTGGAGATATTGACATGTTTTTTAGGTTCTTGTAAACGTCATTTCTGGAGGATTGACACCGTCATTCACCACTAAGCAGGCAGAAGCTATGGGCGCAAAGATCATCAGTGCGATCTATTTTTAGATTACGTTACTGTTGGGGTGGCTAACCGACTCTCATTTCAGTTTTTTCTTTAGTATCTTCAGTTGCAATGGTTCATGCTTGCCGTGAGGCTATGCGAATGTTGAAGAAGACTGGTACCGACTTCTCTACTGCTAAGGGCATGGATCCTAAACAATTCTTCGAAGTGATGGGTATGTACTAATTTAACTGGCGCAACCGAATAAGAATTTTTCTAATATTCTTGATTGCAGGGTTGAATGAGATTGTGGAATTTGATGCCAAAGCTGGAGCCTCCTCATTCAAACAAATTTAATCTCCATAAATCCTCGACTCCCTTCTAGAATGATATGTTCCCTGTTCTCGATTTCCCTTTTGCCACTTGGCATCTTAGATGTACTACTGAAGTTTTTGGGCTTGGTTAGCCATTGTACTTGTAATAATACACATAGGTCCTTCTTTTGTTATGATATGCGTCAACACAATTATATTCCGCAAAACAGTTTGATTTCTTTTATGGGTCAGAGATTGTCTAGCCTTGTTCTTGACGTTCATTAGACGTTTATCCACCCTTGATTCTTTTGATCCACTCGCTTAGCATACAACGCATCAACTTGTTCGGATTCAATTTTCTGGAAAACTAAAAAGTTCATCTGAAGTCAACTATATAATATTAAATGGATGACTGGTTTCCATCTTCACCTGCTCACTTTATAGCAGTAAAGTTTTTTTTGTGATGTAGGTTAGCAATGTTGAAATGAGTGGTGAGCCTTCGCATAGTGTTGTACCCGACAAGAGGCTTAAAGTACTGTTGTATAGCACGGGTAGAGATCTCTTCAATTGTCCCGCACTAAAACCGGGCTAGTTTTGGTATAATTAGACTCGGACTACGTCTAATTTCCCATCTTTATTTCCGACCTTCTTTATCCAAAATTCGGACTATAGGATTCTTAGAATAGCACAGCGGACGCAGTGAAGCTCTGTCATCCGATATTTCTTAAGTTAACACCTATTACCGCCTCTTCATCGGCTCTTCAGAATCCGTCACTGGGCAAATGTTTAAACGCATATATACATGTTACATGCTTTAGTGCGGGCCTCACACAGCCTTCGTTCAGGTCTTGACTTTACTTGGCATGGGTCGCCAAGGCCCATGATGCAGAAGTGTGTCCTTTAATGACAGGTTGTATGCTGGTGCTGTATTATGTACGAGCAATCCAAGAAAATTGACATATTAGTTATGGTTATAAGTAATGAGACTAAACTTGAATGCTCAAACACGCTTTTGCTTCTCCGTCTCTCTTCGGCTCTTTCTAATCATTGCTGCGTATTATAAGGAACAACTGTAAAACATGCCGGCGCCTGATTACTTTTCTCGTCATCAACCTGCTCCTGCCATTGCGGTACCCATCGCCAATGTTTCGAGTCCAAATGAACCATACTACAACCCAAGATTAAACCCGAAGAACTATACCGAAGGGCCATTGTCCGATAACCCAGCTACCCGCCTTCGTCAGATGCTGGCTCGTCCTGGAATCGTTGTATGTCTGGGTATCTGGTTATACATCAAAAGACATGTAGTGATTTGTTTCAGGTCGCTCCCGGCATTTGTGATGGTATTAGTGCACGGTGTGCTTTGGAAGCTGGCTTTGAATGTCTCTACCAGAGGTTTGCTTGAACCCTTGTTACGTAGTAGCATGGACTTACGTTGTGTGCCTTCTTATGCAGCGGCGCTGCCACTACTGCCTCTCGAATGGGACAGCCAGATCTTGCCATTGCAACATTAAATGATTTTGTTGAGGTAGGCACGCACATACTAAATATGCCACGCTTCATTCAATATCACACTGATTAAAATGAATAAGGCCGGTTCTATGGTTTCCAGTTTGGATCCTCGGGTTCCTATAATCGCTGATGCAGATACTGGGTAAATGCCGAATTACTATGTCATTTTCGTACATCGATTCTGATTGTTCACTCAAAATATATTAGCTTTGGTGGCCCTGCTAATGTTGCACGAACTGTAAAGCAATATGCTCGTGCTGGCCTTGCTGCACTTCATATTGAAGACCAAGTACAAACCAAGCGATGTGGTCATTTAATGGGTAAACAGGTCGTCTCCCGAGAGGAATTTGTGACCCGCATCCGCGCTGCTGTCCTCGCCAGGGATTCTATTCCTGGAGGGTCTGATTTCGTGCGTGTAATGTTACATATCCGATGGGAATGTCTAATTAATAAGATATAGGTTATTATTGGTCGAACGGACTCTGCTCAAGTATTGGGCATGGACGAGGCCCTTACTCGACTGAGACTGGCTGCAGATGCTGGAGCTGATGTTTGTTTCATTGAGGGTGTCAAGTCAAAGGATCTCTTGGAGTCCACCGTTAAAGCCCTAGCACCAAAGCCTGTAAGTTTCTGCACATTGGTGGAAAACTCTCATACATTGATAAGTGCATCTCGTCAGGTCCTCGTCAACGTCATCTCTGGTGGATTGACGCCCTCATTTACGTCTTGGGAAGCTGAACAAATGGGAGCCAAGGTCATTAGTACGTCCCAATATATCTGAACATCAATCATGTTTCAGCTTACTTGTCATCATGGTTAGTCTTCTCCTTGGTTTCGTGTGTTGCAATGCTTCACGGTGTGCGAGCCGCCATGAAGTCTCTTAAGGAGACAGGTACAGATTTTGCTAGTGCAAAGGGTATGGATCCAAAAGAATTCTTCGAGGTTATGGGTAAGTCAACTGGAGGAAATTATTTTGTGTCCAAATCGTTCTGAAGTAGAACAATTATTATAGGTCTCAACGATGTTGTTGCCCTTGACGCTAAGGCTGGTGGATCTGCCTTCAGGGATGTTTGATAGGGTATATGTTGTGAAATTTAGAGGGTTTTCTGTTGTACTGCTTATTCAATATGTTCGTATGTTGTTATCATTGTCGACGAAGCTGGCTTATCGTATTTACGGCATATCAAATTCATATATTCTTTTATTACGTTGACGTCACATCGGACCGGTTTTACCGGGCAAAACCAACATTTCCCCACACGTATATTTTGATTTTCTAACTCCTAACAATCCGCTTCAATACCATTTGATAACGACTTAACGAAGGACTTCGACTTATAACCACCATGGCTACGACAGGAAAAACGTTAACTGGCCAGGAGGTAGCAAAACACAACTCTCGCGAGAGCTGTTGGATTATCGTACATGGTAACACGTTCCCTACGTTTTCAACAGACATGGCTAAGCAAAGGGCATTGTAGGCAAGGTTTATGATGTTACAGAATTTCTTGATGGTACTTGGCCTTTTTTCATCGTTTAGTTACAAAAATAGCTCACAAACGACTATAGAGCATCCCGGTTAGTATGGTGCCAGCTTATCATCAATTTTTTTTTGTTTCAACAATACTAGGTGGGAGTAAGATTATCCTCAAATATGCTGGAAAGGATGCAACGTATGGTGCCCAGTACAATAACATGTCTAGCGTTGATTTTCTTTACAGACAGGAGTATGACCCTATTCACCCACCTGACGCTATCACGACCAATCTTCCCCCTGAAAAGCAGTGAGTACGAAGTAACGAAGCGTCATGGAATGACTTTTGATTATATCACAGCTTGGGCCCTGTTGATTTAACAACGGTTGAGAAAGTGGAAGTCAAAGTAACAGATGAAGAAAGAGCTCGTCAACTACGTGTAGCGGCGCGGCCCTCTATGGACGAGATTCTCAACTTACATGACTTTGAGGTGTGTAACATATTACATTTCATTGCAATAAGTCGGCTGAATGAACTGAAATATAGGCAATTGCAAGACAAGTAATGCCGGAGAAAGCATGGGCTTATTACTCATCTGCTGCAGACGACGAAATCACAGTCAGAGAGAATCATGCCGCTTACCACAGGTCGGTGGTTCACTAATAGACGCATATCAAAACACGTATGACCAAAACTATCATTTCTTAGGATCTGGTTTCGTCCTCGTATTCTGAGGAATGTTAGACAAGTTGATTGGTCAACGAAGATACTAGGACATAAAACAAGCATGCCTGTCTATATTGTGAGTAGGGTTTCTACTGAATTATTCAACTTTTTAATCTATTATTTTCTCGTATAGACAGCAACAGCTTTGGGGAAATTGGGCCATCCCGACGGCGAGCTAAATCTTACCCGAGCTGCAGCAAAACACGGAGTCATTCAAATGGCGAGTACCTATTATCTAGGAGATAGAAGCGGATGCTGACTATTTTGTCATCAAGATACCCACACTCGCTTCTTGCTCGTTTGATGAAATAGTTGATGCAGCAAAACCAGGACAAGTTCAATTGTTACAATTGTGAGTGTTTAACTTGAGTGTGTATACTCAAGTATAACTTATTCAAACAAACGACCAGATATGTCAACAAAGATAGAGAAATTACCAAGCGAATTGTACAGCATGCTGAACAACGAGGTATCAAAGGTTTATTCATTACCGTCGATGCACCTCAGCTTGGCAGACGTGAAAAGGTGTGTAACTACAATTTCTATGGTGTTGCTTGTTCCAAGTATTATGATTGGTTAGGACATGCGCATGAAATTTGAAGCTGAAGATCCCTCAGAGGTTTCCAAAGCTGGTTCTGAAGATGTTGACCGGAGTCAAGGAGCCGCGCGGGCCATCAGTGTAAGTTACTCGTCGATATATAGAGAAGTTTCCGCTAATAGCAAGGTTAGTCGTTCATTGATCCTGGTCTAGAATGGTCAGATATGGTTTGGTTCAAGTCTATTACCAAAAGTCAGTTGCTTGTTTTTGATTTCTGATATGCGTGTACGAGCCTTACGTATGTACGGCACACAGTGCCTTTGATTCTCAAGGGAGTACAATGTTGGGAGGTATATGCACCCTATCTTATGCACTTTAATTACTGACAGGCTACTTAAGGATGCATTGCTTGCATATGACGCAGGACTTGCTGGAGTCGTTCTTTCTAATCATGGAGGACGTCAACTTGACTTTGCTCGGTCCGGTATTGAGATTCTCGTTGAGGTAGTGGCCAAGTTGGGAGAGAAACGAGGCCTCAAATTCCCCAATGAAAAATTCCAACTATTCGTTGATGGTGGTGTGAGGCGCGCCACAGACGTTCTCAAAGCGGTTGCTCTTGGTGCTACTGCAGGTACGAGGCACCTTTGCTTTCTCCCTAGGAACCGGCTTGACCATAACATCCTTTAGTTGGCATCGGAAGGCCTTTCCTATATGCATTTTCTTCATATGGAACAGAGGGAGTAGACAAAGCCCTCCAGATTTTGCATGTAAGACCCTTTTTTAGTATGTTTCCTAAACCTTAAAACGGATTCTCTTCAGGACGAATTTGAGATGAATCTTCGACTCCTTGGCGCACCTACTCTCAAAGATGTTGTACCCGAGATGGTGGATGCCTCTCAAGTTTCTTCTCACATCGCAGCTGTTCCAGGGGATAGATTGTTTGAAAGCAATTGTGAGAAGTTAGTCTTTGTACACTGATTTGAAAGCTAACATATTTTTGTAGATGAAAGCATGCAACATGCACGTCTACGCGAAGTCAAGAGCAAGCTATAAATAAACGGAATACCGACGCCCTAACTATTTGGTTAAAATACTCGAAAGGATATTGCCACGACCATTTACAAAAAGGAGGAAAAGTGACATTACATAATTACATATCGTATGCCTAAGGAATCAAATGTGCCTATGAATTGCTGAAACATGAGTATACTGAGATTCTCTTCGGGTAGTTACGTTCGCACAGGTTCAACGGTCAACCTTGTGCATCCTGCTGGTTCTCTATTCCACGCGGATAGTAACCACCCCTTGGCACTAATACGCCAGACGTATGGCTTGAGCTCATGATTTCAGAAAAAAGAGTGGTCTGGCGCTGAAGCTGAAAGCGGAACCCTTATCGAGGGTATACGCTAGCCAAGAATATCATTTTCTCGAGAATATAAGTTCACATGGATTTTTGTTCCATCGTGGGGTAATATATATATATATATGCGGTCATAAGATAGAAGCACTGATACAGTAGCGGAAAAAATTGGTACGGAATGGCATGTTTGATGCGGCGTGCCGTGTAGACCGAAAAGCTTCTATCATTTTGTTGTAGTAGTTGATACCGTCTCTTTCAACACCTCGCATGGGGATGCAATATGGATTTATGCTGATGCTAATGAAGAAGTGTGTCTCATATATATTCCCTGAGGTCTTGTCCATTTTTGAAGTGAGTGGAATTGAGTTCACGTTGAATGATGATTTTAGTGAGGTCAACCCTCCGATCATATATCTTCGATAGTGTAGGTTGGGTTTTTGGAGTTTGCTGATTTCACCCTCTTGAGTTTCGGCGGTTCTGGTAATGACGGTAGGTACATGAGCATAGATGGATGGGACAGAGGCGGAAGTGGACGATAGTTTGTGTCGGTCGGGGTCTTTTATGGAGCGGTCGAGATATCCCATAGCTCCTTGCATGTAGGCTTATATAGTAATGTTGTTCTTCCATACTATCCAGTTTGTACCGTCAAATTTTTCATTATCTGGTAGAATAGTTGGGAGGTAGATTGACATGTTGTGGATGTGCAAAATCTTGTTTTGTGTGTTGTATATGTGTTGCGAGTAGTGTATTCCTATAAAGTACAATCCACGCCCGGGGCCTATAACCTGAAGAAGTACTTGCTCCTCAGCGTCTGAAGTGGCAATATAAACGCCGAGGCACAAAGATGAAAATTTACAGCTTAAATAATTTGAAATAGCGGAACATTTGAACTTGACAAAACATCGGAAAAGGAAACATTATTGACAGAAAAGGAAAAAAGCGATTAATCTATGGTGTGAAGGCAACATCACCTTTGTCTCTTCTCACCAGCACCCACTCTTTTGAAATAAGCACAGAACCTCCTTTCTTAATTCCTCGACATCTGACACTTCAAATTAAGAACAAGCTATAAATAAAAATACGAGATAATGTACTCCTCGGATCCACCATGAATGTTTACTATCGCTCACAATATAATGTACCTTCACATAATACATTTGTTTGGAATATGGTAATCTGGATTGTAAATAGAAAAATAGATATAACTATTTGCCTAAATGAGCAAGTCGAACTACATGATAAAATGGGTTTTACAAAGTGGACTACAACATGGGCCTCACCTGAGGAACCCACGTGAAAGGTCGGCTTAGATACGGGTGTTGCCCTGATACCCCGGTTCACCACGATATGTTTCCGTTCATTTTCCCTATGTATTGAGAATTATGGACAAAATATAGAAAAACTTCAAGAATATGCTGGTCGTTCCCGGTAATGTTTCCGGGACCGGTTATGTATCCCTCCCGCCATTGATAAGATGTTACCGGCAGCATTTCCCGGCGTTGCTCATCACCTCAGGCCGCGACCGGGTAATGCTACCCTCTCATCATTCCCATCACCTCCCATCACCCCCCGCTCATCGCTGCCTCCCGACTGCCTCCCGCCCTTTGTGACATTCCCATCTATCACGTGCATGGATCCTGCCCAGATCCTGCCACGTCATATTCTGTTTTCCTTACCACCAACACTGTTCCCCAGCTCTGCTGTCAACGCGTCACCCGCCCCGCCATCTCTGTCCCGCCGTCTCCACGACTATCCCGAGCCTGGCACGCTGTCCCCAGGCTGGTGTATCCCGCAACTGCACTGTCACTGGACGTTGCTTCACGCCCTCATGCCAGCATCAAATACCTACCACGTCATCACTCCTTCCGTGTCTTTGTTAAACTTATGTGGTCCTCCCTCTGTCGCTTATGTTAAAGGCACTTGCAACTCTTTACCATGGTATGTACCTACTGACTTACACCTCGAAAATCTGGACGTGTTATCATGGCACCTCGGGCCTCCTTGTTCTTGTTATGCCCTGCCCCACCCCTTCATGCTACTCTTCTTTCCTACCACGTCCCACTCCCACCCGGCCTCTTGTATATCTTCCACTCCCACTCCCACTGCTGTCCACCTTGGTCTATTTTATTTTATTTTATTACTCCATTATATTCTATTCCTTTGTAACACTTTATTGCTTCATTATATAAAAAATATAATGTTTTATACTGTTATGACCTCTCGTCGCCCCCCCCCCCCTGCTGTTGACTATGAGTAGTTCCTGACTTGAGAGTGACATCCCTGTGATATATTTGAAATGCAGGTGTTGTGGCTCGTAAACTACATCAATCGATCACAGCCATGATTGCATCAAACCGTATTTTCAAGCTATTATCCTCAACATCCTCTTCATCATTCTCTTCTTCTGAACTTCCATTGTCTGCATCCTCATCTTGATGAATTGTATCTGGTATTGTGTCGGGAACGATAGTGTTAGTTGGCATATGAGGAGTTTCATCTATAGAATGAGAAATTAGTTAAAGTTAACGAAATTTAAAAATGAAAATGCTTGGCATACCTAGGTGCATTGTTTGATCGATACTGATGCCCCTGTCCAATGATCCACTAAATCCGGAGATCTTTCTAAGCTTGGCAAAATGTTCCATATGTAAATCCTGAAAACGTGTGCGTTCATGACGATATTGTGAGATTTGATATGCAAGGAGAGGATCTGTGATATGAATGTCGTCCTCGCATTTCTGTAGAAAATGACTCTCGTCATGCAGGTGTGTTATCACACGGGATTTCTCGAGCACGCAAGATCTTAAAATGTTGATCCATCATAGATCGGCCTGATGGTGTTGCCCAGGGACGTGTCCGAATGTCTTGGCGTGTATCACGTAGGAGATCAAAATCAGCCAAGAACGAATATTCGACCACCTGATCCCAGGTGAGTTTAGGTCGAGGAGGCCGTAAATTCTGGGCGGCTGCGTTGTATTTATCAAGTGCTGTTCTTATTGCCTCACTACGACTGCGTAAACCCTCTGCAATATGTTTACGCAAACGATAACCTGTAGATTTCATTAAATTTGAGACATGATCGTGTGTGTGAAAAATTAAAAAAGAAAATACCACTTTGTGACATATTTATTTTTGTCAGTTCAAACATCCGTTCAACTACAAGGCGCTCAAGGTTATCCAGAGCACGTTGGTAAACCCTACGTGTAAGCATCATTTCCACCCTTGTCCACTCTGGTGACCCAGGTTCCCAACGGTGGGTAGGTTTCACAATGTCTTCCAGACCTTGAATGACTTTCGTCAAATTGCGAACACGTTCATTAGCATGGTACAGCTTCAATGCCAGGTTGTCCTTCTTCTTTGCATGAGGATCAAAAGGAACAAATGTTGCATTAATTGTAGCAAGATTTTCCCTGTATCAAAAGTCAGGAACATTACATAATGCATCATTATATTCATGATTAATCATACTCAGCTCGTCGAAGATCTTGTAATTTCTTCAAGTATTCCATCTCGTAAGTTTCTTCCAAAGGCTCCGTCATTAAGTTCTGAAGATACTCTCGTTCTTCAGCTAACCATTTCTCAAAAATAGATTTGTTTGCGACTCCATGGGTTTCCATCAGCTGATGAAGCTCCTCCTCTCCCTTGATAATTCCTAAAGCCTGTTTATAGTTCTTGACGAGAAATGTACCTAAATTTAATATCACATCTTTTACTCCCTTTACACAAATTTACAAAAATTAAAGGGACGTACTCAACTGTGTGAGGTTTCACGGGTATCCATATGTTTCATGAACTCCACAATCTTCTGTTGACGATGAAAAATGCTTGCATATCGTAAGGATGATGCAAGTGCGTTTGACTTTGAAAAAAATCGTTCACAACCTTCAAGGTCTTCAAGTCCTATACCAGTAACATATGTTGCCAGATATGAGAGTTGACAAAGACGGTTGTGTGCATGACCATGGAACGATCCCACAAGAGGTGTAAGTTGTTTTTCTTGAGCCTTTTGTCCGATTGTGCTTGTAGTAATTGTCTTTGAAAATCCGCAACCTATATCATATCCAATTCCAATGTTGCTACCAAATGCATCCATTAAAGTGTCAACGACAGCAAGGGGATATTTGCGCCTGCCAGGATAATAAATCATATACATCAGATTCAGAGGAAAAAGAGAAAAAATTAAATTTCGGCACACTTACTGTTCTCCACTCTGAACCATATCACACGCTACTAATGTATACCCATGACGGCAGAGAGATAGAAACAACCCAGACTCATCAAAAACACTCCACATTCGTGAGATCTTCTCTCTGTTCATGTTACTCCATCTTGGTGCACAAGGACTCTCACTGATGTTGGATCCATTGTTACCAGTAGTCCTCGTCTCGTCTCTGGAGAATTTGTTAACCTCCTCACGAGTTAAGTAATAATCACCAGTAGGTTTTCGGCCATCGGGTAGTTCTCGAGAGGTAGGAACAGGATTAACAGCAATGCCTAGGCCATCGAGGGAGTCAGCACTATCAGTGGTCTTGCGGAGAACTCGTTTCAATGAATCATTTCCATCCATGGTGGCTAGCATTGAAAATTTGAGCGGTTTCTCGTTTTCAAGCTTGTATGTACACGCCGCACATGCATTCCGGAGCCTCCATCTATTTGAGTCTCTCCTAAGAGCAACGGCCACGCAAGATGAAAGCTGATCTCTAATCTGTAGATATGCATCATAAGCAATGCTGAACTGCTTTGTCAGTGATTGTCGATAAACACCGTCATGCAAGTCAGCAAGACTTTTGACAAATGCTTCTATTGAAAGGTGGGGGCAGCGCAAGTGGATACGATGAAATAACTGAATTGCGCGAATAGAGAAGACGTGATGAGGTTGATAAGGGGAAGATGGGATCATGCCCTTAAGAATCAGCTCAGCAACAATTCCAATCTCACTGTCATTGATGCTGGTTCTAATGGTTTCTGATGCTGTTTAGATGAAATCCAAATGGTATAATCATCAGTATTACACTTTGAAGGATAATGGATAACTTACAAAATATATCTATCAATTGGAACTCACGTCCATCATCACTATCATAAACCTTCACAGGACCTCTACCATTCTCCTCTCGATTATCATACTCCCACTTCATAAACGCTACAACCGTATGTTCTAACTGCTGAGTGAATCCATAAACTATGTTCTGTACTCGATCATGTCGAGTGCGTGTGTCTTTACTGTAATCATGTCTCTGTAAATAAAATAAAAACAGAATAACCACTTGGTGTACTCACTGCGGTTTTGATTTCTGGCCTAGTGCCTCACTATCATCAAGAAGAATTGCGAGCAGCTCACCACCTGCATGACTTGCCTCTAACTCCACGTTCCCAGCCAATACTTCACTCGCATATTCCAAGTCAAAATCTGGTGAGTTGCTTCGTGAAAAGTCCAGACGACGAAATTTTTCTTGGTTTTCAGATTCAATAGCAGCTACATAAATTAAAGGTAAGTAAAAATTAATTGTTGTCAATAGTAAATAGAACATACCATTCTTTCGCTTCAATGCCTCCTGTAAGATCGGCCCAGAATCATTGCGTAGTTGCCGCTCAGTAAACACATAAGAGTGTGGTTCGATATCTTTCTCTATATCAAAGGTAAATTGCTTGCCTCGACGAGAGGTGGAGGAACGGCCAAATTGACCTCTGAAAGCCATGAGGTGAATCTGAGAATGGTATGCGAAGATGGCATCACTTGACCTTGTTTAATTTCCAGGCCTTGTCATTCAACAAACGTTTGCGTTCAAGCTCAGCACTCAAGTTCAAGGCTGAATCTGATTTTTTTGTAGCCATACAATGTTTCAAACACAGAACCATGAGTGAATTATTGCAATTCAATTTCATTACAGTTTTATATGTCCTATGGAGATATTTTTCAATCCTTATCCACGGACCATGGCTTTGCCACTTGATGAAATTTCTCAAGTTTCTCTCCGGGTGTTAAATAAGTTCATATGTTAGCCACACATTGATAGAGAGGATTTGTATTTGAATAACATTAGTTTATCTACTGTGGGATGGCCTAGCTTCAGGGAGGAGGTAGATGGTTCTACCATCTATAACAAGATATGATCTTGACAGTGATGACGAAAAGAAAAATAAATACAAAGTACCTTATTTATCAAGAGCAGGAGTAGGCTAGTATAACCAGTAGTAACTAGTAAAATGTTGTGAATAAATGCTCCATGAAACTTTTGATAAATGTACTTCATGCGACCAACCAAATAACACTGATGGAATAGTATGGGTCGCATAATCGTGCTAACTTGGATAAAACAATGGGAATCACTGGTTTAGTCAATTCAAACCAAACCTAATATCATCTACTACTTAGAATTTGGGTAAACAATGACCCCAGATACTGTGTATTTTGAAGGGATGAGCTGAGAGTACAAGTTTACAACAACAACGATAGGAAGGTATGATATTGAATTTCACATCATCGTTGAAACATGGGCACACTGTTTTTATACTTGTTACTGCTAATGCTGACTGAAATGCAAATAACATTTGGGTAGACAATAACGAGCTGGGACACTATGTAGTTTCAAATGATGAAACAAGGCTGAAAGTACAACCAAGTCATAGGATAGTGTGATACTGGTTTTCACATCATTGTTGGAACATGACACTGTACTTAATAACTTACAACTTTACAAGTGAAACGTGTGGTTGGAAGTTTTGTACCAATACCCACTTATGATACAGGTTATATTATACAGTATACTAATTATACAACCACTATGATACATATTTCACAATCAGAAACATACATTTGAACTTTATACTATTAACAGGTATTCTCGAATCATGATTCATGAATGGATAATTGCAGAGGTCTATCTCTTCGAGCTGATACCCAGCTGATTCAACTTCAACTATCAAATGCACTTAGGACAGTGAATGTATTGGGATAACAACAATAGTTTCTCGCAATCTATTAAGTACACCATACTTTGTTTTGACATTTATATTGGAGAAGTCAGTTGAATTGCTGTCTCGTTTACAATTCCCGATCTACCAAACCCAACATCCACCCATTAACTGTTCAACAAATGACCAGGGCCATTTAGCATTCGAGTTACTATACATTGCTGATCCAAAAATTTTAGACTCATACAGCACTCATGAAAAAAATCTAGAGATAATTTGAACTTGGAGACCAATAAGTTTGTTGAGTTGGTAGATGCTCAGATCGTGAGATCGAGTCTGTAGATCATGAATTGCAATCTCGAGATCTGCAGGTGCCTTAGGTACCAATTGACTCCGAGTGCCTGCGTGTGTTAAGCGACACATGGATAACAACAGGAATTGAGTGTCCAACCCAGAACGTGAGTGTCGGCACATTCAGAGGAGAATAAAAGATATAGAAATTGTTTCTGGAATATACTACAAAAAACTACCACTCCAAAGAATCCACAATAGGACGTTGAGTACCATTACCGCTAACAACAATTAACTGCTGGTTCTCAAATGCGGTGACAAAGGCTGCATTTGCATCAGCCAAGTTATCAAAGACATGCATGGTTCCTCGTGACCCAACCGCACGCATAGCAAGATCTCTGTAAGCCTAGGTTAATTTTTGATGATTTTGATTTAAAACTAGCATACGAACAAGGTGTGATAGACACTTGGTCGACGACCCATGATCACAACAAAATGTAGGGCATTGGTTTTGGTGGAGACACTTGTATCCGACGGGGATGTAGAATTAGATATCATTAATTTCCTTCTCACTTTTTCAGTGTGGTGTCATTACTATAAAGAAAGAACTTACGCAAGGCCATATGTACTATCAGCAGGTTCAGCACCAACCAATAGCGCGTCTGGTTCACGAGTCTTGGACTTTGACACGGCAGCCTTAGGTGCCTTAGGAGTCTTGACCGCACGTAGTTTGCGACGCGGCTGTTGAGCAGGAGTAGGATTTGTGTCTGGTTCAGCTGGTACAGCTTGTTGGGAAGAATCGGGAATAGGTGGTGACACAACATCCAAGGGAATGACTGCGACTTTTGTTTGGATATGAGAGTTTTTAGGTTCAAGGAGTGTTACCGTTGGTCCGTCAGAGTTGTCAACATCAGAAGATGAGCCTGGAGCAGGTAGAAAACGGGAACACATAGTATCAAAGTCGTCCCATTCCTTGTCGGTTAGGTGCGGAGGTGGGTACTGGTCTTGAACTTAGGATGAAGAAGCTAATTATCAGTATAGATGGAAAAAAAATGGGGGGGGGTACTCACCGGAGATCTCTGACATGTTTTCTGGCCAGTGGAAGAGCGAAGAGGAGGAACGAATCAACCAGGAGCAGACAAACATGCGCAAGTGCCGTTGCCATCAAATACTGGACATGTGTACCTAGGGGATCTTTAGATTTGATGTTTTTAGTATTTGAAATGATACCTATTAATTTGGATTTTTGTGGCTACCCCTGGGATAATACCGAAAAAATAAATAATGAAAATTTGTGTTCTTGAGTCAGGTGGAAACGGTAGTTGACGTTGTTGAGTCTGCAATGGAACACAGCGATGTGAGCAAGCAACATTCTGTCTTCATTTTTCATGGATACTCGAGCTCATGATGTCTTCTAGATAACACCCAGAGGTGTGCCACCAGTCATCCTGGATGTATCACACACAGTCTTGAACACGGGTTACACTACAATTGAGGTGAGAAACTGAATGTTCAGTCTTCAAAATGCTTACTGTCATTTCTAGATGGCACCTAGCAGAGCTACTGGGGTACTAGCAATAGGAGCACTCAATGTGTCACCAGTCATTGACGCGTTGAACGTGTTGCAAGTTATGAATGCGGGTGACGCGTTGAATTCCTCACAAACCTTGAACGCATCACAAAACTTGAAGAATACTCTGGATGTCTTGCGTGGAGCACTGGAGACTGCAAATAACATATTACCTGCCACACCAGAGACCGTTTCCCGCATAGTGTCTACAGAGATCGAGACAGTAAGTCCAGTTTTTCTGAACCTGTATGAAGATGTTACTTACTGCCAAGACATCAGGCTACACTACCAACGGTGGCACCAGTTCTTGACAGTGCTCTGAACGCAAATGCAATACCAAGTGTGGTTACATCAACTACTCCTAGCACAAACATTCAGGTATATTTATTTTATTTCGGTTCAATGAAGTGTTTCTTACATATTTAGTAGACGGTGACTGCTGATATGTCAGCGACCAGCAGCCCCGCAACAGACTCGGTGCTTAGCACCATTCCAGGTCACGGTGGATGTGATTCTTCAATTGGATCCAGCAGTACTTCTGGGACGGAGGCCACAGTTCAAGTAAGCCTTTTCCAGTATTTTGATTTACCGGATGAATGAACTTACTTACGCCCATTATTTGCAGATACCAAGAACATCGCCTACTACCACAACAGTAGCACGCCTGGACGCTGAACCATCAACGACAACAACAGCAACCGCGGTGGTTACCAGCACTAGCACGCTAGCAATATCAGGTTCACCTCCATGTTTGGACAAACTTGACACTGGTGGATGGCAGCCTCAATCACCACCATCTTGTCCAACTGACATGGATTGGCCTGTCGAAAGAGATGTTCAAGTATGTGAAAAGCCCCTATTTGATTTGCATGAGCTTACCTTGTCTTTGTATAAGATTGCGTTGGGATTGCCAGTTCCTGCCGATGCTCATGGTCCCGATGAAGGACCAAGTGCCACACATGCATTACGAAACCCACACCGTCCAGTAATACCAGTATCACACAAGTCCAAGCGACAAGACAGATTATCAAGATGTAGTGTTTTTATTTTCACAGGCGAATGCAAGGAGGAAGAGGCTCGCTCTTGGACGCGACTTGAGAAGTTTCCGAGCATGGAGAGAGAAGGAAATCTTGGCCATCGCTCAACGTCATTGTAAACGTCCTGATTACATAAGGCGTTTTAGTTCTCAGAACCACTAACTTCAAGTTGAAACGTGAGCCCACTCTTCTGAATGCGTTGGTTCACCACAAGGCCAAACAAATGAATGCAAGTGAGTGTTTAATCTTTATCACGGTTGCGAATATAATTAATATGACATTGCTTACCTGTCTAGATGCAACTACTGGAAATCGGGCAAATGCAAAGGAGCTACGCAAGGCAATCGCTGAAGATTCCGAACTCCAAAATCTCTCTGAAGAGCGAAAAAAGGAGCTGATCGACAACTTAATTGAGTAGCCGCTAGCCTTGACATTGGAAGTACGGCAAAACAAAGGGTGAAAAGAAAAGTTAACAATGGGAGTGTATGTGCTGTACCATCTCTTTTCAATCAGAAGTCTTATTTGTTTTACTCGATACTATACGTTTATATAAGCTTAATGCTGCACTTGAAAAAGAACTGGCGTGGCTTAAGTTTCACAATAGTTTGGCTAGATGACTCACGTGAACGATACAACAACCCAATGTGGCTTGAAGGTGGTGAAGGTTGCAGATTACCTTTGGAAGAGGTGAGTTAAGAACAACACCCCATGATCTGGCACGAAGAATTTGAAA